>BROE01000002.1:1211844-1222830 GCA_036571765.1 Plecoglossus altivelis
CTCCTCTCTCTCCTCTCTCTCCTCTCCTCTCCATCCTCTCTCTCCTCTCCATCCTCTCTCTCCTCTCCATCCTCTCCTCTCTCTTCTCTCCATCCTCTCTCTCCTCTCCATCCTCTCCTCTCTCTTCTCTCCATCCTCTCTCTCCTCTCCTCTCCTCTCCATCCTCTCCTCTCCATCCTCTCCTCTTTCCTCTCTCTCTCTCCATCCTCTCTCTCCTCTCCATCCTCTCCTCTCCATCCTCTCCTCTCTCTCCTCTCTCTCCTCTCCATCCTCTCCTCTCCATCCTCTCCTCTTTCCTCTCTCTCTCTCCATCCTCTCTCTCCTCTCCATCCTCTCTCTCCATCCTCTCTCCTCTCTTCTCTCCCCCCTCTTCTCTCCCTCCTCTTCTCCAGGTCCCCTACTTCGTTGCTCCAGATCCTAAAGGTCTGCCCTCCATCCCTGAGAGTGTGAGTATGGCTGTGTGTGTCTGTTTGTGTGTCAGTGTGTGTCTTTTTGAGTGTGTGTGTCTGTGTGTGTCTGTTTGAGTGTGTATGGCAGTGTGTGTCTGTTTGTGTGTCAGTGTGTGTCTTTTTGAGTGTGTGTGTCTGTGTGTGTCTGTTTGAGTGTGTATGGCTGTGTGTGTCTGTTTGCATGTTAGTGTCAGTGTGTGTCTGTTTGCGTGTGTGTGTCAGTGTGTGTCTGCGTGTGTGTGAGTGTGTGTCTGTTTGAGTGCGTGTGTGTGTCAGTGTGTGTCTGTTTGCGTGTGTGTGTCAGATGTGGATCTTTTGAAGTGTGTTTTGTGGTCAGCTGCCTCGCCTCCGGCGTCCCCCCTGTTCCGTGTGTGTCAGTGGTGCCTCTTTGGCCATGCTGCCTGTTCAGTGTGTGTCTGTTTGCATGGTGTGTCCGTGTGTCTGGTTGCGGATGGGTGTTGTTGGTGAGTGTGTGGTCTTTTGCCGTTTGTGCTGTGTGTATTTCCATTAGTTATGGGTGATATGTGTTCTTGTGTGGGTGGGGTGTAGTGTGTGTTGTGCGGTAATGTTGTTGTGCAGTCGTGCCCAGCTGCTGTCCCGCTGATCGCCCATGTGCCTCGCTCGTCCCGCTCGGCGCACACCCCGCCCGCCTACCTGACAGAGGGCTGGGTGTGATGCATGTGAGTGCTAAGTGGTTCAATGACAGAGGAACCTAGAGAGAAACTCTGGCTTGTGGATGTGAAGCAAATGATATGATGATAGAATGATTCTGCTAGAGGACACCGGACAGAGCTGGGTGTGTGATGCATGTGTGTATGTTCTGCAGAGGAACCTGACAGAGTGCTTTGTTTGTGTGTTGTATGCGATGGGTTGGTGGTGGGCAAGGGGGGGGTGGGAGGGACGCTGAGCAGAGCTGGTGTGTGTGGATGCATGGTGTATTCTGTAGGAGGAGACCTGGACAGAGCTGGCCCTGCCCCCCGCCGTCGACCCCCCTCGCCACTCGCGCTCCGCCCGCTCCGTCGCTGCCGCCACGCCCACCGCCAACACACCCTCACAGCCAGCCTCGCCGCCTCGTCTCCGCTCCTCGCGACCTCCCCGCCCCCCCCCACCCCCTGCTGTTCCTCCCCTCGCTCCTCCCCTTCTATAAGACCCACCCCCCCCCTCCCGCCCCACCCCCCCAAGCTCCGGCGCTGCTCCCGCCACTCCCCGCCCCCATCCCCGTGTGTGTTCCTGCAGAGAACCTGACAGAGATTGTGTGTGATGCATGTGTGTGTCTGCAGAGGAACCTGAGCAGAGCGGGTGTTGATGCAGTGTCTCCTCAGCTTTCCTCGTCCGCCCTGCCCGCCTCCTCCCCTGCCAGCACGGCAACCCTCTCCCACCCAGCACGCTCCGCCTGTCGTCGTTTTCGCCTGCGCGGGGGCCCATGCTCCCGCTCGTGCTGTTCTGCCAGAGGGAACCGTGACCAGAAAGCTGTGTGTATCATTGTCGTGTTCTGCAGAGGAACCTACAGGAGCTTGTGTGTCGATGCATGGTGTGTGGTGTCTAGACACAAGAGGAACCATGACAGAGACTGAGTGTGTGATGTGCATGTGTGTGTTCTATAGCAGAGGAACCTGGACGGCCCACGGCTGGCGGGTGTGTGCATGCCATCGTGTGCTACCGTGTTCTGCAGGAGATACCTGACAGGAGCCTGGGGTGGGTTGGGTGTTTGTATTTGTGTGTCGTATGTGGGTGTGTTTTGTTCTGCTAAGGATTTTGGGGAGCCTGACAGGGAGCTTGTGCTTGTTTGTCATTGTGGTGGTGTGGTTGGCGGTGGTAGAGGACATATCTTCTTGTACGAGAGGTGTGGTGGTGGGGCAGCTCGCTCCTGGCGCACCGATGTGTGTGTTCTGCGGACCCCGAGTAACCTGACAGAGCTTTCGTGTGTGCCATGCCCATGTGTGTGTGTTCTGCATGAGGAACCGGACAGACGCTGGTTGTGTGATGCCGTATGTGGTGTGGGCGTGTTCTGCAGAAGATAAACCTCGACGAGAGCTTGTGTGTAGATTGTTTCCTAGATGTCTGATGAATGCTACGTAGTGAAGAGGAACCTGACTAGAGTGTGTAGTGTAGCGAAGCAATCAGTGTCAGCGTAGTTGTTCTGCGAGGTGGAACAACCTGGCAACGCATCGCAGCTATGTAGCTTCCATCGACTAAGAACAGAGAAACCTCAGCAACCCAGAAGCCTAGGAGTAGTGCTTCAACATTAGCGCAGATCGTGAGGAAAATGCCACTGACTACATCTTGGCATACGAACAGCGAAACCCAATGAAACGAGAAGCTGGTGTACGATCACCATCGCTGCATTGTGTGTTCACACGTTGGCAGGATCTTTCGTGCTCTAAAATAGATGCTAATCTGGAGGATTCAACCAGGTCCTTCAGGGGTGTTCCTAGTGAAGTTCCGAGTGGCGTCTTCCGCTCTAAGGTAAACACTCTGGGACAACTAGCTGGTAGTACAGTCTAGAACTTCGCCCATGCTGACTGAGTGTGGGGACTGAGTTGCATGACAAGACCAGAGGAGACGGACTGGGAAGCGAAGGAGAGCGAGATGTGTGGTAGTTCGTGGGCAGAAGGGAGGGAAGACCTGGACGAGGAGGGGAGGGACTGGAGGAGGGGTAAGCAATGGTGACGTGGCGGAGGGGGAAGTGGGAGAGAGCCTTCTGCGCGTATGCCAGGCATGCTGTTGAGGAACGCATCATCCTTTCGTCAAGGCAAGGCTGAGCGACAAGGAGGGTAGGACACACACACACACACAACACACGGCATGTGGTGTGTGCAGCACACGACCACATTCACAAGCAACGACAGCGAGGGGAGCTAGCGGTTGGAGAACGTAGAGAGGACGGCGAGGGAAGGGGACAAGCATCACAACGAGACAGCCGGACAGGCGGAGGGGCTAGCGGGAGGAGCACGTGCAGCACGTCAAGTCACGTCTATGGTGGACCCGGAGTACAGCTCGACACTGAGCGAGAACGGCGTTGGTTACCGGGACACCAACACACACAACGTCGCCGACTCTTTGGAGCGAGGCACTCGTAACACAACGGTTAGACATGGATATTATGGCGGAGAGCAGCTTGAGGAGCGAGGGTCAGGAGGAGGGTAGTGGGAGGACGAGGGCACTAGCTAACAAGGCAAAGGAGGGATGGCAGAAACAGCACCACACTTGAACCGAACGACCAATATGCAACACAATAAACGAAAGCTCTTGAAACACAGTGGCAGGAAGCCGATGATCATCTTTGAGCACGTACCTGTTTGAAGAACTGCAGATGGACAGCAGACTGCAGGAACTGTCTCATGCTGGGAGACCTGTGGTCCAGGAACAGGTCCTCATCAAAGACCAACTGTCCTTCCTGGAGATGTAGACAACACACTGAGCCAGAACCACCCCAAACTCACATTCGAATTCGGCATCGACAAGACCTCTAACCCTAAAACACATTCTGAACCTTAGACTGGACCCACAACCTACTCAACAACCAACCATCCACGACTAAGCATCCAGAACACTCTTCACAACATACCACCTTTGAACACCACCCACACATTGACCTAAGCATACGAAACCAAACCTCATACACCCCTACATCAATTGTCACCACGTAGACCTAGATAACATGTACACTCATAAACGCTTACTACACAACACAGAACTCGACTAAGTACAGACTCTAACCCTAACGAGCATGTGGACTAGATAGGACTCTAACTCTAAACGACGGAGGCGCTAGACAGACTCGTAACTCACACATCTGACTAGAAACTTCTAACCCTAACAGGCACTGACTAGACAGACTTAACCTAAACACACTGACTAGATCAGACTCTGAACTCTACCACTGACTAGACAGACTCTACCGCCTAACACGACACTACTAAACCACTCTAACATCCTCCACTATTGTAACACACCCTGCAGCTAGAAAAGGACCAATCCCATTAAATCACACTGGACTTAAAGACACACCATAAACCCTAACACAGCGCTGCATTGAGATTCGTTTGGACATGACGTACTACCCTCTTGAGCCGAGGGCGTTTGTGTGTGCTTGCGACTAGACAGATCTCTAACTCTAACCATGCCTGAGCGGCAGACTTCCTAACCCTAACTACAGACTGAGTTGGAGCCCTAGCTATTGTTAGTGTGTGGTGACGGGTTTCGATGAATCTCTGCCTGTGTCGGTTTCAAGTTGCCGAGTGTGCTTGACGGTTATGGTCTGTGTGTCTACCTTGTGTGTTGATTGCGTAGGGTGTGTAGGCCGCTTGTGGAGGGCAGGGCTGTCAGCTTTGTGATGTGGGTGTTGAGTTGGGAGTGCTTTGTTTTGTCTTGAAGGCTGACGAGCTGTGTGCGATTACGATTTGGTGTTGAGCTTCCTTAGCCTGCTTGTGCGTGGGTTGTGACTCCTGCACTTGTTCGACTTGTGGGGCATTATCACAAGTTCTGATCTGTTTGAGACGCTGCGCCCAGGCCATCTACCTCTTAGTTCAACACTCCGCCGGGACTATGCCACGGTGATACCTACACAGCACAGAGGGTCTGCCCCAGTGCCAAGCAGCGCGTTGATACACTTGAGGCAAATCAACGCCAACCATTGTCGCTAATATAGCTGGGAGACGAGGGCTTTCTATATGTGATCGATACTTACCAACGATCATAGAAGGTACTATCCACACACCGAGGAATCCCTAACAATGTTCTCCCTCGCGCTCTTACCCTGCCCTTCTCTCTATCTTCTCTTTCTTCTCCCCTACTCTTCCCCCTCCATCCCTCCACTCGCCTCCCTCCCTCACCTCCCTCCCTCACCTCCCTCCCTCCTGCCCTCCCTCTCCCCCTCTCTCTCTCCCTCTCTCATCCCAGTGCACCCATGCACAACCCTTATAGGAACACTTCCACTCCAGTTTCTCTGACACAGCGGGCGAGGGGCACACAGCTCACATAATCGAACAACCATAGCCACATAACACCACACACACCACAGCACAATACAGCACACACCATAAACACCACACACCCACACACCACAGCTGACACCACACATACACACCCACAACACACACACACATACACACACACACACTAGCCACAACACACACATCTACAACATTTCACCACGAGGATATACATTCAGCAAACATCACATCACACATCACCACTCAGATCACTCCTCCTCCTACTCCTGAGTGTTCATCCCTTCCTCCCAGACTGCCTATCTACCCTCCTCCCTCTCATACATTATGCACTAGCGCAGGACATCCGCTCACAGTACATCATCACAGCATCTCACATAGACTACACCCTACCATACGACCTCCACGCGTTCTTGAAAACTGTGATTGCTTACCCATATCACACATCATCTCCACTTACACCCTCCCTCTCCCCATCCTTCCCTCCTCTCGCCATTCGCATCCCCCTCCTGGGTCGGTGTTGTCGCTCTCTGTTCCTTCCCCTGACCTCCCCTCCCTCTGCCCTTCCTCCCCTGCTCTCTTGGGGGCCCTCCTCTCCCTCCTCCCTCTCCCCTCCCCTATCCTTTCTCAGAGACGGTCAGAAGAGAGTTCTGGGGACGACTTCTCTCACACACTTGAACTCGTCACACAGTAACAACCTTGGGACACACCCTCACAACCGACATCTGCCACAACGACAAAATCAGACCGTCTCGCACTGATCGGTAGCTACTAGTCGATCAGCACCACACACACACAGACCCACAACACACACAACAACACTCCAGGAGTACGCGTGGGTTACTGGTGTATGTGTGGGGAGTCGGGTTCTTTGTGTTTTCTGTATGGTTTGTCGTTTATTGTGGCTAGGGTGATTGTGTATGTCTTGTCCGCAGATCGTTTGTTTGATAGGTGGTGGGTTGTGTCTGATTTGGTCCAAGGTGGTTACGTACATTCAAAAATGACCACATCTTTCCGATAGAACCTCTCTGCTCTTCTGCAGGAGGTAAGGGAGGGGGTCTGTGTGTAGGGTGTGGAGCGAGAAGTTGTGGGTCTGGTTGTGGCTGATGTAAGTGAGAGAAGGCGCTTGTTGCAGTTCAAGATTAGGTGAAGATAGGTTCAATCCATTATTTCCAAAACATGGATCGTATGTGTGTATTCTGTGTTTATATTTGTGACCTGTCGTGTGTGTATACCCTCTGTGTGTGGATCTGAGTTGTGTGTGTGTGTGTTTGTTGTATATCTTGTGAATGTGTGTGTGGTGTGTGTGGTGTGTGTGTGTGTGTATATTTGTGCGTGTCTGTGTGTGTATACCTCTGTGTGTGTATCTGAGTGTGTGTGTGTGTGTGTTTGTGTGTATATCTGTGTGAATGTGTGTGTGTGTGTGTGTGTGTGTGTGTATGGTGTGTGTGTATGGTGTGTGTGTGCTCCAGGTGTCTGGTCTGAAGCTCCGTCTGAAGCGACAGGCCTCGTCTCCAGGATGTGGCGTTGCTAAGGCTTTCCTCAGAGGACAAGCTCTGCTGTTCGGGGGTTACAGAGATGCCCTGCGCCAAACGGTCAGAACCACAACCTCAACACAACCACAACCACAACACAACCACAACCTCAACACAACCACAACCTCAACACAACCACAACCTCAACACTCAACACAAACTCTGCCTCAACACAACCCTCAGCCCTGCATACACACAAGGTCAGAACCACAACCATAACGTCAACCACAAACGCAACTTGAACACGACCACAGCAGGTTGTAACCTCAACATAACCATTCCCAACCTCAGTCTGTGTTAGGGTTAGAGTCTGTCTAGTCAGTGTGTTAGAGTTAGAGTCTGTCTAGTCAGTGTGTTAGGGTTAGAGTCTGTCTAGTCAGTGTGTTAGGGTTAGAGTCTGTCTAGTCAGTGTGTTAGAGTTGGTCTGTCTAGTCAGTGTGTTAGAGTTAGAGTCTGTCTAGTCAGTGTGTTAGGGTTAGAGTCTGTCTAGTCAGTGTGTTAGAGTTAGAGTCTGTCTAGTCAGTGTGTTAGGGTTAGAGTCTGTCTAGTCAGTGTGTTAGGGTTAGAGTCTGTCTAGTCAGTGTGTTAGAGTTAGAGTCTGTCTAGTCAGTGTGTTAGAGTTAGAGTCTGTCTAGTCAGTGTGTTAGAGTTGGTCTGTCTAGTCAGTGTGTTAGGGTTAGAGTCTGTCTAGTCAGTGTGTTAGGGTTAGAGTCTGTCTAGTCAGTGTGTTAGGGTTAGAGTCTGTCTAGTCAGTGTGTTAGAGTTGGTCTGTCTAGTCAGTGTGTTAGGGTTAGAGTCTGTCTAGTCAGTGTGTTAGGGTGCAGTGTCTCAGTGTGTTGTCTACATCTCCAGGAAGGACAGTTGGTCTTTGATGAGGACCTGTTCCTGGACCACAGGTCTCCCAGCATGAGACAGTTCCTGCAGTCTGCTGTCCATCTGCAGTTCTTCAAACAGGTACGTCAACTTTCAACTTCTTATTTTCTTGCTCTCAACTTCTCCTCCCCTCCTTTCCTTCTCCCCCCTTCTCCAAACCCCCTCCACCCTTTCCCCTCCCCGCTCCCTCCCCTCTACCTTCCCCCCCTTCCTCTCCTCCTCGTAACTCCTCCACCCTACCCCTCCACCCTCCCCTCCCCCTCCCTTCCCCTCCCACCTCCCTCCCATCCCTCGCTTCCTCCTGGAGGCGTCCTCCCCCCATCCTGCCGCCCTCCCTCCCCTCCACCCTCCGCTCCTCCCCTCCCTCCTCTCCCTCCCCTCCTCTCCCTCCCCTCCTCTCCCCCACTCCTCTCCTCCTCCTCCTCCTCTCCTCTGGTTCTCCTGTCCCCCTCTGTGAGGAGTTGTGTATGTTGTCAGTTCATAGATGGACGCTTGGAACTTCTGAACCAAGGACTGGAACCAGATGATCTGTTTGAGCAGGAGATCCTGCAGTGTGAAACACCAGCAGGTGAGTGTGTTTCTTTGTGTGTGTGTGTGTGTGTGTTTCTGTGTATGTGTGTATGTGTGTGTGTGTTTCTGTGTATGTGTGTATGTGTGTGTGTGTCTGTGTGTGCTTGCTACATACCAAACTCTCTCTCTCGTTCTCTCAGGAAGCACCAAGACACAACAGTTGGTGGGCAACTTGAAGGTAGATTCTCTAGTTTGTGATTGGTTGTTTTGTGGTTGCTTGTCTTGTGATTGGTTGTTTTGTGGTTGCTTGTCTTGTGATTGGTTGTTTTATGATTGGTTGTCACGTAATTGGTCATCTCTTTTTTTAGAAGGGTGGAGGAGCTCTTATCCTCAACGTCAAGTCAAAAGCACACATGTACAAAACAGTAAGTCATCTGTGTGTGTGTGTATGTGTGTGTGTGTGTGTAAGTGTGTGTGTGTGTGTATGTGTGTATGTGTGTGTAAGTGTGTGTGTGTGTGTGCGAGTGTGTGTGTGTATGTGTGTGCGTGTGTGTGTGTATGTGTGTGTATGCGTGTGTGTATGTGTGCGTGTGTGTGTATGTGTATGTGTGTATGCGTGTGTGTGTGTGTGTGTGTGTGTGCGAGTGTGTGTGTGTATGTGTGTGTGTGTATGTGTGCGTGTGTGTGTATGTGTTGTGCGTGTGTGTGTATGTGTGTGTCCACTCACATGTTATTGACATTTTCAGGCTAAAGACTTCACTAAAAGTGGCTTGAAGAAACTTCTAACACATAAGGTGAGTTTCATACTTTCTATGACTGTGTGTGTGTGTGTGTGTGTGTGAGAGTGTGTGTGTGTGTGTGTGTGTGTGTGTGTGGTGTGAGTGTGAGTGTGTGTGTGTAATACACTGAGTACATTTATTTTCTGATTGCAACTGGTCATGCGTGTGTTTGCCTATGTGTGTCTGTGTGTCTGTGTGTCTGTGTGTCTGTGTGTGTGTGTGTGTGTGTGTGTGTGTGTGTGTGTGTGTAGGACCACGGAGATCCGCCCACGCTCCAGAGGGTTAGCTCTGTGTCAGTTGAAAACAGATTCCGTCGAATTCAGTCGGACTGCCTGCAGAATCGTCTACCAATCACACAGCACTTTGGGCAGGTAGGCCACACCCCTTAGCATGCTCCAATACAACATTATTCCATGTTATCTCAAGTTGTAGTAGGACTTTCATGTTATGTGTTTTTCCTGTCCTTCCTATTTTCTCACCGTACCCTCTTTGTCTCTCTCTGACCTGTCCCTCCCCCCGTCTCTCTCTCTCCCTCTCTCTCTCTCTCTCTCTCTCTCTCTCTCTCTCTCTCTCTCTCTCTCACACACACACACACACACACACACACACTCCTGTCTCTGTGGCTCTCTCTCTTGTGTGTCTCTCTCTCCTGTCTGTCTGTCTGTCTGTCTGTCTGTCTCTTGCCTGTCTGTCTCTCTCTCCTGTGTGTCTCTCCTGTGTGTCTGTCTGTTTGTCTGTCTCCTGTGTGTCTCTCTCTCCTGTCTGTCTCTCTCTCTCTCATGTCTGTCTCTCACTCCTGTGTGTTTGTCTGTTTGTCTCTCACCTGTCTGTCTCTCTCACCTGTCTGTCTGTCTCTCCTGTCTGTCTCTCTCTCCTGTCTGTCTCTCTCTCCTGTCTGTCTCTCTCATGTCTGTCTCTCTCTCATGTCTGTCTCTCTCATGTCTGTCTCTCTCTCATGTCTGTCTCTCTCATGTCTGTCTCTCTCTCGTTAGTCCCGTCCCCGTCGGCCTCAAAGACATGGAGGAGCACCGGAGGAGAGACAGGAGGACAGGTGAGGAAGGGAGGGAGGGAGGGAGCAAGGGGGGTAGGCAGCAAGGGAGGGAGCGAGGGAGTGAGGGAGGGAGTGAGGGAGGGAGCGAGGGGGGTAGGCAGCAAGGGAGGGAGCGAGGGAGGGAGTGAGGGAGGGAGGGAGGAACCTGTCAGATCCTTCTTGTTTACATGTGTGTTTGTGTGTTTGTGTGTTTGTGTATTTGTGTGTTTGTGTGTTTGTGTGTTTGTGTGTTTGTGTGTTTGTGTGTGTTGTCTCAGACTGATGGTGGAGGACGAGGAGGAGGAGGAGGAGGAGGAAGAGGAAGGGGCAGCATCACTGCTGGGAGACCCAGAGGAAATGGACCTCCTGGGGGAGATCTTCGACACGTTGAGCTCCCGGAGTGTCCAGGAGAGGGGCATGCTCTATGGAACACGGAGTCTGGACCTGTTCGGACCTGACAGACACAACTACATCAGACAGGTGAGGCGCGCACACACACACACACACACATTCATACACACATGGCATTCCAATTTCGTTTTACAATGTATAATGACAATAAAGAAATTGAATTGAACACTCATACACCTGCAATTATTCATAGACAACATCGTGCATGCTTATGTGTGCACAGACTAACACACACATGCAGGAACACACACACACACAGACACACATGCAGGAACACACACACACACATATACAGGAACACACACACACACATGCAGGAACACACACACACACATGCAGGAACACACACACACACACATGCAGGAACACACACACATACACACACATGCAGGAATACACACACACACACATGCAGGAACACACACACAGACATGCAGGAACACACAC
>BROE01000002.1:1255649-1275225 GCA_036571765.1 Plecoglossus altivelis
ATCTCTCTATAACTGTCTTATCTCTCTATAACTGTCTTATCTCTCTATAACTGTCTTAACTCTCTCGCTTTTCCTCGTTCCTCCTTTCTGTCTCTACATGCGCCAGCCTATTCATCACGTGACAGTCTCATGCCTCCCTCCCGTTTTCAAGGAAACGAAACTCTGTCATCCTGACGACCAGAATTGATGGTTTTTGAAGAAACGTGGGAAACACCCCCCCTTGTGGTTGAGTTGTGAGGGTGCAGTTGAACCATGTTCTCTGCAGATGGGGACGTATGTAATCAGGGAACGATCGAAAGGGCACAAATGACTCGCTTTGAGAATCTGCTGTCTTGACAAGTTTGTTTAAAGAAATGATACTAACTTTGGTCAGTTGGTGCATAACTAAAAGGAACATTGTAGGAAGATCTTAAACATAATAAAGGTGAACAATAACATACATATTCTTCATTAATTACTTTGAGATACTATAAAAGTGTCAAGTATATCTGAAAGAACAGAAGACTCAAGAACACAGGGAGTTCCTTCGATTTGACCTGAAACATGGCAGCATCACAGATAGATTTGGATTCAGACACAGTCGAAGTGGCGAGTAGAGAATCATAACAACACAAGAGAACAGGGATACTTTTGAACCCTTTAATGACCCAGCCTGGACTTAGAAATATGACATCTGTCCAAATACATACATCAAACCTCCTGCTACATCATGTGTTCTTTACTCTTATATGAATGGTATTTACATCAGCAGTAACACACCCAGGTCATACCATGTAGACACATACACACACATCCACACAAAGACACACACTATGACGCACACAGATATCACACAGGTTTAAAAGAACATGAGCGTTTGTAAATAAGTATATGTAAAAAAAAAGAAAGAAATAAAGACAACCGAAACCTAAACCCATCAGTAATTTTTTGTCTATTTTTTCAAAATAGGAAATATAAACCAACAAAGAAGATGATGTCATAACAGCATTATAGTTACAGATCCAATCCCTCAAGAACACCTCAGTTGTTATAGTATTCATCAGAGCATTTAATCGCTCCCCCCAGACCCAAAGCCGTACCTGCTGCCATCATAACCCCAGAACCCAAGACCCCCCCTAGCCCCATGGTCCCCAGACCAAGGAGTGAAGCTATGTAACAGAAATTACGAATCCTCTCCTCCTTTTTAATCCTGTCTTCCTCATCTCTCTGTTTCTGCCTCGCCTCTGTCCTCTTCCTCTCCTCCTCTATTTCCATCTTTCTCTGAGCCTTTTTGTACATAGCGTTGGTGTAGTATGTGTTCCCGTTGGACTTCACAATTTCCTTGATCTTCTCGATCAGTTCAAAGACTTGGGTGCGGTCCACCTTCTCCTGGTTGTCGAAGGCGTGGTAATTCCCGCCGCACTCCGTCACCAGCCGACGCAAACTTGCCGTTTCTGTTCCTTCCTGGAGGAACTCCTTCATGGTCTTGTCTCGAAGCTGGTCCGCGTGAGTGAACAGAACGATGGTGTACATGTTCGCATCCTCTCCAAAGTTCTGCTGGATCCATTTGACGGCCATCTTCTCTTCCTGAGTGAACCTCCCGATCCGAATGACTAGCAGGAAGGCGTGCGGGCCCGGTACTGACATGCTGACACACGCCTCGATGTGGCGCTTTACTTCCTCTTGGTTCATGTTGGTGTCGAACAATCCTGGACTGTCTATCACCTCTATCTTACTGCCTAGTATTTCTCCCTGGTGTTTTTCACAGCTGTGTGTCACCGATTCCGCTGAAATGTCCTCTTTAAAGACGTCCTTCCCCAGGATGGTGTTTCCTGTTGCACTCTTTCCTGCTCCTGTCTTCCCCACCAGAACTATCCTCAGATCAGAAGATTCTGGAAGAAGCAAAGTGTTGTAGTTAACGTGACTGCTTTCTCAGGAAGACAAACACCACGTAATACGTTTGTGTGTGTCATTTGTTTGACTAGGTGTGTGTGTAATGTTTGTTCTGTGCATAGGTGTGTGTGTGTGTGTGTGTGTGTCAAATACATATGCACAAACACACATTCAGAAAATGACTTCTGCACAAGTGTGTTTTTGTGTGTGTGTTTGAGAGTCTGGGTGTGATTGTCTATTGTTACATTTCTTTTTATGAACAAGTGTAGGGCGTGTGTGTGACATGCAAAAGCCATTGTGTGTGTGTGTGTGTGTGTGTGTGTGCGTTCCTTACCCTCACCATGGCTCAAAGCAGCAAGATACACGACACACATGGTATATGAGAATAGGATCCAGCCAAACCTGCCTCCAGCCATCATGACAAGTTGCAGCGTCCAATCAAATGTCTAGACAGAGACAGAGACAGAGAAGCTGCAGAACTCTAGCCTACATTCTTAGAACCTTGATAATAAACAATAACTTTATAATTCCATTATCATTTCATTCATATAAATATGATATATTCATTTGAAGATAATCATATATGCTGTTGAGGAGTCTTCAGTAAGTTGACATGTGACATTATACAGTTTTTCTTAAAACTTAAAACTTAACACGTTAACAGCACCTTTTACATCGTTTTTTAAAACTAGACTGTATAATCTGGGAAATTAATTAACAACGCAATTTCGGTTGGAATAAACCGAGTCCTTACCGGTTGTTCCAGGATCCAGGACAAGTCTTGAACACAGAGACAAGTTACTGACGTGTCTGTTCGCCGTTTATGTCCCTTGCTGTGTGCGCGAGTAAAATGAAGCGCATCCACGGTTTCTATTTTCAATTCCTAAGAGGCAGAAATGAAACCTAAGCAAACGGCGTTCAGTTATGCAATGGCGCCACCTAGTTGTGATGGAGATAACTGCGCCTGTGTCTCTTCAGAGGTAGGAAGGCGTAAACATATGGGACTGAGGGTAGCAGTGAAGACGGATAACAGATAATCAAAGACTTATTAAGCGCCTAATTCTGTGCACAATTATAACATTATTAAGGAACAGTCTGTATTGTTCAGAGGCTTGAAATCACAAACAACAAAACAACAACATCATCTGAATAATATTGTTTTTTCCATGATGCTCTGTGATACAACAGTTCCCACACCACCTGCTACCTCTCTCATCTCATCCCTCCCTCCCTCCCCCTCTCTCACCCCCCTCTCCTCTCATCCCTCTCCCCCTCTGCTCCTCCTCTCTTCTCTCCTCCTCCCCTTCTCCCTCTCATCCCTCCCCCCCTCTCTCGTCCATGCACTCCCCCTCTCCATCCCTCCCCCCTCTCTCTTTCTTTCCCCCTCCCCCTCCTCTGCTCATCACTCTCCGTCCTCTCCCCTCCCCCTCCCTTTCATCTCATGCCCTCCTCTCATCTCGCTCTCATCCTCCGCCCTCACCCCTCTCCTCATCCTACCTCCCACCTCTCTCATCCTCCCTCAGCCCCTCTTCTCATCCTCCCCCTCCCCCTGGATCTCTATGCTCCTCCCCCTCTCTCATCTGCGCCTCGCCCTCTCTTCTCATCCTCCCCTCTCTCATCCTCCGGGCCCGGCCTCTCTCATCATCCTCCCTCCCCTCTCTTCATCCTTCCCTCCTCTGCTCATCCCACCCTGCCCCTCTCTCATCCCTCCCCCTCGTCCTCTACTCCCCTCTCTCCATCCTCTCCCCTCTCTCATCCTCCCCTCTCCTCATCCCTCCCCTCTCAATCCCTGACCCTCCCGCCCTCTCCTCATCCTCCTCAGACCGCCTCTCGGATCATGCCTCCCCCCGTCTGTGGTTAAGCCCTCCCGGCCCCCTCTCTCATCATATCCTCCCTCCCCTCTCTCATCCCTCCCCCTCTCTCTTTTCCTCTCTTCTCTTTCTGTTTCTTTTTTTCTCTCTCCTCCCCCTCTCTCATCCCTCGCCCTCCTGCTCATCCCTCCCTCCCCCCTCATCATCATCCCTCCCGCCTCTCTCATCCCTCCCACTCTGTCTTCATCCCTCCCCTCCGCCTCTCTCATCCCTCACCCTCGGGTCTCATCCTCCCGGCCCCTCTGCTTCATCCATCCCTTCCTCCCTCTCTCTCATCCTCACCCCTCTCCTCTCCCGTCCCGCCCCTCTCTCATCCACTTCCCCCCTCTCTCATCCCTCCCTCTCTTTCTCTCTTTCCCTCTCTGTCCATCCAGTTTTCCATCCATCCATCCCTCCTCTACTTTTTCCTCTCCCCTCCTCTCTCCTATTGCCTCCCTCCCCCTCCTCTCATCCCTCCCGCCCCCTCTCTCTACCCTCGCCCCTCTCTGCATCCCTCCCCTCTCTCAATCCCTCCCGCCCCCTCTCTCATCCTCCCCCTCTCGTCCTCGCTCCCCCTCTCCTCAATCCTCCCCTCTCCTCATCCCTCCCCCTCTCTTCATCCCTCCCTCCCCCTCTCTATCCCCCCTCCCCCTTCTCATCCCTCCCCCTCTCCTATCCCCTCCCCCTCTCTCATCCCTCGCGTCTCTCTCATCCCTCGCCCTCTCTCATCCCTCCCCCCTCTCTTCATCTCCATGGCTTTGCGTGCGATGCGTGACACTCTTAGTATCACGGTGGGGAGTGTACGGAGGTGGATCAGGTCTGCATGAGGAGATGCGTAGAGTCGGAGGCGGGCCACAGGAGAGAGGGGGAGGGATGAGAGAGGGGGAGGGATGAGAGAGGGGGAGGGAGGGATTTGAGAGAGGGAGAGGTGGAGAGAGGGGAGTGATGAGAGAGGGGGCGGGAGGGATTGCGTAGGAAGAGTATGAGGTAGGGCGTGGCCATGATTGGAGTTGAGAGTGACAATATGATGGCGAGAGTCGGATGTCATGTGATTACGATTATATGTGCGGGTGTTCGGAGTCAAGAGCGGATCGTTTTATGAGCTGCTAGCTGGGAGGTGTTATGGAGCGTGCCAACGAGAGCGAGCGAGGCCACTGCCGTAGCGAATCTGAGTCTATCAGCGTCGGGGTCTACGGGCGGTGCTCGACTCCGACGCTCCGTCCAGTGCATGGGACGAGGGAGGGACACTGCTCGCTCCCAGGTATCACCGATGCGTCAGAACGTAGGACGGCCGTTCCCCTGAGACGAACCGGTCTGCCACGCATCGGCTCTCAGCGTACACCGATTGCACCACGGTGATGCCACGGAGTGTGGTGCCTTCCACTTCCTCTCCCTTCCCTCTCCCTCATCCTCATCTTCTTCCCCTCCCTCTCCCTCCCTGTACCTCATCCTCTCCCTCTTCCTCTCTCTCCCTAACCCTCATCCTCTCTCCCTTCCCCAACCCCTCTCTCTCCCTAACCCTCATCCTCTCTCTCTCCCTTCCCCTCCCTCTCTCTCTCCCTCTCTCTCCCTAACCCTCATCCTCTCCCCCTCCCCCAACACCTCTCTCTCGCCTCAACCCTTATCCTCCTCCCTCCCCTCGCCTCTCTCTCTCCCTCTCTCTACCTCTCCCTCATCCTCTCCCTATGCCTCACCTCCTCCTCCCAGTGGGTGCTCCATCTGTCGGTGACCCTGAATGACGGACGTCCACTGTGTTGCTCCGTATCCACGACTACATCTCCGTATCCATGACTACAACCCTGGATTCACACAGGGTGTCCCTGGACTCCTCGCACACACATGTACCTTCGTACGCACACACCTCACTTTCTTTAAACACATACACACCTAACTTTATTTACACTCACTCACGAACCTCATGGCCTTCACGCACTCTCTCTCTCGCTCTCTCTCTTTTCCGCTTTCTCCCTCTCTCTCCCTCTCCTTCTTTCTCCCTCTCTCTCTCTTTCTCCTCTCCTCTCCCCTCCTTCGACTCTCTTCTCTCACCTTCCTGCTCCTCACCTTTCCTCTGCGCACGCGGGATTGGACAGGGCCAGTCACGTCGGGGCAGTCGGAGTTCTCGTCGTCACTTGCTATGGATAACGGGAGGGGGGAGGGGGGAGAGGAGAGATGGGAGGAGGGAGAGATTGGATTTGAAGAGAGGGGGGGCGTGAGAGGGGGGAGTTTGAGGGAACGAGATCGAGTGGGGGAGAGGGAGGGGGACATGTATCGAGACCTCTCTCTCTCTCGTCTCCGCTCTCCCTCCTCTCTCTCTCTCCCTCTCTCTCCCTGCCCTCCCATTGAGGCACGGGAGATCGACTGCGGGCGTACCGCTGCGTGCACGCGCCTCACCCTGATAGAGTGAGTCTCATCCGATCAGCTAGTCTCGCCTTCTTGCGTGCCCTCGCATCTGGGTCATTCTCATGCATGTCGAGAGGGGGTCGGTTCTACATGTCTACTCGCCGGCGCTCCGCGTAGGCCTCCCGTACTCGTGGCAGTGTCTGAGAGCAGCCATGTGTATGCACAGGCACATGCTCACATAGACCCCAGTGCAGAACATACAATACCATACGTGGGGATCCTTACAAATGTCTCTCGCTCTCAACAAGGTGGTGTGGGTCACAACCACACACAACCCACACACACACTACACACAGCACACAATCTACACAACGACTAACTAGGTTCACAGCACGTTCAATAACAGCCACTCGTGAGAAAGCAGTGAGTTGAAGCACAGATAGTAGTCATTGGTTGAACTTTTTTTTTACTTCTACGCTATACTTGTATTTGCTTGTACACACGAGGACTACTTACAGACTCCCTCACTATCACAGCTACACACACATTGGCGGAGATATCATTTGTCACCAAAGACCTCACTGAACAATACACACATAGTACCTCAGAGCACTATCAGTACTAAGACCCCATCTCTAGCTACCGAAACACAACAAAAGAGAAAGTTCACCAAACATACAGACGCCGCACCACACTTTTCAACATAAAGTCTTTGATGATCTGTTAACAATAAAACACCCCAGACCACCACGACACACCAACGCAGACCTCTCCTACACACAGCACACAGACACGCCAGACGCACACGCCACACAGCACACACCACACAGCACACGGCACCACACAGGCACAACCACACACACACAAACGCACAAACAGACCCCCCACACACACAGCACACGCACGCACACCCGCACAGTCTAAGTCCCAGCCAACACTAACAATGTTTACGGCCTTCCTACCTACTGAAGAGGGACACAGGGCGCAGTTATTCTCCATCACCAACGGCTCGACAGCAGTGCAGCACATTGCATAACTTAACGGCCGTTCGATCATAGCGAGCACTCACATTCATTTACCTCGCAACTCTTAGGAATTAGAAGAATTAGAAACCTACACAAGTGATGTGCGCCTTTCATTTTACTCGCGCACTACGAGCATAAACGAGCACAGCACACGCACACACACAGCAAACAAACACAACACACAGCACACACCAGCGCACAACGCACACAACAGCGTCAGATATACTGTGGTCACACTCATTGTTTCAAGCAAACCACAGCATCATCGCATAGCGAAGCCACTCCAGGCACACACAGCAGCAGGATGAAGCAAGACGCAACACACGCACGCGTCAGCGCAGCTCGCGGGGCAGTACAAGCCGATGACAATCATACTCCGGACTTTTATGGTCATTCTCTCAGACCACAAGAGGAAGCTTCCATGTTCAGCTCCGTTACGGTCACACACAAGCATTAACAACATACAATCACATATCCCAAGCAACGATTATAACAACAGCTCCAAGCACACGTTATCTTACACATGAAACGATTGTAACAAACGGAACATCACTAGCAATGCTACCACAGACATTGTCTAAGTTTATGTTGTTAAAGGCAAACATCAACACACACAACAGACACCTAGTCATAACCAAGTGTCATTGTCAACTTACTGAAGGACTCACAAGCATCACACACACAGAGCCACATCACATAACATGATTCAAATCCTTCAAATGAAAATATATCATATTATATCAGCAAATGAAAATGATGCATCAGCGACACAACACAATGCACTATCACTAAACAAGTTATTGCTCACATTAAGCATACTTCGTCACATTATCAAGGTTCTAAGAACATCCAGTGTAGGCTAGAGGTTCTGGCAGCTGTCCTCTGTCTCTGCACAATCACTCTGTCTAAGACACATCACATCGACAAATTGGACGCTGCAACTTGTCATGATGGCTGGCGATGAGGCACAGCACGACATTATGAGCCATTGGAATCAGCCTACATTACTGGCTCAACATAATACCAATGCTCAGCTCGAGTAGGCATCATCCTTGGCTGCTTACTCTTGGAGCCTATGCAGTCACACACGCAAGTACACTCACACAGTTCACACAAGGGTGGAAACGCAACACACAAGCACCACACCAGCACCGATTCACAGCGGCAAGTCACACACACACCACAGTCCACACACAACACATACACAGTACAACACACAAGCCACACACACAGTCACACCCCCACACACACACGCTCAACACACACACACACAAAATATCACACCAGGCACGGCACATACATTTTGTGGACAATCGGATGCTCAACGACCACATACAAGACAACCAATCAACAACTCTAACACGCACGCCCCTAAACACATACAACACATCAACCACTTAGTTCCATTACAATATTAGGTATGACCCTTCGCACGCACACAGGCACACAAAAATACACACACATATACACACACACACACACTCAACCATATATACAGACCCACTCACTATATTTATTCTACTTGAGGAACACACGTACATGCACACACAAAATCCCACCCATTTAGAAGAAGATGACAGTAACAGCAACAACATTTAAATATCAAAAAGTGTTTTATTTCGAAATTGTTATTTGACATCTGTACAAGATAAACATTCAGTCCACATTCGTTATAAGCTAATAATATCACTCACGACTAGCCGATAACAAGCCTCTCCGATAACACTACAAGCTGAATCAGCGCTTTAATCTTTAGCCTACTGTTTTACACGGTCTCAACACACGTTCTCGTGTAGTCTACAGCTTCCGTTAATATGTTTTAGCGATTCATTGAATTTGGCACTTGTCCAGTGGCCTGTTAGCTTTCCTGTCAAGGCTAGGACCGAGGACTTGCCGTAGATCGGTGTTAAAACTCGGTCTCCTCGCCAGCGGATACAGCGCTCCGCATGGAACATCTGAACCGCGTGCCTGGCTCTCTCTGTCAGTCGTCCCACCCGTCCTAATCGCTTGGTACGACCGTATGGACACTTTACGGTGTTGCGATGGTCCGGTTTCTGTGGGCAACCCGCCTTTCTTAGCCAAGGTCTCGAATACGTCCTCCAGATTTGTGCTGTTTTTAGCTGATGTCTCGAAGTAGGCGCAGGTCTCACCGAAAACTTCTAGCACATCCGCCCGGGATACGCGCTTCTCTGCCCCGGGAAGGTCCACCTTGTTGGCGCAGATTACCATGGGCACGCGCGCTGTCTCACCCGGTACAGTTGTCTTGAGGAGCTTGGTTTTGGCCGCAACGATCTCCTCGCGAAGGGCGCAAACTTCTTCGAAAGAGCTGCGGTCATCCAGACTGAAGACGAGTAGGAATATGTCACCTGTGGAGCGCGAGGAGAGCCTTTAGTAATGCCACAATCTAGATGACTGCTTTTACGCGCGTTCCTTTTAAAATAACGAATTTGCAACTCATTCCTATTAAAATGGATAACTTATCATTATAATATGAACTGCATGCCACAATCAAAGAAGCAAGAAAGGTAAATAATTCAATAACCTACGACATACAAAAAAACATGATTCATTTTTTTCTCCCTGTTACGCACCGGTAAGGATGGAAAGTCTCCGTTTGGCGGGGAAGCTTCTTTCCCCGGACGCGTCCAGGACGTCGATCTGGTAAGTCTCTCCGCGGATGTGGAAGAGTTTCCGGAGAAAGTCCTCCGAGGTGGGCTCGTATTCCTCGGCAAAGCCGTCCCAGAGGTACCGGCGAAGGATAGAAGTCTTGCCGACCCGAGGCGCACCAAGAACCACGATCCGTTTAGAGTTCTGTGGCTTGGTAGAGCACGGCGACTCCCGGCGCTGTCCTCGTCCAAGTTCACTCAGCTTCGTCTGGCCTTGAAGTACCAGAGCGGCCAGCTGGTCCAGCGGGGACTTCTTGCACGGATGCCCGCCAGAGGTGTTCAGTTGGCGGCTACCTGAGTTGGAAGACCACGTCATCCTCGCCTTCTTCTCCTGGTGTTTCCATTGAGTAGTTGCCATCTTGAGAAACCCCATGCCAGCTTTCATGCCCGAAGAGCTCAGATGCTGGGTGGCGCTTTGATAGGCTAACACGATCTTACCGGAGGGGCCAGCCGGTCCAGTCCCGGGAAATAAAGATCCGATTAGTGGGGAACCGACCTGGTGGACTGATGGGGTGGTGCTGGGGTGTTTATTGGCGGAGGGGTTTCCGTTAACCTCCATGTAGTGGTGAGGGGCGAACGTGAGGGGAGAACGTGAGGGTCATGTGAAATCCAAGCGGACTACTTTGTTGTTCTGTGGACCGTTCAGCCGCCCAGAAGAAGCCGACACTCCACATGCACCGATTCGGTTGTGTCGTCCGCCGGCAGACTGTGGGTGGTTTGACGATTCAGAGGCTCCGCTCGCTTCTTTTATACCCACGCGCACAGCTAGTTCACGTCACGGTTGGGAAAACGATCTGGCGTGTGTGCCAAAGAACCGTTTACCAAGCGCTGAGTGGCAAGAGCGGAAAGCCTGTCGTGTTCTCGAGGAGAACAGCGAGTTTCCAGTGATTCTGGAACATAGAGGCTGTGCGCGCGCGCGCTTGTGCCAAGTCCAACGGGCGACTGTTATATTGTCATTATTATTTTTCTCTCGTTTTAGTATATGGACTAACCCACCTACAATGAAAACATTATATATTCCAAATAATTTGCGACAGCATGAAACCAACTAGAGGGCTAATGTTTTGATAGTACAAGAATACTTTTTAAGAACACATAACTAAGCTTGGCTGTAATAGGATATTATGTAAATTACCCGAAAGAAGAGACAGGCTGTAAAAACTGCAGTCCCATCTGAGAATAAATGAAAGAAAAACTAATCATGTCATGTTTAAGCTCGAGCCTATATAAACATATTCAAGCATGTTGTATCTAAAGTAGGCAGACACAGAAACATAATGTGACTGGTTATATAATCCGTGTTGTTTATAACCTTCCATATTTCACACCATTAGACCTACTAGACAATTAAAAAAAAGAAAAAAAAAATCAGTTTGGCATCACTTTCAGCAAAGGGCATGTTCGTTTCTCATTTTGTGTTGGCCGACACGAAACTCCGTCTACCTTTAACTGACAGTTTCACTGGTGTGTGTGTGTTGCCATGGCTACAGTCAGACAATACGCTATGCTAGAGTTTGTAGCTAACTTGTTAGCATGTAAACTGGCCAGGAAAAATGAAGTCTTGCCAATATAAATAGTGACTGGTGAATGATATTAACGTATGACTACCAAAAAACGGGTTCATTACTAAACCAGGTTGTTATTTTCTTGACTACTTTGTCGCCAGCGAATCCACCTTTCCCAGCAGTAACTTCAGATAAGTAGTTCGCTGTACAGTACCAGTACACTATCCGTTACACATCACTAGCTTTTTGTTTTTGAATAGAGACTCAACAAAACGTTTTTATCAAAGCAAACATGGCAAGTGTAAGTAAACCCCAAGGCAAGACTGCTAAAAAGGAGGCGAGACCCCGAAGCCCACCAGGTACTGTAACTGTGTGCAGTCTAACTATCTACCTGAGAAAACAATCTCTGTCGTTATGTCTCTGTCTCTCTTTCCCTCTCTCCCTCTCTCTGTCTCTCTCTGTCTCTCTGTCTCTGTCTCTCTCTGTCTCTCTCTCTCTTTGTCTCTCTCTTTGTCTCTCTCTTTGTCTCTCTCTTTGTCTCTCTCTCCCCCTCTCTCTTTGTCTCTCTCTTTGTCTCTCTCTGTTTCTCTCTCTGTTTCTCTCTCCCTCTCTCTCTTTGTCTCTCTCTGTTTCTCTCTGTTTCTCTCTCCCTCTCTCTCTTTGTCTCTCTCTGTTTCTCCATCTCTATCTGTCTCTCTGTCTCTGTCTCTGTCTCTGTCTCTGTCTCTGTCTCTGTCTCTCTTTCTCTGTCTGTTTCTTCATCTCAGTCTCTCTCTCTCTCTCTGTTTCTCCATCCCTGTCTCTCTCTCTCTCTCTCTCTCTCTCTCTCTGTTTCTCCATCTCTGTCTCTGTCTCTGTCTCTCTCTCTGTTTCTCAATCTCTCTCTCTGTCTCTCTCTCTCTGTCTGTCTCTGTTTCTCAATCTCTGTCTCTCTCTCTCTCTCTGTTTCTTCATCTCAGTCTCTCTCTCTCTCTCTCTGTTTCTCCATCTCTGTCTCTCGTTCTCTGTCTGTTTCTCCATCTCTGTCTCCCTCTCTCTGTTTCTCCATCTCTGTCTCTCGTTCTCTGTCTGTTTCTCCATCTCAGTCTCTCTCTCTGTTTCTCCATCTCTGTCTCTCGTTCTCTGTCTGTTTCTCCATCTCAGTCTCTCTCTCTGTTTCTCCATCCCTGTCTCTTTCTCTCTCTCTCTGTTTCTCCATCCCTGTCTCTCTCTCTCTGTCTGTTACTCCATCTCAGTCTCTCTCTCTGTCTGTTTCTCCATGTGTGTCTATCTCTGTCTCTCTCTTGCTTTAAGATGTAGCTGCCCTGTCATGTTTTTCAGAACATACACTGTCTGAACAGACGGGGGAACAGGAGGAAGGGAGAGAGGGAAGGAGGGAAGGAAGGAAGGAGGGAGGGATGGAGAGAGGGAGGGAAGGAGAAAAGCGAAGGTCGTAGGATGGGGGACTTCTGGTGGTCATGGTAACAGCATACAGTCGCTCTTGGAGAGATGAGGGCGAGTAGAATTGCGTAAGGGTGTCAATGATCCAGGCCCAAGTGCGTGTGGTGTGTGTGTGTATGTGGTGTGTGTTTGTGTGCGTGGTGTGTGTGTTTGTCTGCGTGTTGTGTGTTTGTGTATGTGGTGTGTGTGTGTATGTGGTGTGTGTTTGTGTATGTGGTGTGTGTGCTTGTGTGCGTGGTGTGTGTGTTTGTGTATGCAGTGTGTGTTTGTGTGCGTGTTGTGTGTGTGTGTTTGTGTGCGTGGTGTGTGCTTGTGTGCGTGTTGTGTGTGTGTGCGTGCGTGGGTGCGATTTATTCAGCTCCACTTCTCCTCTGGTGGTCAGCAGGTCAGAGAGTGATGCAATATGACTCATTAATTGTGTGTGTGTGTGTGTATCTGTGAGTGTGTCTGTGTGTGTGTGTATCTGTGTGTGTGTGTGTGAGCATGTGTGTGTGAGTAAGTCTCAGATATGCAGAGGATGCCAGTTTGTGTGAGAAGATCTGTGATGCTGTTGTAAAAGTAGACGAGGGCCAGTTTGATCTTATTGCTCTCCTTCTTTTCCTCTCTTTTTCCTCTCCCATCATCTCTCCTCTTTCTCCCATATCCTCTCCTTCTTTCCTCTTTCTCTTCTCTCTCCTCCCCCGTCTCTCTCCATCCTCCCTCCCTCCTCCCTCACATCCCCCCCTCCTCCCCTCCCTCCTTCCTCTCCCTCCTCTCCCCGCCCTCCCACTCCTCCTCCCCTCCCCCCCTCCCTCCTCCCTCCCCTGCTCCTCCTCTCCCTCCTCCCCCCCCCCCCCTCCTCCCCTCCCTCCTCCCCTCCCCTGCTCTCCTCTACCTCCCTCCCCTCCCTCTGTCTCCTCCCACTTCCTCCTCCTCCCTCCTGCTCTCTCTCCTCCCCTCCCTCCTCCCCTCCCTCCTCCTCTCTCTCCCACTCCTCCTCCCCTCCCTCCTGTCCTCCAGAGAAGAAGAGTCTGAAGTCTTCAGAGGAGATGTCGTGTGTGAGTGAGCAGCATGCTTCCAGCCCCCCTCTTAAAGGGGAGGATATCCAGGCTCTGGCCATACGCTCTGAAGACCTGGCTAAGGTACCCCAATATCCTCACGCCCACATAGCTCAGCCATCAAGCTACTGCGTGTGGATTTAATGTGTTTTCTGTATGTGTATGTGTATATTTATACGTATATTTCTGTGTGTGAGTACCTGTGTGCGTGCGTGTATTTCTATGTATGTATGTTTGTGTGTGTATTTCCATGTATTTGTGTGTATGTATATGTGTGTGTGCGTGTATGTGTGTGTATTTCCATGTGTGTGTGTGTATTTCCATGTGTGTGTATGTGTGTGTGTATGTATGTGGGTGTATTTCCATGTGTGTGTGTGTATGTATGTGTGTGTATTTCCATGTTTGTGTGTATGTATGTGTGTGTATTTTCATGTGTGTGTGTGTATGTATGTGTGTGTATTTCCATGTGTGTGTGTGTATGTGTTTGTGTGTATTTTCATGTGTGTGTGTGTATGTGTGTGTATTTCCATGTGTGTGTGTGTATGTGTGTGTGTAGCTGCGGGAGCAACGACCCCCCAGTGTCCAGCTGAAGCCGTCAGTGATGACGCGTGTTCTGGTGCGTAAGCCACGCCCCCCTGAGGAGAGCAGGAAGAGTCAGAGGGTGGTGGTGGCCCGCCCCCTCCCTCAGGTCTCCACCAATCAGCCGTTAGACTACACAGGTGAGCTCTGTCCAAGGGTCTCCATTAGTTATTTCCCTCTGTTCAGGACTCTGATTGGTTGTCCACCTCTGTCCATCAGGGCCGGGAGGTCCTCGGTTCGATGCCCAGGGAATGGTCCTGCCCCACAGCATTCTGGGTAGTCTTGAGGACTTCAGAAAAGAGATGGAGGCCAGAGGAGAAACAGAGGTGAGGAAACACCTTCCACTTCTTTCTCCTGTTCCCTCTTACCTGTCTCACCACCTCTCTTACCTGTCTCACCTCCCCTTCCTGTCTCACATTTGCTCTTACCTGTCTCACCTCCTCTCTTACCTGTCTCACCTCCCCTCAAACCTGTCTCACCTCCTCTCTTACCTGTCTCACCTCCTCTAATACCTGTCTCACCTCCTCTCTTACCCGTCTCACCTCCCCTTCCTGTCTCACATTTGCTCTTACCTGTCTCACCTCCCCTTACCTGTCTCACATCTGCTCTTACCTGTCTCACCTCCCCTCAAACCTGTCTCACCTCCTCTCTTACCTGTCTCACCTCCTCTCTTACCTGTCTCACCTCCCCTCAAACCTGTCTCACCTCCTCTCTTACCTGTCTCACCTCCCCTCTTACCCGTATCACCTCCTATCTTACCTGTATCACCTCCTCTCTTACCTGTCTCCCCTCCCCTCTAACCTGTCTCACCTTCTCTCTTACCTGTCTCACCTCCTCTCTTACCTATCTCACCTCCTCTCTTACCTGTCTCACCTCCTCTCTTACCCATCTCACCTCCCCTTACCTGTCTCACCTCCTCTCTTACCTGTCTCACCTCCTCTATTACCTGTCTCACCTCCCCTCTTACCCGTATCACCTCCTCTCTTACCTGTCTCACCTCCCCTCATCTAGTTGCTGAGTCGAATCCCAGACACCCAGAGAAGACGCCACCAGGTGATGGCAAGCCAGAAGGGAGCTGGAGTCCGGGGCCCCTCCTTCTCAGCCCCCCCTCCCCCTTGTGCTCCCCCTCCTCCCCCCTGTGCTCCCCCTCCTCCCCCCTCTCCCCCTCAGCTCCAGAGAGAGCGCCAGAGCCACGCCCTGCAGCACTGGCACAGCCACATGACACAGCGAAGACGACAGCAGGACTTCATCTCTAGTGAGTTTGTACTACAACTACCAGCAGCACTTCATGTCTAGTGAGTTTGTACTACAACTACTAGCAGCACTTCATGTCTAGTGAGTTTGAACTACAACTACCAGCAGCACTTCATGTCTAGTGAGTTTGAACTACAACTACCAGCAGCACTTCCTCTCTAGTGAGTTTGTACTACAACTACCAGCAAGAAGCTTCTCCAGACAGCTCTGACAGCTCCCTCCCTCCCTCGCTGCCTCCCTCCCTGCCTCCCTCCCTCCCTCCCTGCCTCCCTTCCTCGTTGCCTCCCTCCCTCGTTGCCTTCCTCCCTCCCTCGCTGCCTCCCTGCCTCCCTCCCTCGCTCCCTCCCTGCCTCCCTCCCTGCCTCCCTTCCTCGCTCCCTCCCTCCCTGCCTCCCTCGCTCCCTCCCTACCTCTCTGCCTCCCTCCCTGCCTCCCTACCTCTCTGCCTCGCTCCCTGCCTCCCTCCCTCCCTCCCTCTGATATAGAGCTTCTCCAGAAGCCAGTGGAGAGCTTGCTGATGAACCAGAGTAACAGCTTCAGGCAGATGCAGGAACAGAGGGAACTGCTGTCCAGGGCTCTGCCTGCCATTCACCCTGGACATGTACCTACACACGTTATATATATGCTCAAATATCTACATATATCCAAATACATGTAGATATACAGATATATAACCTATATGCATTTCTGTGTCTCTGCATCCGTACATGTGTGTGTGTGATGGGCGATGCGTGTGTGCGTGATGTGCGTGTGATGTGTGTGTGATGGGTGTGTTGTGTGTGTGTGTGACGGGTGTGTTGTGTGTGTGTGTGTTGTGTGTGTGTGTGTGTGTGTGTGTGTGCAGGGCCAGCGTGTGGGCAGCGAGTTCTGGAGTGTTCCGGAGCACTTTGGGGAGGAGCTTAGTGGCATTAGAGCCACTCTGACCCAGACCCAGAGAGGACAACAGCAGCCGCTCACACACGTTGCACTGCCTGCCAGCACCTGGCATGAGACTGGTACACACACACACACACACACCACACACACACACACACATACACACACACACTCACACACGTAGCACTGCCTGCCAGCACCTGGCATGAGACTGGTACACACACACACACACACATACACACACACACACACACGTAGCATTGCCTGCCAGCACCTTGCACAAGACTGGTACACACACACACGTGTTCGTGCTCATGTGTGATTGCACATGTCCATCTGTGTGTGTTCATGTGTGCATGTTCATGTTTGTGTACATATATGTGTGTGTTACGTGTGTACACGTGTGTGTACATGTATGTGTGTGTATTTATGTGTGTACATGTGTGTACATGTGTGTGTGTTTGTGTGTGTACGTATGTCTGTATGTTTATGTGTGTGTACGTATTTTCGTGTGTTTACGTGTGTATATGTGTTGTGTGTGTGTGTCGTGTGTGTATATGTGTATATGTGTTGTGTGTGTGTGTCGTGTGTGTGTGTGTTTGTGTACTTGTGTGTGCTGCAGGTAACCTTGAGGTGTGTGATGGAGCCAAACGTACCTGGGAGCAGAGTGCGTACCTGAAGCACTGCAGAGATGAGCTCCGAGACGTCCTCAAACAACTGGACTTCAGTCAGCCTGTAGGACACACACACAGAGATGCACACACACACACAGAGATGCACACACACACACACACACACAGATGCACACACACACACAGATGCACACACACACAGAGATGCACACACACACAGAGATGCACACACACACACACACACAGAGATGCACACACACACACACACACACACACACACAGATGCACACACACACAGAGATGCACACACACACAGAGATGCACACACACACACACACACAGATGCACACACACACAGAGATGCACACACACACACACAGATGCACACACACCACACACACAGATGCACCACACACACAGAGATGCACAAACTCACACACACAGATGCACACACACACACACACACACAGATGCACACACACACACACACACACACATAGAGATGCCCACACACACATAGAGATACACACACACACACCAAGAACAACACACTTACTTGACACACACACACGAAGAACAACACACCTACATGACACACACACCTCCAAGCCGCCCCCCTTCTCCCTGTTCTGTTTCCCAGCCAGCATGCTCTGTCCCTGGACACAACACCTGGCTAGCTGCCCCTGGATGTTCTGAGCCCTGCTCTAACCAGTGAACCAGTACAAGCCCCCCCCCCCCCCCCACACACACACACACATAGAGAGATGCACACACACACACACACAGATTCACACACACACGTAGAGAGATGCACACACACACACACACACACACACATGAGAAGAATGCCACCACATTGCACACACCACCTCAGCAGAGATGCCACACACACACACACATACACACACACACACACACGTAGATAGAGAGATGGACACACACAAACACTGTCACTCGATCGCTCATCCATACGCAAAGCAAGTGCTAATCAAATCTCATTACCACTTTAAATCCCAGTTCTGTGAGGTACAGCAAACACACAAACACACACACACAAACACAAACACACTAATCAAAGTGATGTAAGACAGCAGTAATGAAGAACTCAGATGTGTGCGCACGTGTGTGTGTGTGTGCATGTGTTTGCACGTGTGTGTGCGTGCCTGTGTGTGTGTGCATGGGTTTGCACGTGTGTGTGCGTGCGTGCGTGTGTGTGCATGTGTGTGTGCGTGTGTGTGTGTGGGGGGGGGGGACAGAGAGACATACAGTTTGTCCCTTCAGGGGGTCTACCAGATGGGACTGTGACAGAGGGAGGGATAAAAGAGAGAGAGACAGACGGTGAGAGACAGAGAGAGAGAGAGAAAGAGAGAGAGAGAGAAAGAGAGAAAATGGTGGAAGGGATAAGGGGGGAGAGAGAGAGATGGAGAGAGAGAGAGATGGTGAGAGAGAGAGAGAGAAGAGAGAGAGAGGAGAGAGATAGAAGAGAGAGAGAAGAGAGAGAGAGATAGAAGAGAGAGATAGAAGAGATAGAAGAGAGAGAGAGGAGAGAGAGAGAGAGAGGAGGAGAGAGAGAGAGAGAGAGAGAGAGATGAAGAGATGAAGCCAGATGAGTGGAGTTAGACAGGGTGACCTGAATGGTCACATTGCAGCATGTTTGACAGCATGTCTAGCGTAAACGGCCTTGTTAGTGGTGCTATAGTATATAGTAGTATATAGTAGTATTGTTACTGAAGAGTATTAGTATTGTATAGTATCTATTGTAACTGTAAAACACGATGACCAGAATAATGTTTTGTTATGGTTGATGCCCCCCTGTAGGAAACTGATGGCTTGGAGGTTATAGGGTCAGGTAAGCCCTTCACGTCCATCACAGTGGAGCGGAGCCCCCTATTGGAGGAAGAAGAGAGGGGGGAGGAGCTAAGGGAGGCGGAACAGAAGGAGAACCAGTAAGAAAGTTTGTTCTGTGTTCTGAATCAATGATGTCATCATTATGCGCCAACTCAAGTTGTCATTGTTAGCGACATCAGTTGATAAAAAGCACTACGCTGTATTTCATCCACGCTATCGCCATAGTAACATTTCCACAAACACATGTTAGACTGTGTTTGTGCTTACGACAACTTCAATGAGAACAGAGTTGCTCAAGAACGCAGTCAAAGTACATATTCTGCTACTGGAGATATGCCATGTGGCCATCTTGGATTTTGAACTTAAGTAGTTTGGTTCCTCTGACTGAACGAGTCGGGTTTCCCACCTGAAGAGACGTTCCGGAGATCCAGAAAATATTTAACAACATTTTCCAAGGTTCTAAAGAAATGTGACTGCATCACTTCCTGGTCCCCAGCGACCCTCTGGCACAGTTTGATGATGTCATGCTGGCTCCGGTGTTGGTCCCTTCTCTGATATTCTGTGGCCAAAGAGCCCGCTGGACCGGAACCTGCACCTCACACAAGGTTTACTCACACACACACACACACTCACTCACACACACACACACACA
>BROE01000002.1:1285507-1301270 GCA_036571765.1 Plecoglossus altivelis
GCTCTCCCCGTAAGCTCACGATATCATGCGAACACAGCCACCTTCCTTTGCTGACCGAGAGAGAGAACAAAAAACAAACACACCACACACACACAAACAACACCACAACACACAAAGCAAAAACACACGCACGACATCACACTGTGCCGCCCTCACTCTCAGGTTACACAGTCAACAACAGTTTCCTGCTAATCAGCCTTGATAATCTAACATCAAAGAACACTGGCCTAGCCTCTCTGGTTCTAATTGGTCAATTATGGGATTGGGAGCAGTGATTAATCGCAATCCGCGACTACATTGAGATCTGGACTCCATCACACACTCTCTCCCACTCCCCCTCAGGGCATGCAAAGTTAGCACACATACACACACACATACACACACATACACATACACACACAATACCACACACATCCAAACACAACACACATACACACACACACACACACATACACACAACACATACACACACTGCACCAACACATACACACACTCTCTCCCACTCTCCCCCTGCAGGGCATGCAAAGTTAGGCACACATACCCACACACACATACACACACATGCACACACACACACATACTATATCTGGGCATGTGTCTGTAGAGCAAAACATGATTCAACAGGATATTCTGGTCCTAATTGAGATTTTCTGTCTCTCTTTCTCTTTCCCTCCCTTGTCTCTCTCCTCCCTCCCCTCCTCCCTCCTCTCCCTCTCTTGTCTCCCCCTCCCGTCCTCTCCCCCTCTCTCTCCTCCCTCCTTCTCCTCCTTCCTTCCCTCCTCCCTCTCTTGTCTCCCCCACCTCCCTCCTCTCCTCTCTCCTCCATCCCTCCTCTCCCTCCCCCTTCTTCGCCTCCCTCCAACTAACAGACCTAAACGGGGGGAGGGCTGGAAGAGAACTTAGCTCTCTTCATCTGACAGAAGATCAGGATTACTGCCACTGTTAAAACTGGAGGGAGGAGGGAGGGTGGAGGGGGGAGGGAGGGAGGGAGGGATGGAGGGAGGGTGGGAGGGAGGGAGAGCCAGGTGACAGCACGTGGATAAGAAGAGACATAATTGTCTGGAGGGTCAAAGGTCATTGTCTGTAAACATCTAGGATGGTGGATGTCAGCACAGCTGTCTGAGCTCAACTGTCTCTCTCTCTCTCTCTCCCTCTCTCTCTCTACCTCTCTCTACCTCTATCTCTCTCTACCTCTCTCTACCTCTCTCTCTCTCTAACAAACTCTCTCTCTCTCGCCTCTTCTCTCTTCTCTCCTACCTCTCTCTCTCCTCTCTCTCTCTACCTCTACCTCTCTCTCTCTGACCTCTCTCTCTCTCCTCTCTCACCTCTATCTCTCTCTACTCTTCTCTACCTCTCTCATCTGTCTAGAGAGAGAGAGAGAGAGAGAGAGAGCCGAGAGGGAAAAAAAACAAGCATGATACTATATCATACTCTACCAGACATTTGGTATTCTCTCTACCTTCTCTCTCTCTCCTAAACCTCCAACTCTCTCTTCCTCACACCTCACACGTACTTCTCTCTCCATCTCACAACTCCACGGTCTCCTCCTCCTCTCACTAACACGCTTACCTTCCGAGATCGGATCTCCCGTATCATCGAGTACGCTTCTCTCTCTATACCGCTCTCTCTACCTCTATCTCTCTCTACCTCGCTCTCGTTCAGGTAGCCGACTTGTCTCTGCTCCGTAAGTCTCGAAAGAGCGCTGATCAAAGAACCACTTAAAAGATTGACAAGGCTTTTTTCCTCGTAGCTATGGTTCTTGGACTCCCTCCCTTCTCTTCCCGAGAGGCCCTGGGTCACGTATGCGTGCATCGTACTCTCGTATCACTCTCTGCTCTCTAACTCTCTCTCTCATAACCATCTCTCTCTCTACCTCTCAGTCGTGTACTACCAAGGAGAGACAGAATCTGAAATCACTACAAAATAGTATAAAAATACATCTCTTAAAACACCCTTTGTTCTCTCTCCACAGGCGTCTTCGCTCCATCCAAGACAACCCAGCGTCCCGATCCTCTACCTGCCAGACCTTCCGAGATCGGAACCGCACGATCGGTCTCTCGCGGTTCAGTCGGGTGCATTGGCCGTAAAGCGAAAAGAGCAGCTCTGGGCTACAAGGAAATCTTAAACGAATGACAACGGCCTTTTTCCCCGTAGCCTCATAGTTTTCTTGCATCTTTCCCCCTCTGCGTAGAGAGATGGAGGAAGGGAGAGTGCGTCATCTACTCTAGCATCCGGAGCATCGGTATGAGAGGGATGCAGTCTCTCTCGCAGTAGCGAGAGCAGGTCTCTCCACTCCTCCCATCGTCTAGTAACGCATCGTCCTGAGAGCGGAAGCACGAGACGGGAGGTACATCATGCGAAAGGGCCATCACTGCGTACTAATCTACAAGACCTACTCTACTCGCACGAAAAAAAGCTTACAGCACCCCTGGTTATTTCTCTCTCCTCTCTTCTCTACGCTCTATCCCCAGTCAGGTCTCCCCCCCACCAAGTACTAACTCCGAGTGCCTAAACCCCTGCTTACCTCTTCTCTCTCTCCGAGATCGGATGAGATCGGGTGTGTTCAGGGTGGAATGGCCGTAAGCGAAAGAGCAGCTGGTCAAAGGTTACTTAAAGAAGACAAGGCTCTTCCCCCCGTAGCTTAATGGTTACTTTGGACTTCTCTCCTTTGAGCCGAAGAAGAGGGGAGAAGGGGAAGGATGGGAAAAGGAGAGAGAGAGGGAGGGAAAGGCGAGAGGGAAGGGAAGAGGAGCGAGGGAGAAGGGGAGAGGAGATACTCTCTCTCTCTCCCTCCTCTCCTCCTCTCTAGACCTCAACTCTCTCCTTCTCGTGAACCGATCTCGTCTCTCTGAAGAGCCAAGGGAGACTCCTCGCGGGAGTAAAGACCCTCGTCGTCTCCTCTACGTCAGCGAAGAGCAAAAAAGATAACAAAGCCTTACAGCACCTGGTATTTCCAGGCGGCCTCCCATCCATGTACGTCTAATCACAGAGCCCCCGTCTGCTCCTCCTCTCCCTGCTCTTCTCTCTCTAACCCTCTCTCTCATTCTCCTCCGAGATCCGCGTCTCTAACGAAATCGGCGGCGTAGTTCCAGGCCTGTATGCGAACCGTCACCATCTACTGCGAGTCCAGCACTCTCCTCGTCGTCTGTCTCTATACAACCATGCTCTACGTGCTCACCTATTTTCCAAAGAGACCATCTACTCTCTCGTAGAAAGTATAGCGCTACCCTTCTCTCTCTCTACCCTATCTGCTAACCCCTCCCTCGTCTCTTCTAGACCTCTGCTCTGCCTCTCTCTCCTTCTGCCTCTCTCCTCTCTCTCTGCTTCTTCTCTCTCTCTCTCTCTGTCCTCATTCTCTCTAAACTCATCTCTGCGCTGTCTCTCTCACCTCTACCTCTCTCTCTCTCTGCCTCTCTCTACCTCTCTCTCTCTACCTCTCTCTCTGCCTCTCTCTACCTCTCTCTACCTCTCTCTCTCTCTCTGCCTCTCTCTACCTCTCTCTCTCTCTCTCTGCCTCTCTACCCTTCATGTCTCTCTCCCCCATCTCCCCCTCTCTATCTGTGTTTAAGTGTGACTCTCATTCATTTATCTGTAATCTTGCATTAGGTTAATACCATTCACATGTTACAATGCAGGCTACTGGAAATAAGATGGATTTCATGTCACTGCTTTTGTTTTATGTGTAATTTAACTGTGTGTGTGAGTGTGTGAGAGGGAGAGTGTGTGTGTGTGTGTGTGTGTGTGTGTGTGTGTGTGTGTGTGTGTGTGTTGTGTGTGTGTGTGGTGTTGGGTGTGTGTGTGTGTGTGGTGTGTGTTGTGTGTGTGTGTTGAGGAGGAGAGAGCAGCAGAGAGAGAGGGAGAGAAGGTATAATGAGAGACGAGAGAACAGAAGAGATGATGAGAGAAAGAGAGAGAGAGTGTGTGTGTGTGTAAGAGATTGTGAGTGAGAGAGAGAGAGACAGACAGACAGACAGAGGCAGACAGACAGAGAGAGAGAGTGGATGAAGGGTCTCTGTAGGTATTTTTCATTGTTGCTCGAAATGCATTGCATTGCCCTGACCGTGCGGGGGAATGTGGTGAGTTGGTTTAACGGTAGCTATTCCCACTGTTTTCTCACGGGAAAACCGCACTAGAAGTAAAGTGGGCGTTTAGAGCCCAAGTGTGACCGTGCAGTTCCCTGGGAGGAAGCCCAACATTACAACCTTTACAGATGACGACACCCACTCTTTGGAAATCATTTGATTGTAGTCAGGCGTTCGATTAGTCTTGAAACGCGACGGTTGGTCTCGTTGTGAGAAACTGGAAATGTTTGAAACTGAAAGGATCTTTGGAAGTTTTGGCTCAAATCATTCTTGGTCTAAAAGAGAACAAACTCTCTTCTGTCTCCCGCCCTGACTCTACCTCTCATAAACACGCACGCAGCAAGAAGCGCTCGCCGCGTGTCACTTGAGTGAAGTCACCGTCAGCTGCTGGCACGAGCCTATGACTGATGACGCGGGCGCTCGAAGAGCCTGCTCGAGCGCAGCAGCACTTTTGTTAATTGATCTCGAGGTTCTCCGTTTCAGCGTCCGCATCTCTTACCGCCTCAGAAACAACATGACACTGACCGCACGAGGAAGTACATTCTAAACGGAAACGCAAATCATAACCGGACTCAAGAATGTGAAGTAAACAAATGGTCGTGGATATTGTGGACGGTCATGGTTTTGCGTAACGAGCGGTTGTTCCGAAGTTGTACTTCCACGGAGCATCGTGGATTTATCGTGGAGACGAACATGTTCTGGCCGTGGTTAACCCACTGGATTGCGGCTTCGTTGCTCAGCAGCGTCGGAGCGCAGTACTCCAGTGACCAGTGCAACTGGCGAGGAAGGTGAGTTTGTCTTCCTTTATGTAATTTATTTAAGTCAAATATGCTTTAATAGGAAATTAGGAAACACTCCAAAACAACGTGGCCATGTGGATACTTATAATATCTAAAAATATAAAGAGAGAGGCGGTGAAATCGACAGTTTAGGATAATGACAGCGTCAGAAATCTAAATAGTCAAAGAAAGTAGGAGAAGGAGAGTCAATGTACGGATACCCGGGTAGAGTTTGATCAACCGAGGGAGAGAGAGAGAGCGGAGAGGGAGAGAAGGAGCTGAAGGGCAAGCACGAGCACGAGAAGACGTCTATGGAGATGGAAGCGTATGGAGAGGGGTGGAGAGAAGAGGGAGTAGGATAAGAGGGAGTAGGAGAGCCAGCGGAGGAGGAGAGAGAGAGGACTGAAGAGAGAGAGAGAGAGCGGAGAGGGAGAGAAGGAGGAGAGGGAGAGAGAGAGAGAGCGGAGAGAAGGAGGAGAAGGGAGAGAGCGGAGAGGGAGAGAAGGAGGAGAGGAAGAGAGAGAGAGAGGCCGGAGAGGGAGGAAGGAGGGAGAGGAGAGGAGAGGGAGGAAGGAGAGGGAGGAGAGGGAGGAGAAGGAGAGGCAGGGGAAAGGGGGAGAGAAGAAGGGGAAGAGGAGAGGAGGAAAGAGGAGAAGGGAGCGAGAGAGAGGAGAAAGATGGAGAAGGAAGGGAAGAGAGAGGGAGGCCAAAGAGGCAGAAAGATGGAAAGAGGAGAGAGAAAGAAGAGATCGGAAAGCAAGCGAGAAGAGAGAGGGAAGAGGAAGAGAGAGAGAGCCAGGATGGGAAATAGGAAAAAAAGAAAAGAGGCAGAAGAGAAGACAGAGAAAGAAGAAGAGAAGACAGAGACAGAGGAGCATGAAGTGACCGAGAGGGTCTAGTGGAGGAGGCAAGGAGAGCAGAGCGACGAAGAACGAGGGAGGAGAAGGGTAGGACAGTTGACTGAGGGGAGCAGTCATAATGGAAAGCAGGGCAGAGGTACTAGACGGGGGCAGACGAGAGAGCGGGAAGAGAGTGCCATGAGAGGCATGGGGTGAGCCGCGAGAGAGAAGAACACGAGCAGCAGGAGCAGGCAATGGAAGAGAAGGATATGGCGAATACGGGAGGGGGGAGGGAGAGAGGAGAGAAAGGAAGGATAGAGAAAAGAGGGACGAAGAGGGTCAAGGAACAGAGGGGAAATCAAGGAAGGAAGGAAAAAAGGAAAAAAAAGAGAAGAGAAAGAGAGGATGAGAGAGGAGAGGGGGAGAGAGAGGAGGACGAGGCCTCTCAGGAAGAGATGGCCACCCGCTTCGAAAAGGAGAAGAAAGAGAGGGAAAGACAGAACGGAGCAAGAGGGAAGAGAGGCAGGTTCGGAGAGAGAGAGAGAGGAAGAGAGAAGCAACGAGGAGAGCAGAGCCGGGGAGGAGTGACGAGTTGACCCTGAAATCTGTGTCCGGTAAGAGGACTACACTGCTGCGCCGAGCTGCGATGTTCACAGCGGCATGGCACAGCTTGGGAACCGATGTCATAAGAATCCACATACTGAAGAACCGTGCGGTAGTAACTAGAGACCGTAGAATCAGCATCGCTAGGGAGCCAAAGAGGCAATAAAGTAAACCAAAAACGGACCACCGATCTGAGGACTTCTCTAAGCAAGAGAGTTAAAGAGGAAGCAGGCAACGAAGTGGAAGTACGTCTGAGAGTATAGGCATTATCATCATATATGGATTCAATTAAAACAATTGATGAGTAAACGTTGGTTAAATAATAAAACAGTTTTGCGGTTACCTATACTTGTAATTATAAATGTATGACGATGACGCGGTGGCTTCTCAAGATAGAAAGTCAGAGGAGTGATGGAGAGGGGGGGCGGGTAGCCTATAGTGACAACTCTAAGAAGATCTCTAGTTGAACCTGCAATTTCCATCAACAAGCTACGAGAGACTAAATTCGAACCAGGAGGTTCTTACTTTGTGAATAAAAACGTCTGTTATGAAGCGCATATGTGTCACCAGGTCGATCAAAGCAGTGGTTCCTGCGGAAATCCGATTCGTCCAATAGGGTTTAGTGTATCATCATGTTGTTTCGATGTGAGCTCGCGCTACCATAATCCTTCCTGTAAATATGTCACAAGCTGATGGAAGTAATTCGACACGTGCATGCCTGTCAAATTGCGTACTCTGCCTTTGACGTGACGCTAACGTAAAGCGTGAATAACAACATTAAAGCGAAGCCAGACCTGCCGCTCTTTGTCCGATTGGAATCTTTAAAGATTTGACGACGTCGAACTCTTAACGAGGTCGCAATCGTCTCTTGATCTCTCTGCGCGCGCAATGGCACTATCCAGACACTATTTAAGCGGCTTCATTTGTAGCGGCTCATTTCTTATCGTTACCGGAGCTTTGACTACTCCTAACTAACTAACCACGACTCTTTCAAGTTCGCGAGGCGAGACCAACAGAGTCAGGTAAGAGAACAAATCAAATTTCCTTTTACGCGACTGGGAATCCGAGAGATATTATGTTAACGTATGGATGAGATACTTTATCTTTGTCATAGGTGATAGTGGTGTTGTTCAACATATCTACACGACATCGGAATACAATATATACTGCAAATACCGTAAAAATGAGCAAGGTTAATTGTTGGATTAGTAAACAGTCGACAAAATATTCTCTACATTATGCATAAACCTAAAAAAAATGAGGAAAACGCATTCAGCCTGGCGCCTGAAAATCACTTCTAATAGCGCAATATAAACACTGAAGTGTCCCGCGGCTGAACTAATCAATACTCTTATCTCTTCTCACGACCCTGCACGAACGAATACTACTTTAGAAACTCTTCCACAAATACTATCCTCCTCTCCCCTTTCCCTCCATCCCTCCACCCAAACCCTCGAACGTGCGGAAAGTGGACCGTAGAATCACACCGGCTCCGGGGCCAAGAGGCAATAAAGTAAAACAGACAGCGGCTCTCCAGAGGTTTAAGGAGGGAGCGAGGGAAGAGTGAAAGGATATACATAATAATATATATATATAACGGTAATATAACGGTTTTTGGTTAGTTACTTTATTATCTGACGTGGCGGTGCTCAAATAACGGGGAGTGCTGGGGGGGGGGGGGTATTATCGTGTTCTAGTGTTTAGAACTGCAGCTCGAGAGGCTGTTAGACGAGGTTCTTTTCTGTTGTGATTAAAACGTCTGTTATATGAGCATATTGTGTCCTGGTCGCGTGTCCCCTCGTCCAATAGGGTTTAGTGTATCATCATGTTGTTTCGATGTGAGCTCGCGCTACCAGAGTCCTTCCTGTAAATATGTCACAAGCTGATGGAAGTAATTTGACACGTGCATGCCTGTCAAATTGCGTACTCTGCCTTTGACGTGACGCTAACGTAAAGCGTGAATAACAACATTAAAGCGAAGCCAGACCTGCCGCTCTTTGTCCGATTGGAATCTTTAAAGATTTGACGACGTCGAACTCTTAACGAGGTCGCAATCGTCTCTTGATCTCTCTGCGCGCGCAATGGCACTATCCAGACACTATTTAAGCGGTTTCATTTGTAGCGGCTCATTTCTTATCGTTACCGGAGCTTTGACTACTCCTAACTAACTAACCACGACTCTTTCAAGTTCGCGGCCAACAGATAAGATTTGGCCCAACCGTTGTTGACGGAGTTTTTATGTGTTTTTTTGTTGTTGGTGTGGGTGTGTTTCATTCACGCGATGGAACAATATACTAAATCTTAAAGATTTAATATTTATTTGACATCCTTATGTATGGTGAACCTCCTCTGCCCCCCCTCTCCTCTCCCCTCCCCCTTCCTCCTCCCCCTTTCCTCCTCCCCCTCTCCTCCCCACTCTCGTCCCCCTCTCCCCCCCTCTCCTCACGCCCTCTCCCCCTCCCTTCCCCTCTCCTTCCCCTCTTCCCCTTCTCCTCCCCCTCCTCCCCTCTCTCCCCTCCCCACCTCCCTCTCTCCCTCTCCTCCCCCCCTCGCCCACTCTCCTCCCCCTCTCCTCCCTCCTCCCCCTCTCCTCCCCCTCCAGCGGTCTGAGCCATGAGTCCCACCAGCAGGACGTGGAGCAGGTCTACCTGCGCTGCTCCCAGGGGTCCCTGGAGTGGCTGTACCCCACAGGGGCTCTTGTGGTCAACTTACGGCCCAACACAGAGCCCCCTCCCGGGGCCAGGCTGTCACCAGGGCCCCAGGCTTGCATCAAGGCCCGGGCTGACTCCCAAGGGGCCCAGGTGTACGTGGAGCGGGCGGGGCGGCTGAGACTGTTGCTGGGGGAGGGGCAGCAGGGGGCCGGGGTGCAGTGCTTCCGTCTGGCAGAGGGGGCGCTGTTTGTGGAGGCAGTGGGACGGAGGGGCGGAGGCAGGGAAACGCTGGCGTTCCAGTATGAGCTGGTGACCAGCCCCTCAGTCTGGCCTCCAGTTTACCCCTACCTGGGAGCAGACACAGGTAGACTGCACACACACACACTCACTCACTCACACACACACACCACACACACACCACACACACTCACTCACACACACCACACACACACGCACACCACACTCACTCACACACACTCACACACACACACACCACACACACACACCACACACACACGCACAGACACACACACACCTCCCTCCCTTGTCTCTCCCTCTCTCTCCTTGCTTGTCTCTCCCTCTCTCCCACTGCTTGTCTCTCCCTCTCTCTCCTCCGCCTAACACTCATCTCAACCTGACATATGTAAACAGACCAATCACGGGTCAAAGCAGGGTCAAGCCCACAGGTCAGCCAATCATCTAGCAGCTGTCAATCAGATTCGCCAGAGAACAGCATTGGGGGTAGGCCACCAGGGTAGACATGATTGGTTGAATAGCATCAGGTGTGTGTGTGGTGTGTCCTGTGTGTTGTGTGTGGTGGTGTGGTGTCTGTGTGCGTCGCCGTGTGGTGTGTGTGTGTCTGTGTGTGTGTGTGTGTGTTACTAATCTTCTCTTCTGTGTTACTTTCAGCCTCCTGCAAAACCTGCTCTGATGAGGAAGTCCTCATGGCTGTGTGTACCAGCGACATTGGTGAGTGAACACATACGCAGACATACAAATATAACACAGACTTGCATGTGTAGTAACTGCTTGCTGTTTCACTGGTTGAAAACATGTATAGCTAATTCCTATACTGTCACCATATCCCCCTCCTCTCTTACATCCCTCCCCTTCTCTCTCCCCCTCTTCTCCCCCCTCCTCTTTCACATCCCTCCCCTTCTCTCTCCCCCTCTCTCCACACATCCCCCTCATCTCCCCTTCTCATCTCCCCCCTTCTCCCCCCTCCTCTCTCGCATCCCCCCCCCCCTCCCTCCCTTATCTCCTCCCCTCCCTTCCCCCTCTCTCTCACATCCCTCCCTCCTCCCCTTCTCTCTCCCCCTCCTCTCCCCCCTCCTCTTTCACATCCCTCCCCTTCTCTCTCCCCCTCCTCTCTCACATCCCTCCCCTCCTCCCCTGTCTCCTCTCCCCTCCTGCTCCCCCCTCTCTCTTTCCATCCCTCCCTTCTCTCATCCCTCCTCTCTCACATCCCTCCCCTCCTCCCCTTCTCTCCCCCCCTTTCTTCTACAGTGGGCCGGGGTAGAATCCGTGGCGTCAAGAGCTCGTTGTTGCCGGGCGCACAATACCGCTCCGTTTCCATGGCACTGACGCGGCTGTTTCGCCAGAAGGGCGGCGTGTTCACAAGGGGCGTGGCCAGGAGTCAGGGCTTGAGTGTTAGTCTGAATGCGCCCCTGCAGTGTGGTGTGGGAGCGGATCAGAGAAAGGGGGAGGAGCTTCTTGTTACCGGGGCGATTCACTTCGGAGAGGCGTGGCTTGGCTGCATTTGGAGATACAGGGATTTTCTGAAGCTTTACAGGGCTGCACAGGAAACAGGAAGTAACCCCTGTCACATGGAAATTGACTGATAACTCTCCACCAATCGTTTGGCAGGATTAAAGACTGGGTTTGGGGGGGGGGGGGGGAGTGCACCAAAGGAAACGCTACGAAGAAAATGCTGGTCCAGAATTGGTCGAAGGGTAGGAAATGACAGTTCACTGAACCAACCAACAGTAGGGCTAACGCATGATTGGTGACCTGGACTTAACCAGTAGGCTACAATATTACTGTTGCATAGCAACAAGGGCAGTTGTACTGTCACTGTCTAGTGAGTGAAGTAATGAACAAGAAATGCGTATGTTTGTGTGTATGTTTGTGTGTAGGTTTGTGTGTGTGTTTGTGTGTATGAGACAGAATGAGCTATTCATTTTCTTGATCAAACGTGTGAGTCAAATCATCGTTCAAATGAAAGTGCTTTGTATATCTTTTATGATGTCTTCAAGATGAACTGCATAGGTGTGTGTGTGTGTGTGTGAGAGAGAGAGAGAGAGAGAGAGAGAGAGAGAGAGGGAGAGAGGGAGAGAGGGAGAGAGGGAGAGGGAGAGAGAGATAATCACATGTCTGTGTTCGATAATAAAAGCTGCCTGGAGCAAAATCTTTGTTAGTATTTTTCAAACACTCAAGGTGTCTCTCTGAGATTGTGGGGGGGGTGGGGGTGTGGGTGTGTGTGTGTGAGGGGGGGGGGTGGGGGGTGAAAGAGGGGGGGGGGGGGGTTTGTGTGTGTGCGTGCGGGGGGAGGTCGTGTGGGGATGGGTGGTGTGTGTGTGTGTTGGGGGCTGGGGGGAGAGGTGCGTCGGGGATTGTGGGATGTGTGCTCGGGGTGGGCGTCTGACGAGTTTTTCCGCGCTTGGGAAAATCCGTCGCCGGAATGTTTGGAATGTCTCCTCTCCTGCAGAACACACGCTGCAACCAAGCGCATACTGTAGATGTGTGATACTGCCTGTGCGTGTAAACAGATTGCTGTGCAATATGAGGAAAACACAGGAGATTCAACAGCTGGACTCAGAACAGGGTAATCAGACACAAACACAGAGGTATCTGTCTGTGTATCTACCTGTCTGTCTGCTTGTCTCTGAATCACAGTCCTACACGTGATCTGATTTGAACAGGTCAATAGGATGTGTAGCTAACCCTTATCTTTAAGAGCGTTCTACAAAGTCTAAGAGATCAATTTACGTTAAGATACAATAATGAACAAGATACTGTCATTGTGTTGCATTTAATCGCGTGTTTTTATACAGTGCCTGTTATGACACGTCTGGTATGTCCTTGTCGACACCCTGAGACGGTTAACAACCCAGATAATTGACATCCCGGAAAAAGAATGATCGTTTTCATCCGGCTCCTTCCTTGATCTTTGCAAGACGATCGAAAGTCACTTGATTCGAGATATAAGATCGTTAATTTCTCTCTCTAACCGGTAGGTCGATTACTAAAACTCCATCGTGGTTTTAAATAGTGTAGTTAGTACAACTGGTAAATGCCATGGAGTTAGATTTTTATCAACCAACTTCCGTGTATGTGAGTACAATTCCTTATCCCGTCAAAACGGAACAAGCAGTAACAAGAGACGCGGTTGTGAATCCGTTGTTTGCAGGCCTAGTTGTTGTTTTTAGCCATTTAAACTTCTTTTTTTAACCCATAAACCGTAAAACGACTTGATAGGCCTTCTCTACGGAGGTTGGTGAAATGTGTATAGCCCGTTATTCGGGCTCCGTTCACTCTTTTTGAGCTCAAACCGTCATAATTGTAGTTTGATACTCCCATCGACTATACTCATACTATATAATTATATATATATATATTATATATTTAAATATAATTATATATAATATTTAAGATATATATATATGTATATATATATTTAGTTAATATTATATATAATAATTATATACCTATTTATATATATTATATAACTAGGTATATATCATTTTAACTTTAGTCAAATGTCTATATCATACTATCCTTATATATTATATACCTATATACTATATATATATATACTATATATATTATATATATATATATTATAATATATATATATAATATATATATATATATATATATACTTATATAATTATAATCTTACTGTCCTCGAAGTAAAGGTTTCCCCCTTTCCCTAACATTTTTATAATTCAACTCTTCTATTACTTTCCAATTCGATCTATTTCTCCATTGCAATTGGGAGCTCGGCTCATCAATTTCATTCTCCTGGCTTTTAATCTCAACTCTCTTTTTAGAATAATCAAAGTTTTTTTAATAATTGATTCACTTCAATCAACCGCACTTCTCAGATTGTTCCCCTCACGATAGACAGAGTGACTTTTCTGAGATGGAAAAGACCGATGAAGACAGAGGTGAGACTGTATTGATGATGAGATTAAACTCTGAACACTTGTACATTAACTGTCCAACAGAAACTACGGGTTTTTTCATCCAAAACCCGATCAAACGAACATCTTAGCGTGTTTTGTTGTTTCCTATTCGCTCGAGCAGATCTAATTCCGTATTCTCTTTTTTGGATCTGACAGAAATCCAGTGTTAACTTTGGTTCAAACTGTTTTCTCCAGGTGCAGAGTTTGTGGACAGACACAGGTCTTCTCTCATACAGAGGGTTACCACGGTGATGCCCATAGCAGATGCCCTGCTTCAGAAGGGTATGATCCATGATGAGCGCTACGCCAACATCCAAGCAGCCCGGACCAGGCAGGAGAAGATGAGGGAACTGTACCAGGCCTTAACCTCAGGGGACGTCAAGTCAGCGTTATACAGGATCCTCCAGGAGCAGGAACCTTATTTGGTCCAGGACCTGGGTAAGCTCTGCTAAGATCTGCTGTTTATCTCATCTAACAATGACAAACGTGAAACAATGTGAAACATGTCTTCTCTGTGTATCAGTCTACTCACAGGGAATGCTCAGCAAAGTGAAAGTGAACCAGATCTTCACAGAGTCCACCTGATCACTTCACCTCCCTGGTGCCATGTGGTGTTTAGATTCTGGAAGGTTCCAGGCTGATACCAAGTCAAACTCACTTCTGTGTTTAAATCTTCTTGTTTTTTTCATTGTGTTTGTAGAGGGAAAATCCCGGGCCCCAACTGGCAGGGCAACAACACCAGGGTAAGATCACCAGCCTTTTATTTAGGAAACAGCTGAAGAGAGGATATAACGTTACCCACATCTAACTCTTACCGGTGTTACATGTTAGACAGCTGAAACTCTGGAATACCATATAATAACACAATAACTGTGATGTCATTCTAGTTATTGTCTCTGCATGTGATGATATATATGAATCCTACGAGTGCAGTCAAAGTGTTGACGATAACTGTCTCTTTCTTTATCCCTCTTGATATCTTCACTCATCTCCCCCTCCTCCATCTCTACCCTTCTCCCCCTCACCTACCCCTCTCTTCTCTCTCACCTCCTCCTCTTCTCCCCTTACCTACCTCTCTCCTCTCTCTCACCTCCTCCTCTTCTCACCCTCACCTACCCCTCTCCTCCCTCTCACCTCCTCCTCTTCTCCTCTCTCTCTCATTCTACAGTGAGTAGAAGTTCTCCTGTGGGCGGAGACCCAGACCACATCCTGCAGACATGACAGGAAGCATATCATCTTTTCCTTAACCAGCGCTTTAATGTAAATATATTAATATTATGTACATAACAATGCTTTTGTTATTGAATGTTCATATTTGCTTCTATGGTAGTTCTCCTAGAAATCATACTCAGAGTTAAAAAGAAACTTCAAGACAGTTTGAAGGAGAAGTTCAGATACATCTTTGAAGGAACCACCGAAGATGAGAAAACTCTCCTTGACAGCATCTTCGTTCCACTCTACATGACCACAGGGAAGAGTGACGGGGTCAATAAGGAACATGAAATAATGCAATATATAGAATCCAAGGGCAAACCATTGTCAGAAAGGTCAATCCACTATAGTGGCATCTTCAATCCCAGAGATGAAAAAGAGACAAAAATTGTGCTGACGAAAGGCATTGCTGGCATCGGAAAAACCGTCTCAGTGTACAAGTTCATCCTAGACTGGGCAGAAGGGAAATCAAATCAGGATATAGATTTAATCTTTGTACTTCCATTCAGAGAGCTGCATTTGATCAAAGGTGACTTCAGTCTTCATGGTCTTTTGATGGAATTTCATCCAGAACTTAAAGAGATAGATGTGCAGAAGTTTGAGAACTACAAAGTTTTGTTCATCTTGGATGGGATGGACGAAAGCAGATGTCCTCTGGATTTCCAAAACAATGAGAGAGTTTCTGATGTCACGAAGAAGTGTCCAGTTGATGTTCTGCTGACCAACCTCATGAAGAAGAATCTGCTTCCCTCTGCTCTCCTCTGGATAACCTCCCGACCTGCAGCAGCCAGTCAGATCCCCGGCAAAACCGTCAACATCAACCTGGTGACAGAAGTTCGAGGCTTCCAAGAAGAACAGAGGCTTGAATATTTCAGGAAGAGGTTTTCTGATGATGAGGACTTGGCTAACAGAATAATCGAACACATCAGGACAACAAGGAGCCTTTATATCATGTGTTACATTCCTATCATGTGCTGGATTATCGCCAACGTCCTAGAACACATGTTGAGAGAAAATAACTGTGGAAATATCCCCCAAAGTCTGACTGAAATGTACATTCACTTCCTGATCACTCAAATGAAGGTTGCATTCGAAAAGTATCAGGATAAGACCGACATGGATGAAGAGAAGGTCTTAGAATCAAGACAAGAGTTTATTCTCAAACTAGGACAGGTAGCATTCGAACAGCTTGTCAAGGGGAATGTAATATTTTATGAGGCAGACCTGAGAAAATGTAGGATTGATGTTAATGAAGCTGCAGTGAAATGTGGACTGTGCACAGAAATCCTGAAGGTAGAACGTGGGCTGTACAAGAAGAAGGTGTACTGCTTTGTGCACCTGAGCTTTCAGGAGTTCCTGGCTGCTCTCTATGTGTTCCACTGCTGTGTCACCAAGAACATCAGTGCGCTG
>BROE01000002.1:1301748-1316748 GCA_036571765.1 Plecoglossus altivelis
TAAGGGTCTTAGATCATTAGAGACCACCATCACAGTGATTTCTCAACTGAGGGACATTGGTAGGCATCGAACAGACCCTCTTGGCAAGGGGAAGTGTAATATTTTATGAGGCAAGACCTGAGGAAAATGTAGGATTGATGTCTAATGCAAGCTGCAGTGACAATGTGGACTGTGCACAGAAATCCTCAAGGTGGAGGACGGGCGTTATTTGAAGAAGATTTACTGCTTTGTGCACCTGAGCTTTCAGGAGTTCCTGGCTGCTCTCTATGTGTTCCACTGCTGTGTCACCAAGAACATCAGCGCGCTGAAGTCCTTCCTGGAGAACGTGTCTGCAGACCAGCCCCTGCATGAGATGTTGAAGAGCATCGTGGACAAAGCTCCTTATGTGCTAGAGTATGAGGAAGGGAGCAACCTGGTACACTGTTCCTCGCTTCCTTCGTTACGGCATCTCACCTCGGAGTCCAACCAGAATCCTCCTGTACCAAGGCCTCTGGCTACCCAGACACCGAGAACAATTCACAAGACGACTGATCGACAGGAGCCAGATGAGACAATTACCTCCAGGAAGCCCATGACGTGGAGGACCATCTTTTAACAGATGAGCATGCAAAATCAACCTTTTCCTCTGCTTGACTGAGATGAAAGACAGCTCAGTGCATAAGGACATTCACCAGTTCCTCACGTCACCAGATCGACATGAAAGTTCTCTCTCCGGGGATCACTTGTCCACACTGGCTAATGCACTTCTGATATCGCAAGGCCAGCTGGATGAGATGGACGAAAGGAATTTCAACATAGATTGGCAGCTGCGAAACAGACTGATCCCAGCAGTAAGAAAATGCAGAAAAGCTGTGTAGGTATTCATCTCAAACATCACATGCAGTACAATGCCAATCAAAAAAGCGTTTCATTAAGATAAATAAGTAAGTCAATAGCGATAATAGTTTAGACCTACATGAAAAACCAAACATATAAGTTGACTGATTACATTGTCTGTTTCCTAGTATTATTATCTAGTACTAGTAACAGTACTTGTCAATTTAAGCGCCCAAATTTTACATTCTGATAAACTTTGCGTTGATGTTTGTGTGGTTGTTTGAAAGCCTAGATGGGCTGTGAATTCTGGCAGCCAAAACACCTCCAACAGTCTGGAGCACTTCACCAAACATGCATGTCCTATTTCTGAATCAGAGTCGAAATAAAATGTAATGTACACGGATAATAAGGAGTTTACTTTCAACAGACTGAAAACGACATATCTAGGCCATGAGCATTGTGTATCTCTGGCCTCTTCCCTCCAGTCGCCAGACTGTCCTCTGACAGAGCTGCTCCTGGGCGAGATTTACCTGTATGAAGATGGTGACCTGAGTATTGTCTTTGCTGCCCTGGGTGATCCATACTGTAAACTGAAAACACTGGGGTCAGTACCTTTTACAGGAGTCTTCACACCACAACCACGTTATCACTGTTGCAGCTCAATAACGTTTTTGTTTTTGACAGACTGAATCACACGTTTCTCAGACATGAGTACAGTGTATCTCTGGCCTCCTCCCTCCAGTCACCAGACTGTCCTCTTAGAGAGCTGCAACTGGAGAGGTTGTCCGGTGACATGAGTGTTGTCCTTGCTGCCCTGAGAAGTCCACACTGTAAACTGGAGACACTGAGGTCAGTAACTGTGGAGGAGTCGTCACATCGATGACAACAACAAACATGAACACATTGCTGGACAGTTGGCTGGTTTATGAGGTCACCCTGGAAGAAGGTTATGAAGGTTATATATTTTAGTTCAGTCGTTTCACAGACCTTTGTCACACTTCAGCTCAAACATGTTGTGTTTCTACAGACTGAATGACATGGGACTCGGCCATGAGGACCTTGTATCTCTGGCCTCCTCTCTCCACTCACCAGACTGTCCTCTGATAGAGCTACATCTCAGTCAGATTTATCTGTACAGTGGTTGTACTGACCTGAGCGTTGTCCTTGCTGCCCTGAGAAGTCCACGTTGTAAACTTAAGACACTGAGGTCAGTACCTGCCTCACTGCATGTATGGATTACAAATGCTTCATTAAATCAGAGTAAACACAGCTAAGTATCTGTGAAAACAGAAGGAATATTCTCTTTATGTATTATGAGAAACACAGAGGTACGACAAAGGTGTAAATGTGATGTGAATCCTGGCTTCCAAGGGTCCTCCAGTCAGCAGTCTGAATCATTTCACCACACTGCAGCTCATGAATGTTGTGTTTCTACAGACTGACTAACATACGGCTCAGATCTGAGGACTGTGCATCTCTGGTCTCCTCCCTGCAGTCACCAGACTGTCCTCTGAGAGAGCTGCACCTGGGGGGGGGCAGGGTGTCTATTTTTGATGATGATGATGATGAACATGAAGATGGTGACCAGAGTCTTGTCCTTGCTGCCCTGAGTGGCTCACACTGTAAACTTGGAACACTGAGGTCAGTACCTGTAGAGGAGTCTTCACATGATGACAACACAAACATGAACACATTGTTGGTTAGTTTGACATAGTCACCCAGAGAGACAGTTATGAAGGAGTATGATGAGATGGGTTGGTTGTTTATTTTTGTTATTGGATTCTATATATTTTGTTTTTTTATATAGTTTAATTTTGTTTAGCTCATGAATGTTGTGTTTCTACAGACTGACTGACTTGATGCTCAAACCTGAGGACTGTGCATCTCTGGCCTCCTCCTTCCAGTCACCAGACTGTCCACTGAGAGAGCTGCACCTTCTAGACATGTCTGGTCACCTGACTGTTGTCCTTGCTGCCCTGAGTGGTTCACACAGTAAACTGGAGACACTGAGGTCAGTACTTCACATCAATAGACAGTTACAGCATGTTATAAACAACTTATCGTGTACACAACAATCATGTTTTATGAACATAATCTGCTGGTAAATATATCACTGTTATTGCAGATAAGTTTTACAATAGATGCATTTCCACTTCTATGGAATAATATATATAAAAAATGGAATAACACTGTAATGTTGTTTCTTCGACTTTCTCTGTCGACTGGTTAACTGTCATGTTTTCACGTGATTCCTCATGTCTGATGTAGGTTGAACAGGTGTTACCTGACGGAGGACAGTTGTAGAGAGTTGTCTTCAGCTCTCAGCTCAAACGGTCACCTGAGAGAGTTGGACCTGAGTCACAATGACCTGAAGGATTCAGGAGTGAAGCTGCTCTCTGATGGACTGAAGAGTCCACAGTGTAGACTGAAGATCCTGAGGTCAGTTATCAGACACACATGGAACCAGACAGGGACACATAGAACATGTTGAAGAAGTAAATGCACAGAATGTCCATCAATCAAGTATCCAGTGATGTTAACAACACCCACCAGCAGAGGGCATCAGTGTTGTAACATCCTGATGATTTCTCTCTGCAGGCTGTCGTTCTGTGGAGTCACAGAGAAAGGCTGTGCTTCTCTGGCTTCAGCTCTCAGTTCAAACCGCTTCCTGAGAGAGTTGGACCTGAGCTACAATCACCCAGGAGACACAGTTCTCTCTGGTCCATTCTGTAGACTGGAGAAACTCAAGTTAGTGTTGGTCACTGATATATTCCTCTTCATTTGGTTTGTTTAATGCTGAGTAGCTGTTGTTTGTTATAGAAGGATGTTTTGGTGAGGTTTTAGTCATCTGGTTACAGAAGCTGTTTGCATTTTGACGTTCTCTGTGTTTTTCATGTTGGACTAAGAACAGTCGAGTCCTGATATTGAAATGTTGTGTCACTGTCTGTTCCTCTCTGTCTCCCACAGTGTGGACCATAATGAAGAGATCTGGATAAAACCACAGCAGCTTAAGAAGTGTTAGTATTGTTTTGTTCATCAGGACATCCAACATCTCTCTCTCACACACAGAGACAGAGAGGCAGTTACACAGCAATAAAATATACATTCAGACTGGAAATAGCACATGACCATCTGACAGAAACAACGTCTCAATTAATGACAAGATGGAAATGTAAACATGTGTATCTGTTCATTCATTGAAGAGTGAGTTGAACCGATTCTACTTGGTTCGATCCAGACACACACAGTTCTGATCCAGCCTCTTTTCCTCTGTTCTGCAGATGCCTGTCATCTCACACTGGACCCAAACACAGCTCACCCAAATCTCATTCTGTCTGAGGACAACAGGAAGGTGTCGAAGGTGGAGAAGTACCAATCATATCCTGATCACCCAGAGAGATTTCTAGAAGAGTTTCAGTTGCTTTGTAGAGAGAGTCTGACTGGACGCCATTACTGGGAGGTAGAGGAGATGATGGACTGGACAGTTGGGGTGGGAGTGACGTATAGAGACATAAACAGAACAGGAAGGCATCCTCCATCTACTCTTGGGTTCAGCAGCAGATCCTGGGTTCTTGTCTGGTCGGGTTCTGCGTTCTCTACATGGCACGACAGGAAACAGACCGTTATACCTGTCACAGTCTCGCAGGTGAGCCGAGTAGGAGTTTACCTGGACTGGCCAGCTGGCGTTCTGTCCTTCTACAGCGTCTCCTCCGACACCATGACTCACCTGTACACGTTCAACACCTCCTTCTCTGAGCCGCTCTATCCCGTTTTTAGTTATCCCACCTCCATGTACCTGTGCCAGGTAGTTCCTCCTGGAGGAACATAACACGGGTCTCCATGGAAACAGCCCTAATCCTGTTCCAACACACCTGTGTGATATAATGGGGCGTGGTTGGAGTAACACTCACACACGCATCAAAACATGACTCTGGGTTATATTCTGAGCAGTCATTTTCCTTTCTGTATTTTGGGATGCATTGCTTCTATTGTGTATCAAATATATTTTGTGTCACCTGTATTTTATAGTATTTTATCTACTTATTCTGGAACTGTGTGAGTTACCTGGGCGATACAATTTTAATAAAATTAATTAAATTCAACCTATTGGTGTTTGAAGGCTTTGGAAGTTATAGTTACTTCTACGTAGAAGTGTCTGATATTGTGTTTGACGTTTATATTTTAACCCTATTTTACCATTGTAAATGATAAAAATCCGGTATCAGATGGAAGTCAGATTTTAATGACAAACGCCACAAATCAACGCCTGCCATACAGGTGGCACTGTTGTCTGAATGATGTTGGACAACGAAGAAGTAATCACCGGAAGTGGTTGATTTGTCTACATCCGACAGGCGTCCGGAAGCTGATGTGTTGACCACATACGTGACGGGTTTTGCTGCAGTTACAAACGGGCTACAAAGCACGTAGAAAAGATGTCGATTACTTGAGTTTCATCTCCTTGTGCTTATTTGCAAACCATGTAGACAGAAAAGAGCCGGACGTATGTGTTTGTGGGGTTCGCAAGGTTAGCTTTAGTGTACTTAGAAACTTTAGAGAGACGGTGGTTGGCTTAGCCAGAGGCAGATATCAAACCACATGAGTTTTTCCACTCTTAAAATGTCTGAACTAGACGAGTTTAGAGAATTTATCCGTGAGCGACTAACAATGACAGCTTTGGAGATTTTTGGAGGAGTTGAAAAAAAGTTGATAGAATACCTGGAAATAATCTCACGAGCCAAGGAAGAAAGCGCTCGGTTACAACGGCTGTTGGACATCGTTAAGCATTCCACGTTAAAGATACTACAACCAACAGGTTAGTAATTAATTCCCTAATAATATATTTCGCGTTGTCTTGAATGCTTCTGAATTGTTTCAACCGAAGTGGTGAGACCCAAGTATTTATCTGCTTCACTAAGACCTTCAGTTCAGTGATTAACATGGTTGTCTCCTCATGTTCCTCCAGACATACAGCACCTCTCTCTCCCTGAGCCGACACAGATTAAAGAGGAACAGGAGCTGTGGACCAGTCAGGAGGAAGTGCAGCTCCAACGATTTAAGTCTGAAACCACGCATTCTATACTCACCCAGGAATCAGGATTTTCAAACTCGACAATGTCCAAATTATATATGATGAGAGGAATTGTCAGCGAGAGATTAACAACAGCAGGTACTGGGATTGTCAGGGCTTTTGAATCAACTTTTGCTGAGTACCAGGAAGAAATCTCTCGTTCTGAGGAGGAGAGGAAGCGGCTACAACGCCTGTTGGATGTTGTTACTCAACCTGTGATCAAGCTACACCGAACAGGTTTGATGTTTAAACAGTGTCTCTCCCTCTCACATCCTGCTAAAATCACAACCACTGGTCTACTGTCAGCAGACAGAGACATGTTGAGTTGCAGAATAAATAATTCATGTAGTCGGTCAATTTGTCTCCTTCTCCCCTTAGAAGTGCAGCATCTATTTCTCCCGGAGCCCCCACAGATTAAAGAGGAACAGGAGCTGTGGACCAGTCAGGAGGAAGAGCAGCTCCAAGGACTGCAGTCTGAAACCACAGACTCCATTTTCACTTCTCACAGTGTGAAAAATAACTCTGACCAGGAGGACTCCTCTTTATGTTCACATCTTGTCCAGGCTGTAAAAGTGGAAGACAGAGAAGGAGACTCTCTACCCAGCAACACAACTGAGGAGCAAATCAAAGCAGAGCCTCGTGTACAAGACTCTGCAGCACCAGAACCAGGCAGTGACTCTCAGTCCCTCTCTGTTGTGGCTCCAGACTGTCCTGCAGATCAGAGATTGGAGGAACAAGGAGGAGTACTGCCTTTGGTAGAAACAGTCAAATCAAACACAAAATCCAAGAACATGGCTCTTCCCATGGAAGGCGTGCCACAGGGAAAAAATAAACCTCATCAGTGTCTAGAATGTAAAAATACTTATAGTTGGAAGTCTCATTTGCTTATTCATATGCGGACACACACAAGAGAGAAACCATTTCAGTGTGAGGAATGCAACAAGAGTTTTAGATGGCAGTCTAATTTGATCATTCATATGCGGACACATACTGGAGAGAAACCATTTCATTGTGAGGAATGCAACAAGAGTTTTAGATGGCAGCCTAATTTGATCATTCATATGCGGACACATACGGGAGAGAAACCGTTTCAGTGTAACGAATGTCACAAAACGTTTATTTGTAAATCCAATTTCATTTACCACATGAGGATACATACAGGAGAGAAACCATATCACTGTCAAGACTGCGACAGGATGTATAGTCGCAAAGCTGGTCTGGTGGAACACATGAGGACTCACACAGGCGAGAAACCATTTCAGTGTCAAGAATGTAACATGACTTTTAAATGGCATAAATCTTGGATTCGTCACATGAGGAGACACGCTGATATTGAATCTTTTCAGTATTGAACAAAGCATCAACCATTTGTTTGTTAGAATGATAAAACACATTAAAGTGAGCATGAAATAAACCATATCAATATCACTAACACTACAACGCTGACAGCTGAACTAACTGTTTAGGTTCCATATATGAGGAGATATTTAATTGTGAGGAATTGTAAACTGTAATTTGACGGTCATTCAAAAGCAGCGTATCCTTCTGGTTCCTGATTCACAAGTCAAGTTCAAGTTCAAGTTGTGCTTTATTGTCCTTGACTTGTGATACTCCAAGTACCTATTAAATCTAACAGAATTTAAACTGGAATATGTTGAATGTGAGATCCAAGGGAATTAAGTTTTTTGAGACGTATGTAACGGACTGCGTGTGGTATACGCAGACAGGTAACTGAAGCTGCTGAAAGAGAACATGAAGGAACTGAAGAAGAGAACGTAATAATGTGCAACTGTGGATGATGTCACATCCTGTTACTATTTGATTCATTTTCAAGAATGTTTTTATTAATTTTAACATGATGTTAACTTGCTACTTAAAAACAAACTTTCATTAGCTTAGAAGGGGAGGCTACTATATTGTACCTTACACTATAATTTCACTTGAACTGGAGAAAAAAAATGCAGATAGATTAAAATCAGTAATAACCGAATTTTCTTGATTTTTGTTATTGGATCAGTTAGGCAAACGGTTGTCAGCAACATGCTAATATATTTACTTTGGTCAAAACAGGTGTGACCACAATCAGACCATCATCTATATACGCAAGGATGCGCCTTTCAAATTAATGGTAGCTATGCTACATCAACGTGTCTAAAATGGTCTGACATTTACTTCGTCAGTTTAAATGGTCATTTCCGATTTTAATCTCTTATGCTGTGGAAGTTTGATTTAAATGACTGTAACAACAGAAAGCCTTTAATGGTCAACATCCTTTACTGCAGGGGGCGCTATTGTATATTCGTTGCCAGAAAACGGTGAAGTCATTACCGGAAGAGTTTATTTTGTTCACAAACAAGTGCGGGAAACGCTATGCTAACATCGTCTATACGCGGACTGGCTAAAGTTGTTATGAATGTATAAGAGCAATTTGAAAACGAACGATCCCAGGTGTCTGATCTGCAAGCGTTGCTTATTTGCAAGTAGTGTAGGGACAAGAAGAGTGAATTTTACCGTTTGCAAAGTTGTTTCACTTGCCAAGGAAGAAGGCAAGAAGGGTTAGCCAGTGGCTGACAGCTAACCTTAAGAGATTCTTAAAATGTCGGAACTAGAGATGTTTAAAGAACGTATCTGTTCGCGACTTTCGATTACGGCTTTGGAGATATTCAGTGAATTTGAAAAAAGGCTTTCTGGGTACGAAGAAGAAATCTCTCGTTCCAAAGAAGAGGGTGCAAGAATACAAAGGCATTTAGACGCTTTAATTAAACCTTATATCAAATTACACCGAACAGGTACGACATTCATACTTCTGAAGGAGATGCCAGAGTTTTCTAAAAACGCGGAAGTCGTTAAATTTTTCAATTGAGCAGAACAATCCGCAATACAATTACCAAAGCATTAATAATTGTTCACCACGTCCATGGCGCACCACAATTCGCTAATCTGTTAATCTGAGATGACTTCCTGTTCGCAGCGACGCTGTCATAAATCTTCAACCAGGAGAAAAACTGTTGTCTCCTCTTCTTCCTCCAGATGTGCAGCATCTCTCTCTCCCTGAACCGCCACAGATTAAAGAGGAACAGGAGCTGTGGACCAATCAAGAGGAAGAGCAGCTCCAAGGACTGAAGTCTGAAACCACAAACTCCATCTTTACCAGGGAGCCAGAGTTTTCAAACTTACCAACGTCCAAATTGTACATGATGAAAGACTTTTTCAGTGAACGACTAACAACAGCAGCTTCTGAGATTTTCAGAGCCATCGAAATCACTTTTGGTGACTACAAAGAAGAAATCTCTCGTTCCAAGGTGGAGAATGCCCGGACACAACGACTGTTTGACATTGTTGCTCAGCCTGAGCTCAAGCTACACAGAACAGGTCTGATATTCAGCCCTTCAAGTTATAACATGTAAAATACTGTAATACAGGAGGTGGATAACTAAATGGGAAAAGTGTGGTCTATGGTTGCATTAGGGCAGGGGTCTCCAATCCTGGTCCTCGAGGGCCGCTGTCCTGAAGGTTTTCGATGTTTCCCTGCTCCAGAACACCTGATTCTAATAAAGGGTCATTATGAAGCTTCCACAGAGCTTGGTAATGGCTCATTCATTAGAGTCAGGTGTCCTGGAGCAGGGAAACATCTAAAACCTTCAGGACAGCGGCCCTCGAGGACCAGGATCGGAGACCCCTGCATTAGGGGTATAAGGTGGATTCAGGGTGTTCTGTTTACAATGTCTAAAAGTTGTACTATTGTCTTGGGTCTTCCAGATCTACTTTTAGCTGACAGATGTATTGCAGAATAATGAAGTAGATCATACTTTTGCCCTTTAGAAGTGCAGCATCGCTCTCTCCCGGAGCCCCCACAGATTAAAGAGGAACAGGAACTGTGGACCAGTCAGGAGGAAGAACAGCTCCAAGGATTGAAGTCTGAAACCACAGACTCCATCTTCACTTCTCTAGGTGTGGAACATGACTCTGATCAGGTGGGCTCCTCTGAATGTTCACATCTTGTCCAGATTGTTAAAGTGGAAGACAGAGAAGGAGACTCTCTATCCACCAATACAACTGAGGAGCAAATCAAAGCAGAGCCTCATGTACAAGACTATGCAGCACCAGAACCAGACAGTGACTCTCAGTCCCTCTCTGTTGTGGCTCCAGACTGTCCTGCAGCTCAGAGATTGGAGGAACAAGGAGGAGTACTGCCTTTGGTAGAAACAGTCAAATCAAACACAAAAACCAAGAACATGGCTCTTCCCATGGAAGGCGTGCCACAGGGAAAAAATAAACCTCATCAGTGTCTAGAATGTAAGAAGAGATTTACTTTAAAGCAAACTTTGCTTAATCATATGATAATACACACTGGAGAGAAACCATTTCAGTGTCAAGAATGTAAAAAGAGTTTCAGATGGCAGTCATCCGTTGTTACTCACATGAGAATACACACGGGAGAGAAACCATACCAATGTCTTGAATGTAACAAAACCTTTAATAAGAAAAATACTCTGGTTGGACACATAAGAACACACACAGGAGAGAAACCATATACGTGTAAAGAATGTAACAAGAGCTTTAGATGGCAACCTAATTTGTTAACTCATATGGTTATACACTCAGAAGAGAAACCATTTCAGTGTCAGCAATGTCACAAGAGCTTTCGATGGCAGCCTAATATGATTACTCACATGAGGACGCACACTGGAGAGAAACCATTTCAGTGTCAACAATGTAGCAAATGTTTTTCTCTCAAGTGTAATTTGCGCAAACACATTAAGGTGCATAAAAGGGAAACCATATCAGTGTCTGTGTTGTAACGACGCTTTCAATCACGAGAGCTGTTTTGGCTGCAAATATGAGGAAACGTACGAAGCAGCATGAAGAATTGTAAACCTTTACAATACTGCTGTTGACAAAAACTTTACGGTCAACAGCAGCAAATCCTGTTGAGGCTGTTCTGATGTGAAGCCAGATGAGAGTTGCTACTTTAGGAGAACATGCTTTTAACTTGGAAAGACAAAGGATGTGAGTGTTTAACTGTGTGTGATGATGTCACACATGATGTCTGTAACTGTTAAAAACATGAATCTTTGATTAATGATGATTTTATGATTTTATTTAAATAGAATGTCATCTGTTTCATTATCTGAATCGACTAAGGACAGGGATGGTTCGACACTTGGTTCAAGTAATGAACCTCAGAAGGAAACATATTTCCTAGAAACCCTTTTAAAGTGAATAAAACCAAAAAGGAATCAGGAACTAGCTGGACTTTCTTACTACGTCCAAAGTCGTCTTTAAAAGGATCAGGGAAGGAGGAAGAAAAGAGAAAGACTTCCTCAGCTGTCTTAAACGGAAAAGATAAGAGGAAGTGGTTAGCTTGTTCTGGTCACAATGAAATCCAACGTCATGTGACTAGGAAGTGTTCTTTAGATCTCGTTTATACAGTAAAAACTGCCAATCTAATCACAACCATGATTTGAGCAAAATGTTTTAGAAAAAAATAAAATAAAATGCTTATAATGGGAAAATAATGAGACGTGTATTTACAGCAACCGGCCACACGGGGCAGCAGAGTGCGACTACTGCCTCCATCACAGCCTAGCATGACAGCTATGTCGTCGCACCCAGTATCGTCAACTCCCATATCCAGACTGTGAACATCTGTTTCTCCTCTGTGACCGAAAGGAAAACCAATGCCTTTCACATCCTGTTTAGAGAAGTTAGCTACCCGCTTAGTCTCGTGGAAGACTGTTTGTCTTCGCGGCATTATTGTGGAGACAGTCTTGTTCTTCCTTGCAATTACTGACATGTAGCTGTACAAAGAGAAGAATCAATGCAATACTTTTTAACTTCCATACTTCCCCAGAAATGACGTCCTCTCCAGTTGACTGTGTTTCTGGCTCGTGAAGCGAGTAATACGAGAAGATAAAGGGCGTGGCTTCAGCGCCTTCCAAAGGTCTGCTGACAGGATAGTGACTGCCGGAGTCAAGTCGGTTTCCATGGGGTTTTCTCGTAAAGTCTCTACTATGTTTTTTTGTAGTCTGACATTGCACTATTGAATCCCCAAGCCACGACTACCTATTGACACTTTAGCTAAAAGTTTTTAAAAAGGAGAGGGTTTTTTTGAACCGCGGAAGTCTTGGATTTGTGTGAAGAAACGCAAGCCTAGTCTGGCACTTGATTAGGTGGATCTCTTTCTCCATCTTTCTCTCTCCCTCTTTCTCTCTCCCTTTTTCTCTCTCCCCCTCTCTCTACCCCCCCCTCCTCCCCTGTCTTTCTCCCGGGGCGGAGCGGAGTTTGAGTATCCTGGCTCAGCGTCGAGGAGAGCGAGAATAGCGGGTGTGCAAACATGGGGAACCGGGGGATGGAGGATCTAATTCCTCTTATAAACAAGCTCCAGGACGCCTTCAGCTCCATCGGGCAGAGCTGCAACCTCGACCTGCCGCAGATAGCTGTGGTCGGCGGTCAGAGCGCTGGAAAGAGCTCGGTTTTGGAGAACTTCGTCGGAAGGTGGGTTGTCGGGCGTAACTCATGAAAGTATCTTCGTCATTGTTGGTGTTTACTTAACAAACGATGCAGTAATTTAAAGTGAAGTGACCGTTAATGCAAAATTAGAGTTCAGAAAAATGCCACATAAGCAATTCTCTCTCTCCCACTTCCTCTCTCTACCTCCCCCCATCCTCTCTCCCTTCCTCTCGGCGGCACTGCTCTCTCTACCTCGTCTCGGTAGCTCTCTGCGGAGTTTTCCGTTAGGGAGCGAACCGTAGATGGCCTGTTTAAGAAAAGGGGTTTCGCGGTGTCCGTGTGTGATGTGCGCCGAAAACACGCGAATACAATTAGCGCGATTGAAAGTACTTGAACATCGCTCTTTCAGATAGTTTACGCAGAGCTCTACATATGACTCATTCTCTTTGGCCGTCCTAGCTACCCCGACCGGCTACAATCTTTATTGAGAAAATATAAAAGCTAATTATTATCGTTTGACAACTCGCAAAACACCATACTAGCGTAGCTATTGGTTCCTTATGTTCATGTTTCACCTGCTGACCTGTCAAACGTTAACCCAGGATGAGTGTGTGACGTATGACTGGGGTTGTGTGTGTACTAGTGTGAGTGCATGAGTAAGTGTGTGTGTAACTGAGTAGGAGTGTGTAGCACTGCAAGGGTGTGTGTGCGTGTGTGTGTGTGTGCGTGTGTGTGTGTGTGTGTGTGTGTGTGTGTGGGCGTTAAGGGGCATGGGGGCAGAGAGAGAGAGACAGGGCTCTGAGTTGATTCATTCTCTTCAAGAAGACAGCGAGGCCATTGATAAGACATTATGGTCGTGATGTCACCCGCTGTGATCGCACGCACGCGAGTGATTGGATGGAGTTCCAGGAAGTAAGGGGAAAGGGGAAAGGGGAGGAGTTCACATCTTCCTGTCTGCTTGGTCAGCGACAGACGGCAAGGAAGGAGAGAGAGAGAGAGAGAGAGAGAGAGAGAGAGGGAGGGAGGGACAGAGAGGGAGAGAGGGTGTGTAAGTGACTTATCTCAAACTCTTGTCTAATTTCTTGTTTATGACCTGGACGCACACTCATACATACACACTCATACATACACACTCACACTCATACATACACACTCATAAATACACACTCACACTCATACATACACACTTATACATACACACTCACACTCATACATACACACTCACACTCATACATACACACTCATACATACACACTCACACTCATACACACTCATACATACACACTCATACATACACACTCACACTCATACATACACGCTCATACATACACGCTCACACATACACACTTATACATACACACTCATACATTCACACTCATACATACACACTCACACATACACACACACTTATACATACACACTCATACATTCACACTCATTTATACACACTCATACTCATAAGCACACATTCTGCTGTTGTTATGGTGGAGTAGAGGGGGGTAGTGCATGCAGCTGTGTAAAAGATGGGAGTGTGAGCAGACTAATATCGTGTTAGCAGAAGATCTTGTTAGCAGAATAAGGATCTAGGGTACAGATATCTGTAGCGAAGGATCTGTAGCAAAAGATCTGAGGCTTATGGGAAATATCTTGCGTTCTAAGACACCCAGCAGAAATGACGAAAAAACCACAACACCATCACACCACCATAATACACCCATCCCAGCAAAAAACATATACGCACACCACACATATAATAACGATAACTAATAAATAAAAATACGAAACAAAAACCGACACCCAACTCCCCCAAACACACAACACAACACAAAAATCGAACCAATAAATAGAGCCCAACCAAAAAAAAAAAAACACTTTCATAAAAAAACAACAAAAAAAACATAATAAAAAAACTATAATATCATAAGACACAGTAAAAAAAACAAAAAAAAATAAAAAAATTAAAAAAAAAAAAACAAGAAAATAAGAAAAAGTAAAAAAGAAAAAAAAAAATTTCTGTCTACAAACAAATGGGGGGCATCTTGGCACTAGAAAAAAAATCAACAGTAGATGTAAGAGTTAAAAAAACAAAAACAAAAAAAAAACAAAAAAAAGAAAAACAAAAAAAAAAAAAAAAAAAACTTAGTTGTAGTAAGGGGATAATTCAGTTGTTCTTACTCGTTGTAGGTGTTGTCCGTGTGTTTGTGTCTTGTAGTCTGTGTTGTGAGTTTGTTGGTAAGTTGCATGTTTTATTATGTGATGTATCGTTGTGTTGTGTGTGTGGTGTTAAATCTACCGGTATTCCTAGTTTCATGTTAATAAGTTAGATACGACCCAAGCTAGCTCTTTAATTTACTACCACTCTGTCTCTTTCTCCCCTTCCCTCCAGTCCTCCCCCGCTCAAGGAACCTCTCCAGCTTCTCCACCTCCTCCTCCCCTGTCTCCTCCCCCCTACTGCCTCTCTTAGGAACTCCTTCCTCCTCAAGCTCCTCCAGGTAACTTTTCTTCCTCGAGTTGGCTAGGAATATGTCACACGTAGATCGTCCCTCTCAACCTTCAGACGGTCAACAATCCAATGCAAGGTGTAGACACTACACACACACACAACACTTGACTCTCATCGGATAACAGAACTCAACATCACACATCACGACTACTAACTC
>BROE01000002.1:1321748-1324248 GCA_036571765.1 Plecoglossus altivelis
TGCTTATCTGAGTCTGTCTTTTCCTCTCTGTCTGTGTATCTGTCTGTGTATGAGTGTTCGCTGTCGGTGTAACTGTCTACCTGTCTGTCTGCCTACCTGTCTGTCTGCCTACATGTCTGTCTGCCTGCCTGTGTGTCTGCAGGACAGGCCTGTTCACCCCTGACCTGGCCTTCGAGGCCATAGTGAAGAAGCAGATCATCAAACTGAAGGAGCCGTGTCTGAAGTGCATCGACATGGTTATTCAGGAACTGGTCAACGTGGTCCGACAGTGCACCAATAAGGTACTGCATGCAGCATGGTTGCTATGGCCGGTAGCCAATGAGGCGCTGCATGCAGCATGGTTGCTCTGGCCGGTAGCCAATGAGGTGCATCGTGCCTCCTGATTGGTCAGGCAGTAGGCCAATTAGGTACTGTGGGAAGCTTGTTGGTGTTGCGCAGTGAACTAAAAGCTTTGTGGGTCCTGATTGGTCAGTCCATCAACCAGTAAGGTGCATTGTGGATCCTGATTGGTCGGAAGGTGAACCAATAAGGTGACTGAACATGCAGCCATTTTCTCTGGTGTTACTGAAGCCATTTGTTGTTGGCGTGTGCTTGTTGCAGACGGCTTTCAGTAAAGGCTGTCATGATTATTCCCGTCATCTCCCATTGGTTAGTCTTGGGATCAGTGGTCATGTGATTTGGCCAGGAAGTGGTGGATCCACCAATCACAGGCAGGAAGTAGAGTAACGAATTCCGTGTTTTTGTTTCGGATGGACAGTTCCTGCAGCTTCTCTTGGTGTTGACGTCTGACATCTTCAAACTAACTAACTAAACAGAAACATGTTCTCTCTTTTCTTTCCCCTCCCTGTTCCTGTCGCCTGTCGTCTTCTACCTCTCTCCCTCACTTCTCTGATCTCTCCCTTCTTCTCTCTCGCCCTCATTCTCCCTCTATCTCTCTCTTTCACTCTTACTTTACACACAACCACACGACCCACAACCCCCCTCCCCCTCTTAAAAACGTACATCCCTGCCCCTCCCATCCCCCTGATAATAAACAACAACTACAACTCCCACAATCCCCTGCTGCAGGACAGGCCTGTTCACCCCTGACCTGGCCTTCGAGGCCATAGTGAAGAAGCAGATCATCAAACTGAAGGACCCGTGTCTGAAGTGTGTGGATCTGGTGATGTCAGAGCTAGCCACGCTCATCAGGAAGTGCACGGAGAAGGTAAAGCAGGGAGAGAGAAGAGGAACGATGGAGAGATTGAGGGATGGATGGAGAGATGGATGGATGGATGGATGGAGAGATAGAGGGATGGATGGAGAGATGGATGGATGGATGCATGGATGGATGCATGGATGCATGCATGCATGGATGGATGGATGGATGGATGCATGGATGGATGCAGAGATGGAGAGATGATGGAGAGATAGAGGGATGGATGGATGGATGGATGCATGGATGGATGGATGGATGCATGGATGGATGCAGAGATGGAGAGATGATGGAGAGATAGAGGGATGGATGGAGAGATGGATGGATGGATGCATGGATGGACAGATAGAGGGATGGATGGAGAGATGCAGAGATGGAGAGATGATGGAGAGATAGAGGGATAGAGGGATGGATGGAGAGATGGATGGATGGATGGATGCATGGATGGATGCATGGTTGCATGCATGGATGGATGGATGGATGCATGGATGGAGAGACAGAGGGATGGATGGAGAGATGCAGAGATGGAGAGATGATGGAGAGATGGAGAGATGATGGAGAGATGGAGAGATGGAGTGATGGATGGAGAGATAGAGGGATGGATGGAGAGATGGAGTGATGGATGGAGAGATAGAGGGATGGATGGAGATATGGAGTGATGGATGGAGAGATGGATGCAGAGATGCAGAGAAGGAGTGATGTGGGAAGAACGTGTGTGGTGTGTTTGTGTTGTTTTGGCCTCGCCTGCTGACCCTCCCTAGTCGTCGATCAATCAGTCAAACCGTCTAACATGTCCCTGGTGATCCTCCTCCCACCCCTCACCGCTCGTAAGAAACCCCTCCCCTTCCTTCACAAGTCCCTCCCCTTCCTTCACAAGCCCCTCCCCTTCCTTCACAAGCCCCTCCCCTTCCTTCACAAGCCCCTCCCCTTCCTTCACAAGCCCCTCCCCTTCCTTCACAAGCCCCTCCCCTTTCCTTCACAAGCCCCTCCCAATCCCAGCCATTTCCCCTTCTCAGTCCGTTAACCAATCACATTTGATTTGTTTTGAAATCTGTCAAGGCTCCACCCCCTTCGCTCCTCCCCTTCGCAGCCCAGTGATTGGTGGTGTAACATCCCTTCAACCAATGAGAGCGCTCGCCTGGTCACAGCGACTGTATCACTGTGGGAACCAGTCTTCTAACCCTTCGTGTCTCTTGGAGAGGGAAGATTTTTGGTGTCGCATCATCTGTCCAGACGCATTTTTAACTTTTGACTTTCCATCTCTCACACACTCCCTTCCCACCTCACCATTCCGTACTTTGCAAT
>BROE01000002.1:1326748-1337991 GCA_036571765.1 Plecoglossus altivelis
ACGTATATAAGGACCTGCGTCAGATTGAGTTGGCCTGTGACTCTCAGGAGGATGTAGACAGCTGGAAGGCCTCTTTCCTCAGAGCAGGAGTCTACCCTGAGAAAGACCAGGTACACACACACATACAGATACACACACACACTTTCACACAACACACACACACTTACAGACATGCACCACACACATATACATATACACACTAACACACACACACACACACACTCATACAGATACACACTAACACACACACACACATACAGATACACACTAACACACACTTTCACACAACACACACACTTACAGGCATGCACCACACACACATACAGATACACACACACTTTCACACACCACACACACATACAGATACACACACACACATTGTCACACAACACACACACATACAGACACACACCACACACACACACACACCTCACACCACACACACCAAACACCCGCACCACACACCACACCACACACAGACACACCACACACATCTCACACCACACACACTCCACACAGCAGAGTAGCATCTCCTCGTCTCCCCCCAGGTAGAGAGTGAGGATGTCCTGTCTCCAAGCGACAGCGTTTCCATGGATCCTCAGCTGGAGCGACAGGTGGAGACCATCAGGAACCTGGTGGATTCTTACACTGGCATTGTCAACAAGGCTGTGAGAGACCTCATGCCCAAGACCATCATGCACCTCATGATCAACAGTGTACGACCCCCCCGCCCCACTCTGTTTGTCTCTCTGCGTCTCTCTTTCTGTGTGTGTGTCTCTCGCTCGGTGTCTCTATCTCTGTGTGTGTCTCTCTTACTCATTCTCTCTTTCTCTCTCTCTCTCTTACGCTTTCTCTTACTCTCTCCCTCTTTCTCTCTAACTCTCCTCCCTCTCTCTCTTTCCCTCTCTCTCTCTAACACTCCTCCATCTCTCTTCCTCTCTCTCTCTCTCTTCCTCTCTCTAACTCTCCTCCCTCTCCCTCCTCCATTCCTCCCTCTCTCTAACTCTCCTCCCTCCCTCTCTCTCCCTCTCAGGCTAAAGACTTCATCCATTCTGAGCTGCTGGCGTACCTGTACTCGTCTGGGGACCAGAACAGCCTGATGGAGGAGTCATGTGATCAGGCCCAGCGCCGTGACGACACGCTCAGGATGTACCACGCCCTCAAAGAGGCACTGAACATCATCGGTGACATCACCACCACCACTGTCTCCGCCCCCCTGCCTCCGCCTGTGGACAACTCCTGGATGGCCAAGGACCCCAGGTACACACACACACACACACACACACACACACTGTATATACAATACACACCTGCACACACACACGGGGAGTATACTGTATATATAGTACACACGCACACACACACTGTATATACAATACACACATGCACACACACACACACACACTGTATATACAATACACACATGCACCACACAAGCACATGCACCACACACGCATACGTTTGATTCATTACCAATACACACATTGCTCACACACACACGGAGAGGCGATACTGTCCATATACAGCAGTACACACTGACGCACACAGTCAGCTCCCCCGACAGGCGACTCAAACCATACGAGTACCAACACACCACCTAACAAAGTAACCAACACCACACCACATAATCATCTCAGTATCATTCCACACCATCAGCCACTAACACATACGGTAACTACATTCTGACTCAATCCACCACACATCACAACCACAACACCCTAAAATACACACATATCTTTCACACAACACTAACCAATGTTACAATACCAGACATTATAGACGTTAACACATCCCCTATTCCTCTCTTCCTCCCCGTCCCTAAAACTTTACCTTACACAGTCTCCCCTCCCTTCTACCTCTCTATACACATATCCCCACTTTTCCTACATCCTGTCCTCATCCTCCTCACCTCCTCCCTCACTCCTCCCTCCCCCTCACCTCCCTCCCTCCCCCTCACCTCCCCGTCTCCTCTAGCCCTCCCCCCGCTGCCCGCCCCCCCCCTGCCTCTGCCCCTGCGGTGGTGGTGTCGGGCCCGGGGGTGCGCATTCCAGCGGCGCGGGTGTAATGATTCCCCAGTCGCCCCCCTGCAGTGAGAGGCTCCACCCCCGGCCCCCCTCCCCCCTCCACTCGCTCCGCCCCGGCCCACATCACCCCCCCCATCCCTTCCCGACCTGGGCCGCCTCCTGAGCTTCAACCCCAGGTCCCCTCCAGGCCGGCTCGCATACCCCCCGCCCTGCCGCCCGGTATCCCCAGGTAAGAGCTCCCATTCTGGGCTTGTCTGGCCCAGACAGCCCCCTGCCTCTGGTGGAGAGGTGAAGGGTGGTGATCTCTGCTCTCTGCTGCATATGCTGTTCTCACATCGAATCATTTTTCTCGCCCCCTCCTCTCTACCCTCGCCCCCTCCTCTCACCCACCACCCAAACCCCCCTCTCCTCTCCTCCCCTCCTCTCCTCTCCTTTCCTCCTCTCCTCTCCTCCCCTCCTCTTCTCTTGCCTCCGCCTCCCTCTTCCGCCTCTCTCTGCTGCAGGCAGAAGATCTCCTGTCTCACTCGCTCCTTCTCTCTCCCTTACCATCATACAGAACTTCCAAGCCTTCCCTGCTGGACTAGACACACACACACACACGCACACACATACGCACGCACACATGCACACATGCACACACACGCACACACACACACACGCACACATGCACACACACACAAACACACACGTGCACTTAGACGCTCTTAAAAACACACACACACATACACTTAAACGCTCTTAAACACACACACACGCACACACGCACACACATGCACACACACACGCACACACACACGCACACATGCACACACACACACGTGCACTTAGACGCTCTTAAAAACACACACACACATACACTTAAACACTCTTAAACACACACACACACACATGCACTTAAGACGCTCTTAAAAACACACACACACTCACTCTCACACACACACGTGTACTCATACACGCACAGCCTGGAGACGATCCATTTGATTTGTGGTGTTTGATAATAGATTCATTGTTTATGGATTAAGAAGTCTCCCAGCTTAGTTTTATGGATTGCCTATGAAATACAATATGAATACCTTGTAATCAAATAGTATTGTTGACAACTGTTGTCTGCTTCAATGGAGACATTTGTGAGGGTTTAACTGACTTGATGAGTCAGTCATCGTAAGGGACAAGTGACCAATCAGGACGCATGTGTCAGCAGAAAATTCGCTTCGTTGTCGCGACGTTGTCGCGGTCAGGAAGACAACGTTGCTTTTTCCAAAATTCTTTATGTTTTATAACAGACTTTGATTTATTATTCTTAAGTTTCGATAAACACCTGCTGTGTTTTGTCCACTGAGCTCGTCTAGAGAGGATGGGAATAACTCAACTAAGGAAGGGATGGGAATAACTAAACTAAGGAAGGGATGGGAATAACTAAACTAAGGAAGGGATGGGAATAACTAAACTAAGGAAGGGATTCAAAAGCTGGAAGCAGGGGAATGTATAAATATAAATAATATCATAGCGTGATACAAAAATAAAAGATGGATGAAATACTCTGCGATCGATTACTTTTGCTTCTTTCTCTCGCTGAAGCCCTCTGTGACAGTGCTTGTAAAAAGGGCTGCGAAAATGCTTCTGGATTTGATTCCCTGGAAAAGCTGCACTTCCTGTTTCCTTTCTTCTTCTTTGTTTTTCCTGTCCTTCTTTCTGCCATTCTTTGGAAAACATCCAGTCATGAGATTCTCTGGAGGACTGAATGTGTGTACGAGAGTTTGTGTGTGTGTGAAAGTGTGTGTGTGCGTGTGTGGTGTGAGCAAGTGCGTGTGTGTGTGGTGTGAAGTGCGTGTGTGTGTGAGCAAGTGTGTGTGTGTGTGTGTGTGCGAAGTTACACAATAAACCACAGCAAACAACAATAGAGACATGAATCAAATGTCTTTATTGTGTAAAAACAATGAAATAAAATTCAGTAACCACCATGGCGACGTAGATGTTTGATACAATCCCTTTTAAAAGTACAATCGTAGGTCTAGGCCACACTGCCTACTGCTTTAAACTTAACAGACATTTCCACCGTAAACTTTACAATGATTACACATTCCGTAAACTTTACGTTGATTGTAAACCTGACATGTTCCACTAACTCTATGTTGGCCTCTATACCTGTGAAATAGACAACCTCTCAGTGTGCACAGGAAAACATGGGAAATGTGCAAAAGAGAAAGATAAAACGTTTCAGACTCACTCACAGTAACACACACTCACACGCTCACAGTAACACACACACACAGACACACACACACACTCACAGTAACACACACACACACACACTCACAGTAACACACACACACACTCACAGTAACACACACACACACACGCTCACAGTAACATACACACACAGTAACACACACACACACACACACACCACTCAGGCACACTGCTCACACACACACAAACAAAAAAACAAACACACACACACACGCGCTCACACACACACACACTCACAGTAACACACACACACACAGACACACACACACACTCACAGTAACACACACACACACACTCACAGTTAAACACACACACACCACAACTCACACACACACACAGACATGTTTACACACACCTGTCCACCTGGGGCAGGAACACAAACAGACATGTTTACACATACACACACACGCTTCACACACCCACACCCGCTCACACACACACACACTCACAGTAACACACACACACACAGTAACACACACACACACCCAGTAACACACACACACAGTAACACACACACACACCCAGTAACACACACACACACACCCAGTAACACATCCACACAGTAACACACACACACACCCAGTAACACACACACACACCCAGTAACACATCCACACATCCACACCCCCTCTATCAGTTTCTACATATCAGCATAGGAACGATTGCAGTGGGTATGAAGAACGGAGGGAAGGAAGAAAAGCGGAGGGACGAAGATGGAAGGGAGAGAAGGAGCGAAAGGGAGAGTCAGTACAGCAATACTAAAGGTGTGGTGCCTGTCAGGGTGCTGTTAGTACATAATTAACACAGTGAGTGCTGTAGAACAGCATAACATAAATGTAGGTTGCTGTAGGTAGCAGCACATACTACAAGTGTAGGGTGCTGTCCACGGCCGTTAGTGACAAGTATAGCTAACGGTAGGTGCATGTTCGAACAAGCATACGAAAGTGTAAGTGCGTCAGAACAGCAATACAATTGTAGGGTGCTGTGGGAGCTCTCGCAGAGCAGCAACCATAAAAGTGTAGCGGTCGCTGTCACGCGTGCCTGTTAGTACAGTATACCAAAGATCGCTAGGGTGCTGTTACACAGCATCACCAACAATGTAGCTTGCTTTCTAGACGCATACACTAAAAGTGTAGTGGTGCTGCAGCGGTGCAGTATACATGTACAGTATACTAAAGTGTAGGGTGCTGTTAGAACAGCATACTAAAGTGTAAGGTGCTGTCAGTACAGCATACTAAAGTGTAGGGTGCTGTCAGGGTGCTGTCATGGGCCCTGATGCTGTCATGGTGGTGCTGTCAGGGTGCTGTTAGGGGCCATGGTTCTGTCAGGGTGCTGTCATGGGCCCTGATGCTGTCATGGTGGTGCTGTCAGGGTGCTGTTAGAACAGCATACTAACGTGTAGGGTGCTGTCAGTACAGTATACTAACGTGTAGGGTGCTGTCAGAGCAGCATACTAAAGTGTAGGGTGCTGTCAGTACAGTATACTAAAGTGTAGGTTGCTGTCAGTACAGCATACTAAAGTGTAGGTTGCTGTCAGTACAGCATACTAAAGTGTAGGGTGCTGTCAGTACAGCATACTAAAGTGTAGGGTGCTGTCAGTACAGCATACTAAGGTGTGGGGTGCTGTCAGTACAGCATACTAAAGTGTAGGGTGCTGTCAGTACAGCATACTAAAGTGTGGGGTGCTGTCAGGGTGCTGTCATGGGCCCTGATGCTGTCATGGTGGTGCTGTCAGGGTGCTGTTAGGGGCCATGGTTCTGTCAGGGTGCTGTCATGGGCCCTGATGCTGTCATGGTGGTGCTGTCAGGGTGCTGTTAGGGGCCATGGTTCTGTCAGGGTGCTGTCATGGGCCCTGATGCTGTCATGGTGGTGCTGTCAGGGTGCTGTTAGTACAGTATACTAAAGTGTAGGGTGCTGTTAGAACAGCATACTAAAGTGTAGGGTGCTGTCAGTACAGCATACTAAAGTGTCAGGGTGCTGTCAGGGTGCTGTCAGGGTGCTGTCAGGGTGCTGTCAGAGCAGCATACTAAGGTGTGGGGTGCTGTCAGTGCAGACCTGTGTTCCGGCCACAGCGAGCAGCAGCAGCAGGCTTGAACAGGACCAGAAAGAGACCCTCCACAAGTTGTCTTCCAGAAGGTTCCTGTCCCTAGCCTCGAAAGCCCTCAGAACGGTCTGCATCTGACGACTCCTCTCCAGACGCCTGTGAATGGAGTCCAGGGAGTCCTGGGAAGAGGGAGGAGGGAGGAAGAGAGAAGGGAAAGAGGGAGGGGAGGGAGAGGAGGGAGGGGAGGAAGAGGAGGGAGAGAGAGAGGGAGAGAGGGAGGAGGGGAGGAAGAGAGATGGGAGAGAGAGAGGAGGAGGAAGAGAGAGAGGAGGAAGAGAGAAGGGAGAGGGAGAGGGAGAGAGAGGGAGAGGAGAGATTGGAGAGGGGAAGGAGGAGGGTGAGAGATTGGAGAGGGGAAGGAGGAGGGTGAGAGATTGGAGAGGGGAAGGAGGAGGGGGAGAGATTGGAGAGGGGAAGAAGGAGGGGGAGGAAGAGAGAGTGAAGGGAGAGAGGAAGGAGGGGGAGGAAGAGAGTGAAGGGAGAGAGGAAGGAGGAGAGAGAGAAGGGAGGGATTAAGGAGGGGCAAAGAGAGGAGAGAGAGAAAAGGGAGAGTGGAGGGAGGAGGAGAGAGAGATAAGGGAGAGTCAGATGGCATTATGGAACAAGACTTAAAGAAAGTTAAAGACAGGGATGAGATTGGGAAGGGCCTAGATCTAGCCTGTCACTCACCCTGATATCGTCCAGTTTGTACTCCAATTGGCTACCCTCTGGCATCCCAAGCCCCGCCCACTCGTCGTCTCCGCCCACTTCTCCTGCCGGCCCCTCCAAAATCACCTCAAAGAAGACGGACTTCTCAGAGAAACGGCTGAAGCTGTTGTCGAAACAGACCTGGTAGTCGCCTTCTTCGGTGAAATCCACCCTAAAACAGCCAATGAGAGAGGTTGATGTTGAGCCTAAACCAATCAGAAGGACGGGGGGGACCACACAGGAGAGGGGATTCTGACCAATCGGGAGGAGTGCTTACATGTGAATGCCGTCTGATTGGCGGAGCTCTGACACGATATAGAAGCCCTGAGGAGAGAGGATGGTGAAGTCTACGTCCGTCCCTGCTCCTGCGATAACCTGGAGACACACAGACACACACACAGACACACACACAGACACACACACAGACACCTAAAGCCTAAGTATGCTTGACTGAAGGATGTGCGTCTTTTGCCATTTCTGATTGTTAACGCCCCTTGCAACTCCCCGCGTGTCTCCGAAGCAGCACCTGCTAGGCCAGTCAAGACATGGCTAACGGGCTCCGTTTATAGTGTTTGACTATCTTAACATACACCCACTTCGCAAACATCCTAGCGCTTGAAGGTGGTAAGGTATTATCTTACCGAAGGTATTATCTTACCGTGCCTTCAAACCCCATGCACCCGACATTCGCAAGCTAAACCCAGTAATACCCCTTTTTTCGATTTAAATCGATCAAATGATTTGAATTCACTAATATCATCCTTTAAAACGTTACCAGTTTAGCAGGGGATAGCTATGTGGTTAGCGACACTGGTTGGTTTACGTTATGGATGACACGTCTTTCCGCTGTCTATCGGATGATGCATAAGACATACCTGGTACTCCACCTCCATAGTACCTCCCTTCGTAGCTGTCTGGTAGAAACATTCGCTTCTTCCGGCTGGAAGCAGAAATGTAAACTCTATGCTTTGACCAAACGCACGGACCGGTTCTAATGTTACCACAGTTACCAGCACAAAAAGACACCATGTTTCCGTCCTCCATGTTTTCCTAAAACGAGTCTCCATGGCTGCGATTTTAACACTTAAAGCCCCTTTTTTTAAGGTAACGCGTAAGGGAGGTTACTACTAGCTAACTTTCCATCTCTACTGGTTACATGACAGCGTTGTTTCCGCAAATGAACTTTCCTACTCCGCAATTGGATGGGATTTCTGTTGTGGCTACGCCAATCAGAAGGTAGAGCGTATCTATTCGCTATCCAATTGCTGATCACGTATATGCTTTACGGACCGGAAGCTGACGTTGCTTTTAACATCGCGGGAAAGTTTTACAAACTTGTTAACGTATGTTTGTACTGTGATTGCGTGATATCACATAACATGAAGCTGAGAAACACACACACACGCAAGTCCTGAATCACAGGTTTAGGTTGAACGCTCTACTGCCATTGAGTCCAAAATATTTAGATTGGTTATACTGCAATAAATACAAAAACTGGTCATTGTCAACTTGTACTTCAGTTGGAAAGGTGAGAGATTTAGACGATGTATTGCTGTTAAGAAACCAGCAGATGGCGACAGACCCTCAGTTTCTAAGTATCAACTGTCTCCCTCGCTCAGCAAATAGTTGAGAACACGCTTGTGCACACATACACACACCTGCAAACACATGTGCACACACAGACACACACTGCGCCCACAATATCTTGTCAATAGTGCTGCATGGCTAGATTGTACATATTTCCCACAATGCACCTGTCTTCTATTCCAGGCCTATGTCTTCCTGTTCCCTTTATCGCTACTGCACACCACCCCGTTGCCACGGAAGCCACTGTGCGTGTGCGTGTCTGTGTATGTGTTTGTAAGTAGTCTGTGTATCTCTCTCTCTCTCTCTCTCTCTCTCTCTCTCTCTCTCTGTGTGTGTGTGTGTGTGTGTGTTTGGATATGTGTGTGTTTGACCTAGGTGAATAGACAAATTAATGTGTGTTTGACAACTCTAATATTGAAGTGTGTAACTTTGAATGGACAGAGAGCTTACTGGACAAGCAGGTGGAGAAAGAAAGATAGAGAGAGTGGAAAGAGAGAGAGAGAGAGAGACATACAGACAGACAGACAGACAGAGAGACAGACAGACAGACAGACAGACAGGAGAGAGAGAGAGAGAGACAGACAGACAGACAGACAGACAGACAGACAGACAGACAGAGAGAGAGAAAGAGAGAGAGAGACAAGGGAGACAGAAGGAGAGCAGAGAGAGAGGAAGTGTCGACTACAAGATGATAACCACATTCCCTCGCCTTTAAGGGCGTGAACTGTTTGTACACACACACACACACACACACACACACACACATTGCGTTTCCTCATTGCACTCATGCATTGCAGAAGAGCAAGCGTAGTGTATCAGAGACGAGGATGAACGAAGGAGCACATAAGTACTCAGGTCCTCATCCAGAACTTTCCTGGATGTTCTAGCAGGCGGGTTCTAGAACACTGGACCTTGGACTGAAACCCGAGGCTTCTGGAATCCGCTGGTGAGAAGCCTAAGATCTGTTCTGGAACTGGACTGACTTGAAGAGAACCTGCTAGATTGTGTCTGTTTGGCCTTCCAGAGACAAAACCAGAGAGAGAGCTGGGGGAGGCAGGGGAGGAGGAGGAGACACAGGAGACGCAGCAAGATAGAACGAGATAGAGAGGAGAGAAGGAGAGAGAGGAGAAAGGAGAGAGGAGGTGAGAGAGAGGAGAGAAGAGAGAGAGGAAAGAAGGAGAGAGGAGAAAAGAGAGAGAGAGGTGAGAGAAGAGAGAAGGAGAAGAACAGGAAGAGAAGAGTAAGAGGAGAGAAAGAGAGAGAGAGAGAGAGAGAGTGACAGAGAGGAGAGAAGGTGAGAGAGAGGAGACACTGTCAGGACATTGTACCTCCTGGTTCTCCCTGGTTCCTCCTGGTTCTCCCTGGTTCTTCCTGGTTCTCCCTGGCTCCTCCTGGTTCTCCCTGGTTCAGAGGCCAATGAGATCCCTACGTGGGAGAGGACACCAAAGAGACAGCAGAAGGCTTCAGCACACCTGTTAGGTACGTCATTGTTGACATCTTTTTGTTGCTTTGTATGTTTTCTTGCTTTTCTACTCAAACCCTTCTCTTTCCATTCCTCTCTTTCCTCCCTTTCCCCCTCTTCTAACTTCCTTCTCACTTCTCTTCACCCTCCCTCACCTCTCTCTAACTTTCCTTCTCCCCCATCCACTTCCACCCATCCTCTCTCAGGATCCAGTAAGGTGTCTGAAGATGTAGTCCACTGGAACTCTGGTCCGGCAGGTGATGCCTACACTGAAGGCATGGACTACAAAGATGGCCACCTGGTGGTGAAAATGAAAGGGTACTACTACGTGTACTCCAAAGTGCACTTCAAGGACTGCTCCCTGTTCAAGCACAAGGTCAAGAAGCTTCCCATGGGTTACAGTAAACCACAGGACCTGATGACATGGTCTGTCTACCTGTCTGTCTACCTACCTGTCTACCTGTCTGTCTACCTGTCTGTCTACCTACCTGTCTGTCTACCTGTCTACCTGTCTGTCTACCTACCTGTCTACCTGTCTACCTGTCTGTCTGTCTGTCTGTCTGTCTGTCTGTCTACCTGTCTACATGCCTGTCTGTCTGTCTGTCTGTCTGTCTTCCTGTCTACATACCTGTCTGTCTGTCTACTTGTCTACCTGTCTGTCAGTTTACTTGACTGTCTGTCCATCTGCCTGACTGTTGGCTCTGTACTTCTGGTTTCCCAGGTTCACGTGGACTGGGAATAAAATCAAGCCCAATCACACCAATCTTTGCAACAGTTTCCTGGGCGGAGTGTTTCACCTGTTGCCTGGCGATGCCCTCTTTGTTACCGTGAGCAACGCAAGTTCGCTTAAACTCGGGCCCACCGACAACTACATGGGAGCTTTCATGATCCAGTAGATCTGTCTGTCTCTCCTTCAGCCTGTCTCCTTCTCTATCTGTCTGTCTATCTCTTATCATATCTACCTTTCCCTCTCTCGCACTTTCTTCCTCTCTTTCTCATTTTCTCCCTCTGTCTCTCCCTGTCTGCTTATTTCCCTCCCTTTCTCTCTCTCCATTTCTCGCTCCTTCTCCTTTTCTCTCTCTCTCTCTCTCTCTCTCTCTCTCTCCCTCTCTCTCTCTCTCTCTCTCTC
>BROE01000002.1:1338658-1354363 GCA_036571765.1 Plecoglossus altivelis
CTCTCTCTCTCTCCCTCTCCCTCTCACTCTCTCTCTATGTCTCTCTCTAAATCTCTCTCTGTCTCTTTGTCTCTCTCTCTCTCTCTCTCTGTATGTCTCTCTCTCTCACTCTCTCTCTGTCTCTTTGTCTCTCTCTGTCTCTTTGTCTCTCTCTCTCTCTCTCTCTGTATGTCTCTCTCTCTAAATCTCTCTCTGTCTCTTTGTCTCTCTCTCTCTCTCTCTCTCTGTATGTCTCTCTCTCTCACTCTCTCTCTCTCTTTATGTCTCTCTCTCTCTGTATGTCTCTCTCTCTCACTCTCTCTCTCTCTTTATGTCTCTCTCTCTCTGATGTATCATGGTTGATATTTGACAAGATGTGATCGATTCTTCTGATTAAATGAATCTGACATTCAGGTTGTCATAGTGACCCGGAGTTATTTTACCCAAAATAAACAGCTGTGCTCACTGTACGTGTCTTGTTGTCATGGCGATTTTTGGTAGCATCGTGCTTCGAGGTGTTGTCGTGTTCAGTTGCTGTTTCCACACAGACTGTATCAGGTAGACTTCACGGATATACACACGGAGAGATACAACATTTCTCGGTGGCATTCGATGGATAGAGAGATGTTTTCTGTCACGTAGAGAGATGGCTGAGGGTTTAATGCAACACACACATGCACACACACACGCACACACACACGCACACACACACGCACACACACGCTCACGCACGCACACGGAAGCAGAGTTGTTTGTGCTTACAGATTTGCAGCTCTGCAGCCACAGAGATGCTAACCACAGACAAAGTACTGATGATGCAACTTCTCATATCACACACACAAACACTCTTTCACACACCCACACACACACACAATAACCGCAGCCATCTACAGGTACTGGTGACAGAATGGAATGTACCGTTTGCCGAGTCAGCAACAGTCCGTGGAATCTTCCAGAGAATTGACACACTGATGCAGGCAGACAGGCTGGCAGGCAGGCAGACAGGCAGGCAGGCAGGCAGGCAGGCAGGCAGGCAGGCAGGCAGGCAGGCAGGCAGGCAGGCAGGCAGGCAGGCAGGTAGGCACACAGGCAGACAGACAGACAGACAGACAGACAGACAGACAGACAGACAGGTATACACATGTGGACAGAGAGACAGTTGGATTCATTTCCTGTTTGAGTTTTGTGTGTGTGTGTATGTGTATATGTGTGTGTGTGTGTGTGTGTGTGTGTATGTGTATATGTGTGTGTGTGTAGGTGTGTGTGTGTATATGTGTATATGTGTGTGTGTGTGTGTGTGTGTATATGTGAGTGTGTCTGTGTGTATGTGAGTGTGTGTGTGTAGGTGTGTGTGTGTATGTGTATGCGTGGGTGTGTACGTGTGTACGTGTGTGTGTGTATGTGTGTGTGTGTGTGTGTGTATGTTGACCTACTTACAGAACATAAACCATGTAGGTTGAAGGTATGAAACAGCAAACAGGAAACTTTCCCCCATCGCACACACACACTATACACACATACACCAATACACACACACACACACACTATACACACATACACCAATACACACACACACACACACACACTACACACGCATCATCCTGCCTCTCCTCTCACGCAAACACATACACAAGGACATACATACACACTGACAAGCTTGAATATGCACAGTCACACTGACAAAAGAAGTGTATTTTGGAAATCATAAGAATCTTTATTGTCCTGTTTAAGATTACAGGACAACACTGACATAGAGGGCTCCAGAGCCCTATACAAATACAGTGTCAATTATTCCTGCGACGGCATTGGTCCATGGGACCACCACGTTCCGTTGTTGCCGTGACAACTGTGGTATTTTTTCTCACTCGGTGAGAATTGAGTTTGCAAACTCCTTTCCTTTAGAGAAAGATAGAGAGAAAAACAAACAACAACAAACAAATAGTAAACAAACAACAAAACCCGTAACAGTACCAGTACCTGGTCAACAACAGGTACGCTTGATTAGTTTCACCTAACATACCCAAGGTGCAGCTTGGGCACAGGTTGGTGGAGTCTCTGTTTGTGACAGCACTAAATGAACACACCCTATCCTTCTGGCTTCAGAGTGTACTTATAAAGTAGTGATCCCTACATTTTGTTATAAAAAATGCACCACAATTACATTCTTACAGCCAACTTAAATACACAAAAATAATAAATACAATAAAATGATTTAAAGTACATAATACGTCATGAGTTATATAAATACGATTGGAAAAATAACATAAATATGTGTTTTGAAATTGTTTCTGTGGCCATATCCCTCATGTGGTAGAGAGGTCAAAGTGCACACCCAGTGCATTGTGGGATTTGCAGTCTGTCTGGAGGATAAGCTTGATATTGGGTTAGTTTGATTTGAACCCCCTGATGTCTTTGGTTTAGAATGTCAGGATGAACAAACGAAGCTCCTCCCATCTACACCGAGCGAGCATGTCCGGGTGTGATGACTCAACACCCCTTTACTTGGACCTGGTTCTGAATCAGTCCACCGAGAAGATCCCCAAACCAGAATGACTCTCGTTCAGCCTCCATAACTCCGCCCCTTCCTCCGGAACTGTCATCTGGGCTACCAATCGGCTCTCTGCTTCCATCTGGGTCACCACCCAGCACTTCCTGGTTATCGGCGTCGACTCCTTCCACTCAGGAAGCTCCACCCGGCAGGTGAGGTGGTTGCCCACGGTGACAGTCAGGTGACCCGAGGGACAGCTGGCTGTGCAGGTGAGGTTCAGGTCCAGGTAAAGGAAGTAGGTGGCGCTTCGGGTGAGACTGAGAATGTTCTGGGCGGAGTTGAAGGTGTAGATGGAACCCACTGAACTACCAGCACCGTAGGGGATAGGTGACAACGCAAGCGTGCTGTTCTTTGGTTCACCTGAGGGGGGAGACAAACAACACACGTCAGTACATCAACAACCCATCCTCAGTGATGCTTTACCTGAGTTGAGAGAGGGAGGGAGGGAGGGAGGGAGGGAGAGGGAGAGGGAGAGGGAGAGGGAGAGAGAGAGAGAGAGAGAGAGAGAGAGAGAGAGAGAGAGAGAGAGAGAGAGAGAGAGAGAGAAAGAGAGAAAGAGAGAAAGAGGGAGAGAGAAAGACTACTTACTTGTGGCAGCTCTGAGGTAGGCAAAGTTGTGCATCTGGGGAAAACCAAGGAGAGAAGATACTGGTTAGAAGACAAGGCAGCAAACAGACATTCTCTCTGTCTCTCTCTGTCTCTGTCTCTCTCTGTCTCCCTGGTGTCCATGTGACATATTTGGTAGTTGCTCTGCCAATAGGCATCCTAGGCTGCTGTACTAGAGCTCGCGGTTTCATTCATTTAGTTTTATTAGCATGTACGGGTAAATGTTCATATTGCCAAAGTAACAGTGATATTAAAGATTAAAATGGAGTCTTGCGTCGCTCTGTTTGGCTCTCTCTCTCTCTATCTGTCTCTGTCTTTCCAATACACACAAATAATAACACGTATTAGAACCCCATGTTGATCTCACCTTGTATACGGTTGGACCGGGTTCCCCAGTCTGTCTCGCCGGTGGCTCGGTCAACCAGGACGGTTCCACCTTTACACTTGACCTGGATTTCACACTCATCCGCAACTCCGAGACGGCCATCGTTCCAAGTCCAGCCACGGCCACAACCGCGAGGAAAAGAGCGACAACGGACACGACCAAAAACACATCCATGCACCTGACACGGGGCTTCGCGTTATTTTTCAGAGATTCTACGTCCATCTCGTCGCCGATGCGAATCCGGTTAGTCTCTGTGAGCGCGACCAGCGGGCTGTAGATGGAGACGCGCTGCTGTTGGATATCCAGACTGGTCCGTTTATGCCCCGGGAAGACTGATCTTTTTCACGGTGATGATTAATCCAATAATGAAACCGGGATTAAACGCACTCTATTGACAACAAGCAAAATGTATGAGGTTCCTCTGTCTCCATCAACAGGATTTGTATTAAACTGAAGCAGGTTCTTAGTCTTATGTTTTCTGTTTGTGTATCCCGCCTACAACACCCCTGTCTGTTTGTTTGTGAGTTGTCATCTGTCCATTCACAGAAGTTTTATACCTAAACCGGAGAGGAAAAACACGGAAGTCATGGGTTTCCCGCTCCTCCCACCCGCGCTCCTCTCCACACTTGAGCAAACGAAACACGCGCGGCTGACAGAGAGCAAGCGCGTGTGAGTGAGAGTTTCCACAGATTCTCGTTCTCGCCAGTCGGAGCCCCGCGTGGGTGGAAACGAAAAACGAATGGGTATTCACAGTGCCAGGGCTAACGGTCCCTTTCCCCAACACCCGCAATGACTCCGGAACGGTTCCATTACACAGTGGCGCGCTCCTGTACCGAGTCCATTACACAGTGGACCGCTCCAGCCTCTTGTTCCAAGCATTATATTTACTGTTATATTCGTTAACCGTTTGGGACAGCTTGCTAGGTAGAACGACAAGAGGCGTGAATTTTTCAACGAAAAGTCGAAATCAAAAAGGCTCAAAACAGCTACTTTCTTTTGGGAGTGTGTCTGTGTGTATTTCTTTGTGTGTGTTGTGTCTGTGTGTATTTGTTTGTGTGTGTTGTGTCTGTGTGTATTTCTTTGTGTGTGTTGTACGTGTGTGTATATGCGTGTGTTTGTATACGTGTGTGAGAAGGGGTTACCGTCCAAACCACACAATGACATCACACACAATAGATTGTTTCAAAAAACTCACTTCTCTTGGCGAACTTGTCAGTATGTAAGCCACACCCACTAGCCTGCTGGGTAGCCAATCACAAGGGGTGTTTCAATGACACACATGCCAGGAACATGGGACGTGGAACTCCCTGTCAAGACAAGCATCTGTGGAACGGAGCGAAAGAAAGTTGACTAACTGAAATGAAAGTCTCCAGTTTGTTGTTGGTTTACCATCATCTGTAGAATCCGTATAGTTTGTATTTTTTAGTTTATGTATAGGAATTTTTAAATATATATTTACCATTCTATGCAATAATATTTATGTACAACCCCTGGGTCTTGTGAGTACGACATTTCGCTTCCACTGGTATGCCCAGCATGTAGCGGAAATGATCAAATTTAACAGCTCAAACTTGAACATTGGGAGCTATAGAACATCCATAACACCCCCCCCCCCGCACTCACCCCCGCTACTCCTCCCCCCCCCCCCCCCCCCCCCCCTGAAGAAACAGACCTAGTTAGTCCTGTCAGCCGTGCTAGTATTTTGCTTGACATGTGTACACCACAAATGCAAGTGTTAATCCGTGATTGTTTCCCTTGACCAAACATAACAGAAGTCTATACCACTATTCATTCGCACGTCGAACAACGAGGACAGGAGGAGCAGAAGGAAGAAAAGGAGGGAGAGAGGAAGGAACCAGGTGAGGGAAGGAAGAACAGAGGGGAGGAGAGGGAGGGGAAGAGTAGAAGAGGAGGGAAAGAGGAGGGAGGGGAGGGGAAGGGGAGTGAAGGAATGAAGGGAGGAGAGGAGAGGAGACGGGAGGGGAGAGGAAAGAGGAGAAAGAGAGAAATAGAGAAAGAAATCCAGAGAGAGTGAGGGAGAGAAAAAGAAAGGGATAAGAGACGGAGGAAGGCGGGAGGAGGGAGGGAGGAAGAAGGAAGAGGAGGAGAAGGAGGAGCGAGGGAAGAGGAATGAGTGATCAAGTAGAGGAGGAGAGGCGGAGAGCCGGAGGGAGCGAGACGAGAGAGGGAGGGAGAGAGGGAGGAGAGGGAGAAGAGAGACAATAGTATCGTTAAACAGATGACCTTTTAGGAACTTCACTAAAAATCGCTGTATAATGCACATGGGTTATGAGGAGACTCCAGTGCTCTTTCACATAGAGAACGTTCAATGAGAGGGACTTAATTAACATCAGGTAAAATGATGACAGTGATGACCACTCACCACGAAATCAAACAAGGTGATATCTCTGGGCTTCTCGCACCCAAGGAGAAGTGACTACTCTCGGTTTATTGTGCTCTTTCACCCACGTTTTTTCTCCCTTTCATTCTCTCTCACTCACTCACTCATTCACTCTCACTCAGTCACTCGCTTTCTCTCTCTCACTCACTCTCATACTACTCTCTCTCTCTCTCTCACTCACGCACTCACTCACTCTCACTCTCTCTCCTCTGACTAACTCTCTCACATAATTAACACTCTCGCTCTCTCTTTCACTCACTCACACACTCACTCTCACTCTCCTCTACTCACTCACTAACACTCAATCACTCCTCCCTCTTTCACTCACTCTCTCTCTCTCTCTTTCACTCTCTCTCTCTCTCTCTCAGGTCACACACACACTCACTCACTCACTCTCTCTCTCTCTCTCTCTCTCTCTCTCACTCACTCTCACTCTCAGGTCACACACTCACTCTCTCTCTCTCACTCTCTTCTCGTATCTCTCGATCACATCACACAGACAGTCAACTCACTACTCTCTCTCTCACTCACTCACTACTCTCTCTCCTCTCCTCTCCATGCTCGCCACTCTCTCTCTCCAGTCACCCCACACTCACTCCTTGTTGCACAGAAGTTGTACAGATCTAGACGTGCCTACAGGTAGACGGCTCTATCGTTCCTGCTCTTCCTTTCGGTAAACCCGACGTCACAAGGTGGTTTTTGACGCAGTATCAATCAAACATTGAATACGTATTCTTATCGCACACACTGATCTAATACACTTCCGCTGTTGGAAATGCTGTGTTAGTATGCGTTGGGATCATTAACGCATGAGACAAAACAGACAAATTCACAAAGGTTATTTTTAAAAATGTGTAACGTAAATGATTTTTTATATTTTGATTCTAAATATTCTATCCCACGCTTGATAACGATTCCACTCTCCCTCTCCTCTACAAAAAACATAAAAACACATACCCAACACACCATACAGCAACAAACACAACCAACTCAACCAACCATCCCACCCGCCCTCTCTCCGTCCCCCTCCCCCCTCCCCCTCCACCCCAACTCCTTCCACTCCAATCACCACACAAAACACCGCACAAATGATTACACCAAAAACCTGTATAAGGAAAATGAAGTGAAGACAAACAAACAACCAACCTCCCATCGCAAACAAACCTAAGAGACAAACAACAGAAGACCAAAAATCATATACACAACACCGTCTACACACCCACGGAAACCAAAAACAATCCAGGATCCCAACGACCCCAACCCCAAGAATACCGATAAAGACACTTCCGTTTCTCTATCACTAAAAACAGTTCTTTAGCAGCACTAATCAACATAAATTTTTCTATACCTACAACCCACGTAACCTATCTCCAGAGGCGCTGTTCGAGTCAGACTCCACCTGAACGTCAAATCAGGAAAACGCCGTAAAACACACACAGAAACAATAAAAATCGCATCGACAAACTTACTAACATGTCACCGACATCTCACGTCAGCAATAAAGGCAGTCACGTACAAGCGCCTCCCCGCAGGCCACGCCCTTTTAACCGCCACGCAGACAACCACGTCGCCTAAAACAACATACGCACAATATGAACTGCACACCATAACATCAAACAAATACTCACCGCGACGTCCAGCATAAAACAACCCACACTATTCCACAAATCCACACACACCACTAACTCAGCACACGAAACCTTGATTACGTAATCTCCAGCACTAAACTTCCCACTTGACAAAAAACAAAACCGTTAGTCATATAGCAAAGATAAATGATCTCCATAGAACAAATCCGGTAAGCCCCACCAAAATACCCAGCAATAAACCATGAAATCACCCAAAATCCACGCCAACACCGAACGAACCCACCCCGCACAACCAAAACAGCCCAGAACACCAAACTGAAAAATACTAAACAAAAAACAAACTACCCCGGATTAAACGGGGCTCGTCAACCGGGCAGAAAAACGCAGCAGACCCTGGACAGCCCAAAAAGAACCACACAACCCAGATCGCAAGCAACCCACCTACGCAAAAGCACAACAGCATAAACAAGACTCGCACCGCCTGATCTAGCAAACAAACACACTTTTCGATTGCGTCGTGGATCTTTTTTGTCTTTGTTCACTGGAGTAAATAATATTATATCTGTTCACACATGTGATGCTAGCTTGTGATCGTATGTCAGCTCCCGCGGGTGTCAACGCCCATCCCCAACAACAACACACACAACATGCGCTAGTGTCGGCTAGTGCTATACAGAGACGTAGGGCGCTATTACCCAAACCCCAGAACGCTACGACACACCACCAAAGACACATACCCACAAAAAAGAGTAAACGCCAGCGCAAACCACCAGCACCCACCCACCGACAACCCAACCCCCCAACCAAACACCCAAACACACGGAGCACAACCACCACGCATAGCATGTCGCACCAGACAGCTATCATGCAGCCGGTGACGTCCTGCATACGTGCACCCCGAAATGAGGTCGTCCATATAACATGCGCGGCGCCATCACTATAATACACAGACCAACTGCCTGTGTGTATTTAAAGAACAGACCAGGACAAGGAAAAACATGGCTCCACTAGGCCGCGCCTGGCACCGAATAGGGCGTTGTAATTCTTCCATGAGGAAGAAACAACACACCCAACACACACACACAACACCACTACACACACTACACACAGACGCACACACACCACACAGCAAACATGAACACACACACAGCACCACACGCACACACACACACACATCGGGCACAAGCACACACAACACCACACACCACACACAACACACACACATACACACACACACACATACACACACGTTCACATGATCAGTTCCTCATTATAATTACTTTTGCTTCCCACTTGTTTGGATGTAGAACTGTTGACGCCTAAGGTCTGTTCCCAGATCAGTCTCAGCCAGGGTCCCTGTCTACTGCAAGGGGACCCTGACCTGGGTCAGTCTGATCCACTAATCATCGCTGCTTTAGAGTCTGAACTGCGTCCACAGAGGAAAGTGTAAGACGAGAACCCATGCATTCCTCCTGATGAACTAGCTAGCTACTTTCTCTAAATAACTGTCCCCCCCATCGCCTCTCTCCTCCTCTCTCTAACTCTATTCTCCTCTCTCTCTCCATCTCTCTCTCTCTCTATGGTCTCTCTCTCTATGGTCTCTCTCTCTATGGTCTCTCTCTCTCTCTATTGTCTTCCTGTCTCTCATGTCATCTCTCTGCTCCAAATGCTCTTTAACTCTTTCCTCTCTATATGTCTCTCTCCCCCCTCTCCACCAGACACCCCTCTCCCCCCCCTCTCCAACTCCTCCCCTCCCTCCCAGTCTCCTCCTCTCCCTCTCCTCATCCCTCTCTCTCTCTCTTTTTTTTTTTTTTTTTTTTTTTGTCTCTCTCTCTCTTTGTGTCCCTCTATGTCTCTCTCCCACTCCCTCCCCCCCCCCCACACAAACAAACACACACTCTCTCTCTCTCTACTCTACTGTCTCATCTACAACTAATAACATAACCCTTTCTGAGGGCCTTCGAAAATAATTGACGATAATCACTACTCCATACATAGATCATTTATAGTATCACCAACTGCTTCCACTACACACCACACCGAGAAAAAACATCCCCCTTCCACGACTACCACTCAATCATACTCAATAAAACACAAACAAGTAACAAAAACATAATGTTAGATGCCACATTCCATCTCAGCTGCATCCCCTCGAAATCATTAACGACACCCTCCATCATATCTACCCAATTGCCCCTCCCCAAACAAACATTAAAAATAAATAAACCTTATGCCCCTCTCCAGTCCATACAAAGACATACTATCCTCTTAAACTTTTACCTTCGCCTCCCCCTCATCTCCGTCCCCTCCTTCCTCCCCCTCCTTCTCCCCCTTTTCCCTCCCTCTTCCCCATCCCCTCCTCCCTCCTTCCCTCCCCTCTCGCCTCCCTCCCTCCCTCCTCCACATGCCTCCTTCCCTCCCCCTCTCCTTCTACCTCCCCTGTACTGCCTCCTCTCCTTCCCTCTTCCCTCTCTCCTCTACTCCTTCCCTCCCCCTCTCTTCTCCCTCCCCTGTCTCCTCCTCTCCTTCCCTCTTCCCCCTTTCCTTCCCTCCCCTCCTCGCCCTCCCCTGATTCTCCTCCTCTCCTTCCCTCTCCCCATCCTCCTCCTCCAGCCGCGATCCCGTTCTTCCTGTGTGAGCTGAAGGTTGTGAGTCCGTACAGGCGTGGCGTGGTGTGTGGAGACGTCTCGCTGGCCTACCCTTACCTCCCCCACGAGGTCATACCTGACGAGCTGCTCATCTCAGCCGGTCTCCTCATCACCGGTCTCGCTGTGAGCTCCTCGACAACATCGCTCTCCATCGTCCAAATCACGACTGTCCTCTGTCGTCATCGCCCCCTCAACTCTTCCCCTCTCTCTCCTCCTCCCTTCCTTCTTCTTCGCTCCTCCCTCCTCCTCTCACCTCCCCTTCCTGTCTCTCTCAGATCGTGGTGGGAGAGTGTTACCATGTGCGATACCATGATGTCATCTCCAAGGCCTTCGTCAGGAACCTGTATGTCTCCAGCCTGTACAAGGAGCTGGGGAGCTTCCTGTTTGGCTGCAGCATCGGCCAATCGCTGACAAACATGGCCAAGCTCAGCGTGGGACGGCTGCGACCTCACTTCCTGTCTGTGTGCGGCATCACGTATGCTTCGCTCAACTGCACCGCCCTGAAGTTACGTTGCCGACAGGTTCGATCTGCCAGCAAGGCCTGAACGCCTGGTGGGAGCCAGTGTGTGTTGAGTGTGTTGTGTGTGTGCTGATTGAGCCTGTGTATGTTGTGTGTGAGAGAGAGTGTTTTTTTGTGGTGTAGTGTGTGTGTGGTGAGGGTGTTGGTGAGTGTGAGAGAATGTAATAGAGTGTGTGTGTGTGTTTTTTTGTGTTTGTGTGTGTTGTATGTGTGTGTGTGGTGTGTGAGTGTGTGTGAGTGTGTGTGTATATGATTGAGTGTGCGTGTTTGTTTTCTAAATGTTTCTTTGTTTTTTTCAGGAAGTCCTTCTTCTCTGGCCACGCCTCTTTTGGAATGTTTACCATGCTGTACCTAGCAGTGAGTACCAGCACACACACACACACACACAAACACACACACACACACACACACACACACACACACACACACACACATGCTGTACCTAGCAGTGAGTACCAGCACACACACACACACACACACACAAAACGAGATCACACACCCACACACACACATTGCACACCTAGCAGTGAGTACCAGCACACACACACACACAAACACACACCACACACACACACGACAACACACATGCGTTTACCTAGCAGTTGAGTACGCAGCACACACTCACACACAAAACAACACACAACACACTACACACAGCCACACACCACATCGTACTAGCAGTGAGACCAGCACACACACACACACAAAACACACCACAAGACACACACACATGCTGTACTAGCGGAGTACCAGCACACGCACGCACACATTACAAACACACACACACACACACACACACATGCTGTACCTAGCAGTGAGTACCAACACACACACACACATCTACACACACACACACACACATCTATACACACATACACACACACATCTACACACACACATCTACACACATCTACACACACATTCACACACACACCTACACACAAACACACAATAAATAGAATCAGGAGAGGCAGAGAGAGATGGACAAAGAGAGGGGTGTAGAGGGAGAAAGGGTCTGGCATTGGAGAGAGAGAGAGAGGGTGTGTGAAGGGAGGGAGAGAGCGAGCGAGGGGAGAGAGAGAAGGAGAGATAAAGAGGGAGAGAGAGCGAGGGAGAGAGAGAGAAGGAGAGACAAAGAGGGAGAGAGAGCGAGGGAGAGAGAGAGAGAGAAAAGAGACAGGGAGTCTTTGTTCAGTCTGAGAGAGAAGGGACCTGATCTCCCTTCACTAGCCAGTTCTATTGTATGTGTGTGTGTGTGTGTGTGTGTGTGTGTATGTGTGTGTGTGTGTCTGTGTATGTCTGTGTGTGTGTGTGTGTATGAGTGTGTGTGTATGTGTGTGTGTGTATGTGTGTGTGTATGTGTGTGTGTTTGTGTGTATGTGTGTGTGTGTGTGTATCCTCCCCCCTCCCCCCTCCCAGTTTTACCTGCAGGCACGGTGGGCGTGGCCAGGCGTCCGGTTGCTCCGCCCCCTTCTGCAGTGCTTCCTGCTGCTGGTGGCGATCTACACAGGTCTAACCAGGATCTCTGACTATCGACATCACTCCTCTGATGTTCTGGTTGGACTCCTGCTGGGGGCCATTACTGCTTACTGGGTGGTGAGGGAAGGAGTGTGTATCAGCACCTGCTGGGTGTGTGTGTGTGTGTGTGAATGTGTGTGTGCATGAGTGTATGTGTGTGTGTGAGAGTGTGTGTCTGTGTGTATGTGTGTGTGTGTGAGTGTGTGTATCAGCAGTGCTGGGTGTGTGTGTGTGAGTGTATGTGTGTGTGTGTGTGTGTGAGTGTATGTGTGTGTGTGTGAGTGTATGTGTGTATGTGTGTGTGTGAGTGTGTGTGTGAGTGTATGTGTGTATGTGTGTGTGTGTGTGTGAATGTGTGTGTGTGTATCAGCAGTGCTGGGTGTGTGTGTATGTGTGTGTGTGAGTCTGATCAGTGTGTTTTCCTCTGTTCCAGGCCTTCCACATCTCGTCCATGTTTAAAGGTGTTCCCCTCCCACTGGACAGATCGCTCACACACACATCCCACACCAGTAACACATCTGTGTGTGTATGCTGAGTTCATGTGTGGTGTGTGTGTGTGTGTGTGTGTGTGTGTGTGTGTGTGTCTGTGTTTGGAGCTGGTGTGTGTGTGTTCAGGCAGTGGAATGTTCCACCATTTCCTGTAGAGTTCCAGACCTCAGCTATCAGACAGAACCAACCAATCAATAACCTACTTCAAGTCACCTCAGATAGTAGTACTACGTTGATGACTTGTGTGTGTACCGTGTGTGTGTATCGTGTGTGTGTACCATGTGTGTGTACCATGTGTGTGTACCATGTGTGTGTACCGTGTGTGTGTACTGTGTGTGTTTGTTTTTGTGTTTGTTATATGCTAAAATGATGTTAGTAAAGATATGTCTCCTGCTGGTTAGATACTGTTGAAGACTTCGTAACATCTCCCCCTCTCTCCTCTTCTCCTCCCCTCTCTCTGCTTCTCCTCCCCTCTCTCCTCTTCTCCTCCCCTCTCTCCTCTTCTCCTCCCCTCTCCTTAGGATTAGTAACACCCCCCCTCTCTCTCCTCTTCTCCATTTCTCTCCCTGATGTGAATAAACTCATGTTCAGCAATACTATTGCTTTGCCATCTCTCTCATTGTGTTTCTATTACCAACGTAACCTTTCTAAAATACCACTCAGATGCGCACACACAAACACACACACACACACACACACACACACAGCACAGCACACAAGCACAGCACAGCACAGCACATGCACAGCACAGCAACAGCACAGCACATACTTCTGGCCAATTTACACACACACAGCCACCACCACGACACACACACAACACACACACACATTCACACAGACTCACATACCACACCACACATCAAACACACAGCACCACACACCACCACACACACACACAGCCCTGCTGTGGCGCGGGCCCTGCAGTCTAGCGACATCATTCATAGTTGTCCCCCCGGCCCCGACTCCCGCTTCCGGCTTCTGCCTGCCGGTGATGCGCCTCTGCTGTCAGTCATCCATGGAACTGTGTAGTAGCTGGTATCTTGGTTGTTAAACACCTGTTGTTAAGATCTGTGTTGACAGTGATTGCATCATTCAGTAGCAATACAAGACAATCATAAACACACATCCAGGTCTATATACACTACACATTTCCATGGTGATGACAGCAGAGTCGCATCACCTGACAGTCAGAGTTCCGGAAGCTGGGAGTTCTGTTGCCGGGACAACATAAAGGCAAAGAGTTCCGTCGCCAACAGTCAGTGTAGGGCGGGGAGGGGGGCTTGAGGCTGAAGGGGATTGGTTGAGAATATAGGGTGTCAGGTAAAGGGGCGGGGTTATGATCCAAGGGTAGAAGAAAATCCTCCAATGTCCTTTAAGTATACAAAGGCTGTACACACATACACACACATACACACGACATACACACACATATACACTAACCATACACACACCACTACACACAAGCACACAAGCACATCACGCACGCAAACACACCTCCAAATTCGTTCAAATGCCTTTCAAAGTCAATATAAAGTCATGCAACAAGTCTTTTTAAAGGATTTTTGGCAACACAGAAATTACTTCCTAAACTGCCCCCTTTATGGCGGGACAGACAAGTTGATCAACCAATAGGAAACCAGACTATGGATTAACAACAGTAACGCACCAATGAGGCGGAAGGACAAAAGAGTGGGAGGGGAGGGAGAATGTGATGGATCACAAAGAAAAGCAACATATCATGGAACAAGAAAAGGGGCGGAGCTTGTGATGACCGAGACATGGAGACAGAGAGGAGGCATCATCTTCATCATCATCATCATCATCATCATCGTCGTCGTCATCATCATCATCATCATCGTCATCGATCAACAGTCAGCTCCACAGGGAGTCCATCTCTTCCTCTTCATCCTCTCCCTCTTCATCATTACCTCTTCCACTCAGGTCAGTAGCTTGAGGTGCGTTTGAGTTCCACCCCAGAACGCTCCACAGGGGTGGTCCCAACTGACCTTAGCTGTTAACGTTGAACTGCGACAATCAAATCAAGTGCACCTACAAGTCTATCTAGGTGTTCTTCAGACAATCAATATTCCTCCTTTTCCTCCTCCTCCTCTTCCTCCTCCTCCTCTTCCTCCTGTCCCGATCACCACCGCCCTAGTCACAAACTCGTCACTCGCTGCATCTGTCCATCGTCCTCCTCGGAGGCGGGTTCAGCGTATGCTGCCTCCCCATTGGACGGGAGGGGCGGGGGCTGGTAAAAGGTCTGCATGTGATTGGGCCTCGGTCCGAGTGGGGGACGTCCCAGGCTGTAGGGAAGCTCGAGGGCGGGGCGTTGGGTTCGAGCGGTGGAGCTGACCTCCTGGTGAACTCTGATTCCCTGACCTCCGTCGCTTGGACCTTCAGGGCTGCTGTCAGAGTAAGTGAGGAGCGGGGGGGAGGAGGAGCGGGGGAGGGCGGGGGAGAGGAAGCGAGGGGGGGAGGAGGAGCGGCCATACTGAGACGGGTCGCGGGTGTAGACGTTCGGGGGGGAGGCGCGGGTGTAGATGGGGGAGGAGTTTGACTCTCGGGTGTAGATGGGGGAGGAGTCAGGATCGAGGTCGAGGTCGGGGGTCAGGGGGAGTTCGAAACTGTCAGGTTCCTCCGAGTCGCCGTGGTAACGAAAAGAGTGCCCGTTCCCTCTCTCCGTCTCTCCTTTCCATCTCTCCATCACTCCCCCTGAGCCTCCGTCATTCTCTCTCTCCATCCCTCCTCTCCATCCATCCATCCCTCCTCTTTCACCGTGTTTCAAATACTCTTCTCTGTTGACCTCTTTCCCTCTTTCCATCCCTCCTCTCCATCCCTCCATCCCCTCATCTCTCTGGGTCAGAAACAGCGGTTCCTCCCTCCCTCTCTCCATCCCTCCTCTCCATCCCTCCATCCCTCCTTCTCTCTGCTTGGAGAACAGCTGGTCTTCTCTCTCTCTCTCCATCCCTCCCCTCCATCCATCCATCTCTCCCTCATCTCTCTGGGTGAGGAAAAGAGGTTT
>BROE01000002.1:1370375-1384116 GCA_036571765.1 Plecoglossus altivelis
AAAAGAGAGAGATAACCTTCCAAAGGTTTTGCCCCTTCTATTTCCCCCACCTTTGGGGGTAGGAAAAAGTAAAAAAAAAAAGGGCCAAAAGGGGGTTTTTGGGGAAATTTTGGGCCCAAAAAAAGGAAGGGGGGGGGTTTAAAAAAAAAATCCCCCCCCCCCTTCAACAACAAAAAAAAAATTTAAACAAGTTAAAAAAAGGTTTTTGGGGTTTTTTTTTTTTTTTTTTTTTTTTCCCCCCACAAAACGTTAAACAAAACGCTTTGGGTTGGTCCCCTTCCCCTTGGGTTGTTAAGTCTTTTTAAAACAAGATTTGAAGAAAATTGTACTGGTAAGGGGGTTTGGGGGGAACGGGAATTCGACGGCGGAAGCTCGACCACGGCTGGTGTCGGAAAAGCCGTAACACCACCAATTGTCCCCCCGCGCCCCCCCCTGCCTTCTTCGCGGATTGGCCCGCTCGGGGTCGTCCTTGGAAAAGACGGAGCGCACGGCGTACAGCACGCCGCACGCCATGAAGGCGTTGCTGGCACCTCGTTTGTCGAAGCTGGTCTCCCAGGTGCCTTCGAAACGCAGCGTGTACGGGTTCACCTGGGGAAAATCCACCCAATGCAGGTTAAAGACTCACGTAGGGGACAACGCTCCTTTTCTTCCTCTCCTCCCCGTCCGTCCGTCCCCTCCTCCCTTCTTCTCTCCTCCCTCCCCTCCCTCTCTCTCCTCCCCCCTTCCTGCCTCGCCTCCCTCTCCTCCACTCCTCTCCCTCGCTGCCCACCCTTCTGCCTCCTCCCTCCCCTCCCTCCCTTCTCCCTCTCCTCCACTCCTCTCCCTCCCTCCCTCCTCCCTCCCTCCTCCCCTCCTCTCCCCTCCCTCCCCCCTCCCCTCCTCCATCCTCTCCCCCCTCCTCTCTACCTGGCTGACCACTATCCTTCCGTTGTTGGCCTCTGTGGAGTAGATGACCCAGAGTCCGTTCTCGTCCACAGCCAGGTCGATGTCGCTCTTGGCGCTCCCGCAGCGGGTAAGGGGAGACGTGTCGTGGTGAGTTTGGCGGTTGGCCGAACACAGCCGCCTCGCCGCTCTTGATGCGCGTCCGGAGGTCGTACTTCACCAGGTTGCGCGTGCGCTCCTTGTTGTAGAAGACGGCGCCGTCGTACACCACGAAGCCTGTTCCATCCACACGGCTGGGCAGCTGGAGGGGGGAGGAGAGAGAGGGGAGGAGAGAGGGGGGAGGAGAGAGGGGAAGAGGGGGGAGGAGAGAGAGGGGAGGAGAGAGGGGGGAGGAGAGAGAGAGAGGAGAAGAAGAGGAGAGGAGAGAGGGGAGAGGGGGAGGAGGAGAGAGGAGAGGGGAGAGGGGGGAGGGGAGAGGGGGGGAGGAGAGAGAGGAGAGGGGGGAGGGGAGAGGGGGAGAGGGGAGAGGGGGAAGGAGAGGAGAGGAGAGGGGGGAGGGGAGAGGGGGGAGGGGATGAGGGGGGAGGAGAGAGGGAGGTGGGGAAGGCAGGGGGGGGATAACACACATGTTAGAAGACACACTCTCACTTGTAGTGTTGTTGACCCTGACCCCATCCACACACACACCCTCACACTAATATTCGACATTGAATCCAATACAACAACCACACACACACACACACACACACACACACACAACACACACACCCTCAAACTCTCTCACTTGTAAGTGGTGGTGACCCTGTTCTGCCTGTAATCGTCCCAGGAGGCGTATTCATAAAGCATCTCCGTCCTATAGGGCGTCCAGGGCATCACGTACAGCCTATCAGCAGCCTGCAGGGGGTCTTTACACCACGCCCCCGACTGATGCTCCGCCTCCAGCAGAGAGCTGGCAGGTTGGATGCTGAGCAGGGAGCCTGGACACACAAAGACTGGGGGGAGGAGAGGGGGAGGAGAAGAGGGGAGGAGAAGAGGGGAGGAGAGGGGAGGAGAGGGGAGGAGAGGGGGGAGAGGGGGGGAAGAGAGAGGGAGAGGAGAGGGCGAGGAGAGAGAGGCGGGAGAGGGGGGAGAGGGGGAAAGGAGAGGGAGAGGAGAGGGCCGAGGTAAGAGAGAGGGAGGAGAGGGGGGAGGAGAGGGGAAGAGAGGGGGTGGGAGAGGGGGAGGGGGAGGAGAGGGGAGGAGAGGGGGGAGAGGGGGGAAGAGAGAGGAGGAGGAGAGGGGAAGGAGAGGGGGAAGAGAGGGGGGAAGAGAGAGGGGGAGGATAGGGGGAGAGAAGGGAGAGGGAAGGATGGAGGGAGGGAGGAGGCGGAGGGGGAGGGAAGGCAGGGGAGACAAGGAGGTCAAAAGGAGGAGGGAGGGAGAAAAGGGGTCAGAAAGGAGAGAGAAGAGGAGAAGAGAAGTGTTACGTGTGTGCGGACGTGTGTGTGTGCGTGCGTGCGTGTGCGTGTGTGAAGGTGAGGTAGACGACACCTAGGGGGCGGGTTCTACTTTCCTTGGGCGAATGAGAGGACAGGTTAGTTTACACATAGAGCACATGGATTGGTCAACCGACGTGTCAATCACAATGGCCTTGCATGCATTGCACACGCACGCGCACACACACACATAGAACTGTCTATTCCGTTCTTCCTTTCTCTCTCTCTCTCGTTCTTTCTCACACACACACACATCCATTTGGTCTTATTTCTTATTTTTCCTCAGAGAGACAAATAAGGGTGTGTTCCTTTGGGAAGAAAGGATGAGAGAGGAGAGGGAGGAGGAAGGGGAAGGACAGGTTAATGCTCAATATATACAGAGAGAGACAGAGAGAGAGATCAAGTGTGTGTGTGGGGAGAGAGTGTGTGGAGAGAGTGAGAGAGGGGGGAGTAAGGGAGAGTGACTGCATGTAGGTAATTCTGGGGAGAAAGAATTAGTGAGGAAAAGAGACCAAAAGAGAGAGAGGGAGAGAGAGAGTGAGAAGAGAGAGAGAGAGAGAGAGAGAGTGGAAGAGAGGGAGAGAGAGAGAGAGAGAGAGAGAAGAGAGTGGAAGAGAGAGAGAGAGAGTGGAAGAGAGAGAGAGAGAGTGGAAGAGAGAGAGAGAGGGAGAGAGAGAGTGAGAGAGAGTGGAAGAGAGAGAGAGAGTGGAAGAGAGAGAGTGGAAGAGAGAGAGGGAGAGAGAGAGAGAGTGGAAGAGAGAGAGTGAGAGAGAGTGGAAGAGAGAGAGTGAGTGGAGGAGAGAGAGGCAGAGAGAGAGAGAGAAGAGAGAGAGAGTGGAAGAGAGAGAGAGAGAGTGGAAGAGAGAGAGAGAGGGAGAGAGAGAGTGAGAGAGAGTGGAAGAGAGAGAGAGAGAGTGGAAGAGAGAGAGTGGAAGAGAGAGAGGGAGAGAGAGAGAGAGTGGAAGAGAGAGAGTGAGAGAGAGTGGAAGAGAGAGAGTGAGTGGAGGAGAGAGAGGCAGAGAGAGAGAGAGAAGAGAGAGAGAGTGGAAGAGAAAGAGAGAGAGTGTAAGAGAGAGAGTGAGTGTAAGAGAGAGAGAGAGAAGGGAAGAGAGAGTGAGTGGAAGAGAGAGAGAGTAAGATAGAGAGAGTAAGATAGAGAGAGTGGAAGAGAGAGAGAGTAAGATAGAGAGAGTAAGATAGAGAGAGTGGAAGAGAGAGAGAGTAAGATTGAGAGAGTGGAAGAGAGAGAGAGTAAGATAGAGAGAGAGTAAGATAGAGAGAGTGGAAGAGAGAGAGAGTGGAAGAGAGAGAGAGTGGAAGAGAGAGAGAGTAAGATAGAGAGAGTGGAAGAGAGAGAGAGTGGAAGAGAGAGAGAGTAAGATAGAGAGAGTAAGAGAGAGAGAGTGGAAGAGAGAGAGAGTGGAAGAGAGAGATTAAACTATGAGGAAAAGAGGAAGAAAGAGAGAGAGTAAGATAGAGAGAGAGTAAGAGAGAGAGAGTGGAAGAGAGAGATTAAACTATGAGGAAAAGAGGAAGAAAGAGAGAAAACAGGGAAAGAAAAAAAGGGGCAACATCCAGCATGACCACGAAACAACAACCTGGAGGTGAAAAGAGAGAGAGATGGAGGGAGGGGAGAGGGGGAGAGGAGGGGGAGAGGAGGGGGAGAGGAGAGGGAGAGAGGAGAGGGGGAGAGGGGAAGAGGAGGGCTGAGAGAAGGGTGAGGGGAGGGGGAGAGGAGGGAGAGGAGGAGGACGAGGAGTAGAGTCAAGATGCTACGGCGTGTTGGTATTACCTTTTTGGTCCACTTCTACTCAAGCAGGAAAAAGAGGGAGAGAAAGAAGAGAGAGAGAGTCAGAGAATGAATGAAGGACAGAAAGAGAGAATAAAGAGCAGTACTACTACGGCAGCAGACTACGGTAGCACGACGACGAGGAGGAACGCTCATCCATGAAAAAGAGAGAAATTAGAAATTGCCCTCCATCCTCCACCCCTCCACCCCTCCACCCTTCACTCCTCCACCCTCCATCCTTCCATCCAGCTCCTGCAGTGGGAAGAAAGCCCATGGTGAATCCTGAGAATTACACACACACACACACACACACACACACACACTGTACACACACACACACTGTACACACACACACACACTGTACACACACTGTACACACACACACACTGTATACATACACACACACTATACACAAACACACACTGTATACACACACACACACTGTACACACACACTGTACACACACTGTACACACACTGTACACACACTGTACACACACTGTACACACACATACACACTGTACACACACACACACACTGTACTCATACATACACACTGTATACTCACATGCACACACTGTACACACACTGTACACACACACAAACACATATGCACACACACACACACTGTACACACACTGTAAACACACACACACTGTACACACACACACACTGTACACATACTGTACACACACACACACTGTACACACACACACTCTACACACACACTGTGCACACATACTGTACACACACACACTGTACGCACACACACTGTACACACACACAAATTGTCTCTCACATGCTCATGCACACACGAACACACACTATACACACAGATATGCACTCACACACCAGTCGCATCTTTAGCCTGTAGAACTGTAATGAAACACTGTGAATGAACAAAGAGTTTAGAAGTTGTGTGTGTCTGTGTGAGTGCGTGTGTTTGTGTGTGTGAGCGCATGTGTGAGTGTGAGCGCGTGTGTGAGCGTGTGTGAGCGCGTGTGTGTGAGCGTGTGTGTGTGAGCGTGTGTGTCTGTGTGCGCGTGTGTGTGTGAGCGTGTGTGTGAGCGTGTGTGTGTCTGTGTGCGTGCGTGTGTGTGTGTGTGTGAGCGTGTGTGTCTGTGTGCCCGCGTGTGTGTCTGTAAAAGACATAACAGAGAATGTTAGAGTGATGTTGCTGGATAGAGATTAGCAAGAGCTGACACTGTAAAGGATGCAGAGGGGGTGTGTGTACGTACTGTACAGAAATGTGTGTGTACATACTGTAAGTGTGTGTGTGTACGTACTGTAAGGGTGTGTGTGTGTGCACTGTAAGTGATAGTGTGTACGTACTGAAAGGAAGTGTGTGTGTGTACGTACCGTAAGAGAGTGTGTGTGTACTGTGACAGAGAGCGTGTGTATGTACTGTAAGGGTGTGTGTGTGTGTAGTACTGTAAGGGTGTGTGTGTATTGTAAGGGTGTGTGTGTACTGTAAGGGTGTGTGTGTGTACTGTAAGGGTGTGTGTGTGTGTGTGTAGTACTGTAAAGGTGTGTGTGTACGTACTGTAAGGGTGTGTGTGTATACTGTAAGGGTGTGTGTGCACGTACTGTAAGGGTGTGTGTGTGTGTAGTACTGTAAAGGTGTGTGTGTACGTACTGTAAGGGTGTGTGTGTGTACTGTAAGGGTGTGTGTGTACGTACTGTAAGAAGTCAAGGGTTGCAAGTTCACAAATCTGGATGTGTGCACGTGGACATCAGTGTGTGTGTGTGTCTGTGAGGGTGTGTGTGCGTGTGCACTGTAAGGGTGTGTGTGTGTGTGTACTGTAAGGTTGTGTGCGTGTAGTACTGTAAGGGTGTGTGTGTACATACTGTAAGGTTGTGTGTACTGTAAGGGTGTGTGTGTGTACTGTAAGGGTGTGTGTGTGTGTGTACTGTAAAGGTGTGTGTGTGTGTTTTTTTTGTGTTTTTTTTGTGTTTGTGTGTGTGGGTGGTGTGTGGGTGGTGTACTTGTAAGGGTGTGTGTGTACTGTAAGGGTGTGTGTGTGTTTGTGTGTGTGTACTGTAAGGGTGTGTGTGTACTGTAAGGGTGTGTGTGTGTGTACGTACTGTAAGGGTGTGTGTACTGTAAGGGTGTGTGTGTACGTACTGTAAGGGTGTGTGTGTGTGTGTACTGTAAGGGTGTGTGTGTACTGTAAGGGTGTGTGTGTGTACTGTAAGGGTGTGTGTGTGTTTGTGTGTGTGTACTGTAAGGGTGTGTGTGTACTGTAAGGGTGTACGTACTGTAAGGGACACACTCATATTGGATCTCCAGGTACTTGTATGTTCCAGGACAGGGGTCTGGAAACGTACTGTAAGGGTGTGTGTGTGTTTGTGTTTTTGTGTTTGTGTGCGTGTGGGGGGGGGGTTGAAAGGAAGTGTGTGTGTGTACGTACCGTAAGAGAGAGTGTGTGTGTACTGTGACAGAGAGCGTGTGTATGTACTGTAAGGGTGTGTGTACTGTAAGGGTGTACGTACTGTAAGGGTGTACGTACTGTAAGGGTGTACGTACTGTAAGGGTGTGTGTGTGTGTACTGTAAGGGTGTGTGTGTGTGTGTTTTTGTAGTATGTTAAAGGTGTGTGTGTACGTTACTGTGAAGGGTTGTGCGTAGTGCACTGTAAGGTGTGTGTGTGTTGTGTACGTGTAAGGGTTGTGTGGCGTTTTAGACTGTAAGGGTGTGTGTTGTACATACTGTAAGGTTGGTGTGTACTGTAAGGTGTGGTGTGTAGTACTGTTATAGGGTGTGTCGTCGTTCGTGCATGCTGTAAAAGGTGTCTCTGCTCACTGTAGAGTGTGTGTGTGTGATTGTGTGTGCTTCTGTGTGTGTGCAAGCGCATACACTTGTGTTTTTGTGGGTGTGTGTGTGTGTGTACTGTAAGGGTGTGTGTGCGTGTACTGTAAGGGTGTGTGTGTGTGTACTGTAAGGGTGTGTGTGCGTGTACTGTAAGGGTGTGTGTGTACGTACTGTAAGGGTGTGTGTGTGTGTACTGTAAGGGTGTGTGTGTGTGTACTGTAAGGGTGTGTGTGTGTACTGTAAGGGTGTGTGTGTGTGTGTACTGTAGGGTGTGTGTGTATGTAAGGCGTAGTGTGTGTGTACTTTGTAAGGGTGTGTGTGTGTACGTACTGTAAGGGTGTGTGTGTGTGTACTGTAAGGGTGTGTGTGTACGTACTGTAAGGGTGTGTGTGTACGTACTGTAAGGGTGTGTGTGTACGTACTGTAAGGGTGTGTGTGTGTGTGTACTGTAAGGGTGTGTGTGTACTGTAAGGGTGTGTGTGTGTTTGTGTGTGTGTACTGTAAGGTTGTGTGTACTGTAAGGGTGTGTGTGTGTTACTGTGATGTGTGTGTGTGTAACTGTAAGGGATGTGTGTGTACGTACTGTAAGGGTGCTGTGTGTGTGTTGTACTGTAAGGGGTGTGTTACTGTAAGGATGCTAACTAACATTGGATGGTATGACTGTTCATGAGAGTCTAGTTTATGATGTGTGTAGTGGATGTTATGTAGATAGCAAAGGATTTGTTCGTGTGTGAGATCGTGCTCTTGTTGGTGTGTGGTGCTCGTTCACTGCTGCATGTTAGATGTTCAGGTTGTTGTATAGATCCATTGCTTAGACTTGGTGTTGGGATAGTCGATCGAGTTTGCATATGGCTACGATGTAACAATCGAATCTCCTCGCTATGTGCATTTCTCCATAGATGTATCAAGTGAACTCCACATGCATGAATCAGAATTAGTCTCCATGGAATCGAGTTGCTTGTTTCTGCGATAACAGAGACATTTTCTAACTCCAACTAGATTTTATTAACCTCCAATAGCGCACTCGCGTGCTCTGCTCTGATTAAGAATTGTGGGCACATTCTGCTGGATTCTTGGTATGTGTGCGCGGGGATGTGAGCAGTAAGGGGGGGGGAGAGAGGGGAGGGGTATCAACGAAACTTGTGTCGGGTGTGTGTGTGTTCAGAGAGGCGTGAGTAGGAGGCTCCTTGATAAAACTTACCTCAAAACAGGTATGTGTAAAAAAATAAGGGAAGTGTGTGGAGGGGATGGTAGCATTGCACGCGCGCAAGAGAAGACGCGAAGCAGGGGGGAGGGGGAGGGGAGGGAGGCGAGAGAGAGGGGGAGGGGGAAGAGAGGAGGGGAGAAAGGGGAAGGGAGAGGGAGGGGAGAAAAGGGAAGGGGAGAGGGGGAGGGGGGAGAGAGGGAGAGGGGTGAGAGGGTGAGGGTGAGAGGAGGGAAAGAGGAGGGGGAGGGATTGAACGAGTCACTCTATCCCTCAGTATGCCATTACTGGAGAGAGGGTGTTCGGAAGCGACGGGAGAGGGGCTATTCCGCGCGTACGGAACGACAGTTGTTTTCGCGCGCTGCGAGGATGCCAATGAGGAGCGTCGTATCTATGTGTGACGATGTGTTGCCCGAACATGTCGGGATGACTCTTTTATCTCTGAGTCAAATAATGATATAGGTAAAACGTATTGGTGTGATATTTCACAAGTGGTGAGATAGGTGAACAGGGGTTAGATGGGACTGTGGCGGCTCGCTGCATAGTTGCTGTGTAGCACACACTGACTGTCTACGACAGGAAACAACACACACGCACTGCACTTATAGACACCCAAACTCATGGTTGCGTGTTGATAGAGGTATGTGTAGAATGCATGTGTGATCGTGTTTCATCTGTCATCTGTCCTGTTCAAGTACATTGACTCATGCACACATCTTCCTCCTCGTGCATGTCGCTCGACGCGCTGGCTCGCTGATAAGTAGCGACATCAAACACACATGCTGCGTAACGCGCAAGCTAACACACACACGTACGCAAAACACACACATATACTAAGCTAAAATGCTGTAGTGCAGACTGTGTCGTGTGTGGCGCTCGATGTGTGTCGTTGAAACGATGTGCATGCACACACACACAACAAACACATACGCAAAGCTAACACACACATACAAGCTAACACACACATACAGCTAACACACAACACGTAACACAACGCTAACACACACACACACAAACACATACGCAAGCTAACACACACATACAGCTAACACACAACAATTTCAAGGTAAACACACACACACCAGCTAACACTCACACACACCAGCTATCTCAAGTAAACTCACACATACAGCTAACACACAACACAAGCCTAAATTCACACCACACAAGCAAAACATGCTGGCGTACAGGACACGAGACTCAATCGATCGACATGGTCGTGTGATACGTGCTAGCAAGGCTATACTTTCGCTTACGTCCACACAAGCTGATACACGAGCCGAGCGAGATAGCTACAACACACACACACATAAGCTAACGCACAAGTTAACACACACAAGTAAACACAAACACACACAAACAAAAACACAAGCTAACCAACACAAGCTACAGACAGAACAAAACGCACCTCTGTTGGTCGGACAATTTGTCGGTTGTATGGTTGCCGGCATGCGGCTGGCCACTTCGGAGGTAGCACTGTGTGTTCTCCATCTGGAACGGATCAGCATCACAGATCTTGTCGTCCGTGCGGCCGTAGTTGGCCGTCTCCACCATCACGACATCACTTCCTGGGCAGCGCAGTTCGATGGGGTAGCCCTCGCACGCCAGCTCCCTCCGGAGGAGGCCGAAGGGCATGGCGGCTCGGGACATGGCTAGGGATGGGGGGGAGGAGGGGAGGAGGGGGAGAGTGGGGAGACAGTGGGAAAGGGAGGAGGGGAGAGGGAGGTGGAGAACAGAAACAAGTTAGAGGGGTCAAATCAGCAGGACATCCTTCCTTCCCCCTAATCCCTCCTCCTCTTCTCCACTAACTCCTCTCCTCTTCCATCCCCTAATATCCCTCCTCCTCCTCCCTAATCCCTCCTCCTTCCCCCTAATCCCTCCTCCTCCTCCCTAATCCCTCCCACCTGCCCTCTCCTCCCTTAATCCTCCTTCCTCCCCCCTAATTCCTCCTCCTCCGTCCGACTACTACATCCCTCCTCCTTATGGGCCATTGCCCTTTTTACCAAAGGCGCCTTGGAGATGTGGAGACTACGACAGAGAATCCTCCTCCCCATGGGACCCTAATCTGGCGGGTCTGTTTCTCAACCTCTGTTTGAATTGTTTCTGACAGAGCCCATAGAAATACACGCCTCCCTCCTCCTCTTCTTGTTCTTGAATCCTCGGCCTCCACTATTTGTTTCCTAGTCCTTGCCTCCTTAATCCCTCCTGGGCCTCTCGAGCCTCTCGACTGAAACATGAATCACATGCCCTTCTCGCTGCCATTCTCTTCTCCACTTAGTCCTAATCGCCATCGCACTTTTATCCTTGGTACTTTATATAGCACCTATGTCAATGTACCTTAATTACCACATTTTGTGTCTCTGTCTGTAAAATACGTATGTGATAACCCCTATCTCTACCTTGCTGTGTTAACACTCCCCGCCGCTTGAAATCCTGCTACCTCCTTCACGCTAATTCCTCATCCTCCTCAGGTCAGTCACCTCTCTCCCTCTCCCTAAATCCCTCCTCCCACCCTAACTGCTTCCTCCCCCCCCTAAATACCCTCCTCCCTCCTCCCTAATCCCGCCTCCTCCTCCCTAATCCCTCCTCCCCCTAATCTCTCCTCCTCCCCCCTAATCTCTCCTCCCCCCCAATCCCTCCTGCTCCCCCCAAATCCCTCCCCCCCCAATCCCTCCTGCCTCCCTCCTCCCTCCTCCTCCCCCGAATCCCTCCTCCTCCCTCCTGCCCTCCTCCATAATCCCTCCTCCTTCCTCCTGCCCTCCTCCTCCCCCCGAATCCCTCCTGCCCTCCTCCTCCCCCCTAATCCCTCCTCCTCCTCCCTAATCCCTCCTCCTCCCTCCTGCCCTCCTCCTCCTTCCATACCCCTCTGTGTCTGCTCCCTCCTGTTCCTCCCTCATCATCATCCCCTCAGGAAGGGTGTGATTCTCACCTTGCCCAGAGGGGGCGACATGCGCCAGGGTCAGTATGCACGCCCCCAGGAACCACAGGGAGCGTGCCATGGCAGAGAGGGGAAGATTTAGGGAGTGACACCACTGTCACACGCTTGAAGACAACCTGTGGAGATGAGAGATGCAGACAGGTTTTATTGGATTCTAATTAAAACATGAAGTGAGCATTTACAGTGTAGCAGCACGAACGCTGGGGAGATCAGAGACAAGAAGAGATGTGGGGGAACTGGGAGGGGGGAGAGAGGGCGAGAGATATAGATAGAGACAGAGAGAGAGGGGGAGAGATATAGACAAAGAGAGAGATAGAGAGAGAGGGCGAGAGATATAGACAGACACAGAGAGAGAGGGCGAGAGATATAGACAGAGAGAGAGATAGAGAGAGAGGGCGAGAGATATAGACAAAGAGAGAGATAGAGGGCGAGAGATATAGACAGAGAGAGAGATAAAGAGAGGGCAAGAGATATAGACAGAGACAGAGAGACAGGGCGAGAGATATAGACAGAGAGAGAGATAGAGAGAGGGCAAGAGATATAGACAAAGAGAGAGATAGAGAGAGAGGGCGAGAGATATAGACAGAGAGAGAGAGAGAGGGCGAGAGATATAGACAGAGACAGAGAGAGAGGGCGAGAGATATAGACAGAGAGAGAGATAGAGGGCGAGAGATATAGACAGAGAGAGAGAGAGAGGGCGAGAGATATAGACAGAGAGAGAGAGGGCGAGAGATATAGACAGAGAGAGAGATAGAGGGCGAGAGATATGGACAGAGAGAGATAGAGAGAGAGGGCGAGAGATAGAGACAGAGAGAGAGGGCGAGAGATATAGACAGAGACAGAGAGAGAAGGCGAGAGACATAGGCAGAGAGAAACAGAGAGAGAGAGCGAGAGATATAGACAGAGAGAAAGAGAGGGCAAGAGGTATAGACGGAGAGAAACGGAGAGAGAGAGAGAGCGAAAGAGGGAGATGGAGAGAGAGGAGACAACCAGTGCTGTGGAATTGTTCCTCAATCTGCCGTTGCCATGGTGATACCACGTCACAGACGCACAGAGAGTCGGTGAGAAAATGCTCTTTGTTTGCGAGAGGTGTGTGTGCGAGTGTAGGTGTGTGTGCGAGTGTAGGTGTGACAGAGAGATGGTGGACTGAGAGAACATGTGAGGAAGCAGATAGACATGGAGAGAGGGAAGGAGTTCTGGGTGAAGGAGAAAGAGACAGAAGGAGAGAGAGAGGGACAAAGAGAGACAGAGAGGGAAAGAGAGATGGAGAAATAGAGAGGGAGTAAGGGGGAGAGTTAGAGACAGAGAGAGGGAGAGTCAGAGAGGGAGAGACAGAGAGAGGGAGAGAAAGGGAGAGACAGAGAGGGAGAGACAGAGAGAGGGAGAGAGAGGGAGAGACAGAGAGGGAGAGACAGAGAGAGGGAGAGAGAGGGAGAGACAGAGAGAGGGAGAGACAGAGAGGGAGAGACAGAGAGAGGGAGAGACAGAGAGAGGGAGAGACAGAGAGGGAGATGGAGAGAGAGGGAGAGACAGAGAGAGGGAGAGAGAGGGAGAGACAGAGAGAGGGAGAGACAGAGAGGGAGAGACATAGAGAGGGAGAGAGAGGAGAGACAGAGAGAGGGAGAGAGAGACAGAGACAGAGAGAGGGAGAGTCTTTGTATTTGTGTATTTTGTGAACATACTGTAAGTGTGTACGTGTGCCTGTTTACAAGTATGCTTGTGTGTTAGTTTGTGTGTATTAGTGTTTGTATGCATGTGTGTGTTTATTCCTGAGGTACTCTCCATCTCCTAGTTAAGTAATGATGGTAGACAGATTTAGGTCACTTTACTATACAGACAACACACACATACACATACATACAAGCATACATATATGCATACATATATACATTATGCACACACAAAACACACAACACTAACAAACCAGGTTGAATCCTAACCCTACAAATGTAGCCTTTCACACACACACACACACACACGTGCAGACACGTGCACACTCACGCACGTGCACGCTCATGCACGTGCACACTCGCACACATGCGTGCTCACACACACACATGCACGCTCACACACGTGCACACTCACGCACATGCACGCTCACGCTGCATAAATATGCTCAAGACCCTCCAGGAAGATAATCTCATGGTCAACAATCTTTCTGTCTCTTTCTGTATCAAACGCACACACTGTACACACAAAGTACACACACACTGCACATACACACACACACACTGTACACACAGTACACACACACTGTACATGCACACACACACTGTACACACAGTACACACACACTGTACATGCACACACACCCCTGAGTGTTGATGCAGAAGAAATAGAGCAGGGACACTGATGGGCCTTGACAAAGCCACACACCCAGTCCTCTCTCTGCACTTCCCCACTCTTCACACCACACAGCCTGGCTAGGGACCAAATCTAGCCCCAGGCCACAGCCCGGCCTACTTGGGGGAAAGAGAAGAGAGAAAGAGAGAGAAGGACAGGGAGCGAGGGGGAGAGAGTGTGTGTGAGAGAGAGAGAGAGAGAGAGAGAGAGAGAAAGAGAGGGCGAGAGAGGGAGAGAGAGAAGGGGAAGAAGAGAGAGAGAGGGAGAGAGAGAGAGGCAGGGAGGGAGGGAGGGAGGGAGG
>BROE01000002.1:1393479-1403625 GCA_036571765.1 Plecoglossus altivelis
CTAGAGAGTAAAGGAAGGGAAGAGAAGAAGAGAGGGAAGAAGAGGAGGAAACAGGAGCGAAGGACAAGGGCGAGAGATGAGAGAGGGGCGAGCGAGAGGAGCACAAGGGAAGGAGGGAAGAGAGAGAAAAAAGGGAGAGAAAGAAAAGGAGAGAAAAGAGAGAGAAAAAAAAAAAAAAAAAAAAAAAAAAAAGAAGAAAAAACTTAGCATCTACAGTCCATTGACAGAAGACGGGAGGAGAGGAAGGCGGGCGAAGGAGAGGAGGGTTGTAGCACACATGATCGAGAGAAGTGGACGTATAGGATATAGAACACGCTGAAACTGTATAGGAACACACAACTCATCAGGGTCAAAGTTAGAAGAGTAAAAGGTCATTGGACATACATGGAACTACGCACGACCTAAAACTAACCACCCTGACATTGGGTGATGGTGAGAAGACAAGGACAAGAGAGAGACGGACGAGAGAGACGGGAGAGAGAGTTTTGTGTGAGAGAGAGAGGAGGAAGAGGAAAGAGAGGAGGAGAGAGAAGACAGGAGAAGAGATAGAAGGAGAGAGAGAGAGGAGGAAGAGAGAGAGGGAGAGAGAGGAGAGGAGAGGGAGAGAGGAGAGAGAAGGGAGAGAGAGGAGAGAGAGAGGAGAGAGAGAGGAGAGAGGAGTGAGAGAGGGTGAGAGGAGTGAGAGAGAGGAGAGAGGAGTGAGAGAGGAGGGTGAGAGGAGTGAGAGAGAGGAGAGAGGAGTGAGAGAGGGTGAGAGGAGTGAGAGAGAGGAGAGAGGAGAGAGGAGTGAGAGAGGGTGAGAGGAGTGAGAGAGGAGGACTTACAGGGACCAGCTTCCAGTACCAGCGGGTGGGACACTGTCAGACAGAAGTGAGAGATGACAGAAGGAAGGAGAGACAGAGAAGGATGAAAGAGAAACGTTAGTAGCTGAAGAAGTAGCAAAACAAGTAGATGTGTGTGTGTGTGTCAGTGTGTGTGTCAGTGTGTGTGTGTGTGTGTGTGTATGTCTGTGTGTCAGTGTGTGTGTGTGTGTGAGAGAGAGCGTGTCAGTGTGTGTGTGTGTGTGTGTGTGTGTGTGTGTGTGTGTGTGTGTGTGAGAGAGAGAGTTATAGACAGAGAGAGTTATAGAGAGAGAGAGAGTGTCAGTGTGCGTGTGTGCGTGCGTGCGTGCGTGCGTGTGTGTGTGCTCACCGCAGGCTGGATAGGCTGGAGGTCAGTGCAGGTCTGAGTCTTGTCATCATCATCCTCTGTGCTCTCCCTCAATCTCTGGTTCAGCTGCACACACACACACACACACACACACGCACGCAAACACACACACACACACAAAAACACACACATATACACACTTATACGTATAGACACAATGTAGAATTCTAAGTAGATTACATGTATTGTTCTAATACAATGAGGTATTGTAGAAGAGGAGGGGTGTTCTAGAATAGGAGAGCGTTCTAGAATAGGAGGGTGTTCTAGAATGGGAGAATGTTCTAGCATAGGAGAGTGTTCTAGAATCGGAGGGTGTTCTAGAATGGGAGGGTGTTCTAGAATGGGAAGGGGGTTACCCGGTTGACCCAGAAGAGGAGGGCGTTTTCCCATGGAGCCCCGCCCCCTATCTGCTCCGCCTCCGCTGCCATCTTAACTTTGCCCACCGTCTCCATAGCAGCCAATGACATCAGTGCATCAATAAGGGCCAGGTGAGCTCGCTGCAAGCACAAAGAGGGAGAGATTCAGTGAGCTCACACAGCACACAGCACACACACACCACACACATGCACACACACGCACTCACATACACTCTCACACACAGTCACACACACACAGCACACACACAACACACGCACTCACACACACACACACACACACACACCGTCTTGATGGGCGTGTGTTGCAGGTCCTCAGCGGTGACAGGCCCGTCCTGGTCGCGGGGGGCGTGGCCTCTGGAAGCTAGCAGCTGCAGCAATGCCGCATGGTCGCCCCCCTGCCCAGGGCCCTGGGAGACCCTGCCTGGCCCCTGCCCAGGGCCCTGGGAGACCCCGCGGATGTGCATCTGGCTGTGGGCCTTCCAGTAGAGGTCTGGGGAGAGAAGCAGCACGCTCACGCCCACCTGGAGCTCCTGGCCAATCAGGATCGGCTCCCGGAGATCAGCCGGAATGTTCTCTACAAGAGAGGAGAGAGACGCTCAGAACCATCCTCTTTTAGGAGAAAGATGATGTCATCATCTGCATGAGGTGCTCAGTAAAAGTGTGTGTGTGTGTGTGTGTATGTGCGCGTGTGCGTGTGTGTGTGTATGTGTGTGTGTGTGTATGTTGTGTGATGCTATGCTAGTGTAATGTGTCATGTGTATGTCATGTGTATGTGCCGTACGGTGTGTCCGAGCTGTTGTGTCGTGTGGTGTGTAGATGTGATGTAGGTGTGATTGTGTGTGCTGATGAGGGTGATGCACAAGTATATGAAGACTGGAGGTCAAAGGCTTTAACACGCTACAGTCCAAGTACACACTGCACACTGTGACCATGTCTTTCACACACTCACTGGCACTGACCTATATTCTAACTGCTCAAGTAGTCAGGAAATAATATGAGCTGAATATCCCTCTCTCTATTCCTCTCTCTCCTTCCATCTCTCCTTCACTCTCTCTTTCCTTCCATCTCTATATCCCTCTCTCTTTCCTCTCTTCTTCCCTCTCTCCTTCCCTCTCTCTTTCCCTCTCTGTATCCTTCTCCTTCCCTCTTTCCTTCCCTCTCTCCTTCCCTCTCTTCTTCCCTCTCTCTGTCCCTCTCTCTATCTATCCAGGAAAAGAGAATACTTCTGAAAGAGAGAAGCTAGTAGATTTCAGACGGACACCAGACCCAGTTTAACTTTCTCTATTCTCACTACAGATAGAATGCTCGGAGCTGTCGTCGTCAAGGGAACAGCGTGAGAGAATACAGCTATTCCGTCCTAGTAAAGACAGAATGAAACAGAATGAGATTAGACTGCAGAGCAGGGCCTGGTTAGCACAGCGCTAATCTAATGCCACTTTTTGCGTGACAGGCTAACAAGGCTAACTCAGCAAGCATTTATTGACCTAAGATACACATCCAAGCTTCTCTTACACATTGCAACCAGAAACTGTGAAATAACTGAAACCTGATTCTGAAACGATTTTGATGTTGTTGAGAGACTGTTTCTAGACGTACAGTTTGTATAGTTTGTATCTTGTTTAGTTTATGTATAGGAAAATTTTTATATTTATTTTAAATTGATTGTTGTTCGCCTGTGCTGTTGTATGTCTGTACTTCTGTAGCACCGTGGCTCTGTGAGGCACGACATTTCGTTCCACTGTATGCACCCGCATGTAGCGGAATTACAATAAAGCACAACGTGAATTTGAATTTGAGACGACCTGTAATCCCAATGAAGACCTTATCATGACCCCTGACCTGTCAGCCACTCAGGTCGTCAACTTGTGACAGGATAGATGAAGAGATGGAGGATAGAGAGATGGGAGACGGGAAGGTCTCTCTCTCTCTCTCTCTCTCTCTCAGAGAGTCACGTAGCTGTTTGTCTCATGTCCCTCTACTTTATTGACTCCTCACGTCATTTAACAGTCCATTTAAACACCTCACCACCTCAGAAACGATGACTGAGTGTAACATTATCACAGCCAGTAAGAATATTCGAAATAGAAAGACGTATTCTATTCAGTAATAACAGCCACGCGCGGCACCCTATCATTCTAGAACAGTGGTTCTTAACCTGGGTTCGATCGAACCCCAGGGGTTCGGTAAGTCAGTCTCAGGGGTTCGGTGGAGGTCAAGATACACACCTGACTCATATGATTATATGACTTTGAAAAAATCATTTTTACGTTTTTCAATTAAGAAGGGTTTGGTGAATGCGCATATGAAACTGGTGGGGTTCAGTACCTCAGACACGGTTAAGAACCACTGTTCTAGAACGTGCAGCGCATGCGAAGGCAAGCTACATCTGGAAGACCCGGCGTTCGGGAGATGATATTTACATCCCGGAATAACTGCCGTGTTTGCAGGTAGAAGTCAGTCGTTCACTGTTCCGTTTGTCCGTCAACCATTAAAATTTGATGAGGGGGCGTTTTCCGATATTGGTAACAAAGAAGATCGCAACTGAATGGTCCCTTTTCTCATACCTAAAATGTAGTTAGAGAGAAGAAATAATTGACAGGGTTCTACTAAGGGAAACTACGTCATGTTTTCATTTGTCTTCTCTCAGGTTTTTATTTTCCTTTGTGTGACACCATCGCAGTGTCACCTTCACAGGCAGCGATGCTCAGGAGTGCGCGCCCGCACACGCACGCGCGCACACACCCACACTTCGTGTACGCATGCAGAGGTTTGGACCGGGGCTGGACCAGTGTGAGTGCGTAACTGATCGGTGTACCGTTACCATGGAGTCAGTTACTCTCTCGTGCTTTAACCGCCCTTTACACGCTGAAACATTCGACAGCAACGTCAGGCCTTCTCCACAGAACCGTCACTCAAGTCTAAATCCGTTTGAAACACGCATATTTGGGGTTTGATAGCGTGTGTCGACCGACAATTTGTGGTTGTAGATGTGTTCAGTAACACCGAACACGTCATGACGTCATGATTTATTGATCATCCCGTTCCGACGGTAAAACATAGTCAATCATCTCACAGATTAACGGAGATATATTGATCTAGTCCGATGTGTTCAATAAGCGCCACACCCGAGCAGCCGCGCGCATATTCGGCCTAGGCGCTATTCTCTGCTCCGGCCACACACCGGTGCAATCGTTACCGAATTGTTTTCAAAAGCGTGTCTCGCGGGGCCTGAAGCTCACCTGCAGACCCGAAGGATTTTGCCAGCAGCCACCGGACGCTTGCGCACACCTTGGCACGGTTGAAGTCATACTGGTCCAAAGGTTTTATCTCCGGTACCGTGAACGTCTTCTTCATCGCGTTAGCATCCACCATCTCCCTGCTTGTCCTCTCTCCCGAAGCTAGCGAAGGATGGGAGCGAACGTGTTATCACACTTCCTATTAAAAAAAACCGCTTGGAAAAGCGGAGAAAATATCTTCTAAATCATTCAGGATGTCACGGTTACCTTGCTGAATATAGTAGACGGTTTCTTACGACAAAGCTCCAGGATTTTAGACTTTTCGTTAAGGACAGTACATCATTTACATCCATGGCTGACAAACTGACGTTATATTTAACTAAGACTGTCAGTGACTGTAAAATATGATGTATAATCTACATCCATTTCTCTTCTTACAATCCATCTTATTGTCCATAAAGATGCTCATTGCAGTAAGACGCAAGTGTTTCCGTCTAGCGGGGCGTGTAGCGCGCACCATCCCCTGCTGCCTCAGCACCGCCGCTGCTTCTCATTGACCGAGTTTGCATCAAGCTTTGAAGACGTCAATCAAATACCCGGCGACCAATGGCTGACGAGAACGAGACGGGAGTCCCAGACATGGGCGGGCTTTTGGATTTGACACCGGGAATTCTCTCCTCTTTCCTCCTCGCATTGCTAAAATGATCTTAAATTATCAGAAATATTACATGCAAGACAAAATGAGCAAAGAGATTGTAAAATGTTGTAATTATGTTTTTTTTTAAAAACGTGTTAAAAATTGTTTAAATAATTTATAACATAGTTGTCGTATGACTAAGAATGTTTTAGTTAAAAAAATCGAAATAGTTTTTTGTCTGATTTGGTGACGAGAGAGAGAGAGAGAGAGAGAGAGAGAGAGAGAGAGAGAGAGGGGAAGGAAGTGACAAAGAGAGAGGGGGAGGAGGGAGCAAGAGAGAGAGAGAGGAAGGAAGAATGAGGAAGAGAGAGGGTGGGGAAGGGAGGTTGTGGAGAGAGATGGTGTCAGTAATTTACCATGAATGTAGTAGAACCAGTCTACACTTACAGCAACTATGGTCGGTGTAAATGTTTAGGAGTGTGTGCATGTGTGTGTGTGTGTGTTTAGGAGTGTGTGTGTTTGGGTGTGTGTGCATGTGTGTGAGTGTTTACGTGTGTGTGCATGTGTGTGAGTGTTTACGTGTGTGTTTGGGTGTGTGTGCATGTGTGAGTGTTTGGGTGTGTGTGCATGTGTGCATGTGTGTGTGTGAGTGTTTGGGTGCGTGTGCATGTGTGCATGTGTGTGTTTGGGTGTGTGCATGTGTGCATGTGTGTTTGGGTGTGTGCATGTGTGCATGTGTGTGTTTGGGTGTGTGTGTGCATGTGTGTGTGAGTGTTTGGGCGTGTGTGCATGTGTGTGTGAGTGCATGTGTGTGTGTGTGTTTGGGTGTGTCACAGTCAGGTGACCTTAACTGCTGCGGTTCCTCCCTCTTTCTAGAACACAACACTCTCTCACACACACACAGACGAGATCGCAAACTAAAACCCCGTATGCGTGGCGAGTAGACATGTTTTCTGTTCAAGAAGTGAAAGCCGTCAGCGTGGGAAACTGCAAGTGGCGTTGAGCTTCAACCGTCTTCCGTCTTCAACTGAACCCAGACACACACCTGACTAACCAAGAGGAAGTGACAACCTGGGAAACAGGAAGTGAGAAGGACTGGGGGGTGGACGACAACGTTTTTTTTGGTCATGGGGGGCAGCACCTCTAAAGGGGGCGGCAGCACAACTAAAGGGGGGGGCAGCACCTCTAAAGGGGGGGGCACATTTTGGGGGAGAGAAGGCCCGTCCAGGAGCACCACCTGGAACAGCCTGAAGGGGGCGCTGTCCCTTCAGAAACCCCCCAAGAAGAAGCAAAGGAACAGCACACTTCTGGACATTCATCTGGAGCCCTTCAAGAAGGAGGGGCCTAGCCAGAAAAGGTTTTCATTGGTCGGGGACGGGAAAGGACCCCTGTCAATCAAGAGGCTGTCGTTAAACACCCCTAAGAAGGAGTCAAAGTCGTGGAGGAACCTGGGAAGACAGAAGAAGAAAGAGAAGAGGAAGAAGAAAGAGAAGAAGAAAGGAGTGTTTGACAGCGTCCTGAACTACTCACCCCCCAGGCAGAGGGTCTCTCTGATCAAGGTGCTCACCTGACCCTAACCGTCCCAATGATGCGTTACCGTGACGACGAAGACCTGCCATCGGTGATTGAGGAACGTACCGAGACACGGAACGTTACCGTGACGACGAAGGCCTGCCATCGGTGATTGAGGAACTTACCGAGACACGGAACGGTACCGTGACGACGAAAGCCTGCCATCGGTGATTGAGGAACTTACCGAGACACGGAACGTTACCGTGACGACGAAGACCTGCCATCAGTGATTGAGGAACGTACCGAGACATGGAACGCCATTTATTGTCAGAACAGTAGATGTCAATAGGTCTTGTTGTCAAGTTAATTCAAAGTATATTCGGCAATTAATAATCATACAATAAACAATAAATGAACAATTGATGGCATTTACACAATCAAACTAATATCAACAAAATTACAGGGTGTGTTTGTGTGTGTATGTGTGTGAGTGTGTCTGTGTGTGTGTGTGTGTGTGTCTGTGTGTGTCTGTGTGTGAGTGTGTCTGTGTGTGTGTGTGTGTGTGAGTGTGTGTGAGTGTGTGTGTGAGTGTCTGTGATGTGTGTGTGTGAGTGTCTGTGAGTGTGTGTGTGAGTGTTAGCTCTCTGTAGAGTCCAGCAGTTCCTGGGAGCCTTGTAGAATGAGAGGAGTTCCATTGAGCTCGTCTTTCTCCTTCTTCTCCTCCTGTTCCTCCTTCCTCTTACAGGTCTACAAAGAGCGAGAGGAGGAGGGAGGGGGGAGAGAATGGGAGAGGAGGGGAGGGGGGGGGAAGAGGAGAGGAGGGGCAGATGGGGAGGCAGGGAGGAGAGGGGAGAGAAGGGGAGGGATAGTGACGAGGAGAGGGAGGGAATAGGAGAGGAGGCGGGGAACACGCAGGAGAATAAGAGAGGAGAGATCAAAGAAAATGGTGAAGAGGAGAAATGAGAAATGGAGAGAATGGGAATAAGAAGAGAAAATGTTAGTATCATGCAAGGAGAGGAGGAAGGAGTGGAAGAGAGACTGACTAAGCGATTGCGGACCACAGGAAACAGACACAAGTAAACAATCTGGAGTCTTTATTTCTTTTAGGTCCATTTTATTTGAACAATATTTTTTTTGTAAAAAATAAAATTATTACAAAAAGTTAAACAGTAACAATTAATAAAAGATAAAAGCTTATTTACAATTCTGTTTTAAAATGTTAAAATGTTTTTGTATAATCTGAACTAGTCTGAATGACTAATCTTGTTCTGAGTATTTCTAAATAACCAGCCCCAAAGAAAAATCCTAACTTACATTTGAAGCATTTAACAAAATCAAATCAAAAACATTGTTTGATCCAGGTATCCTTAAATACAATGTTATAGCACATTTCTTAAAAATCGGAAAATTAAGATTATCTACAATTAGCTAGATACAATTACAATACCATTGAAATAGCTGAATACCTGTAAGCACTAGTAGTGATTTTGCAATAAGTGTTGTGTGTGTGTTTGTGTACGGTGTGTGTGTGTAGATGTGTGTTTAGGTGTGTGTGTGTGTGTTTTGTGTATGTGTGTGTGTGACGTACGGTGTGTGAGATGTATGGCATGTGTGTAATGTCTAGTGTGTTGTTTTGTTTTGTGTGTTTGTGTGTTGTTAGATTGTTGTGTTTTTTAGGTTTTGTTTGTGTGTGTAGGATTCCTCTTTTTTCTTGTGTGTGAGTGTTAGCTCTCTGTAGAGTCCAGCAGTTCCTGGGAGCCTTGTAGAATGAGAGGAGTTCCATTGAGCTCGTCTTTCTCCTTCTTCTCCTCCTGTTCCTCCTTCCTCTTACAGGTCTACAAAGAGGAGAGGAGGAGGAGGGGGGGAGAGAATGGGAGAGGAGGGAAGGGGATAGGAGAGGAGGGAGGGAAACACCGCAGGAGAATAGCAGAGAGGAGAGATCAAAGAAAATGGTGAAGAGGAGAAATGAGAAATGGAGAGAATGGGAATAAGAAGAGAAAATGTTAGTATCATGCAAGGAAGAAGGAGGAAGAGAGAGGAAGAGACAGACCTGACTAAGCGATTGCGGACCACAGGAAACAGACACAAGTAAACAATCTGGAGTCTTTATTTCTTTTAGGTCCATTTTCTTGAAACAATATATTTCTTTTGTAAAAAATAAAAATTATTTACAAAAAAGTTAAACAGTAACAATTAATAAAAGATAAAAGCTTATTTACAATTCTGTTTTAAAATGTTTTTGTATAATCTGAACTAGTCTGAATGACTAATCTTGTTCTGAGTATTTCTAAATAACCAGCCCCAAAGAAAAATCCTAACTTACATTTGAAGCATTTAACAAAATCAAATCAAAAACATTGTTTGATCCAGGTATCCTTAAATACAATGTTATAGCACATTTCTTAAAAATCGGAAAATTAAGATTATCTACAATTAGCTAGATACAATTACAATACCATTGAAATAGCTGAATACCTGTAGATTTAAGCACTAGTAGCTGATTTTGCAACTAAAGTTTGTGTGTGTTTTGTGTACAGGTGTGTGTGTGTAGATGTGTGTTTAGGTGTGTGTGTGTGTGTAGATGTGTGTTTAGGTGTGTGTATAGATATGTGTTTAGGTGTGTGTGTAGATGTGTGTGTGTAGATGTGTGTGTGTGTGTGTAGATGTGTGTTTAGGTGTGTGTGTGTAGATGTGTGTTTAGGTGTGTGTGTGTTTAGGTGTGTGCGCAGGCATATTTTGAAAACACACTTGTCTTTGCTAAACTTCTTTCCCTATCAGTGTTGCCAAAGCGACGCATTTTCAGGGACTGGATGAGTACTTCTGAAGGATGTCTGTGTGGATACAGTGTCAAAACTCACACACACACACACACGCTCACACACACACACACACACACACACACACACTCACACACACTTCTCCCTGTAAGATGTAACGATCAGGTTCATCAGGGCTATGATTCACTTTGTGTGCATCTGTTTACACGTGCACCAGTGTCTCTGTCTGTGTGTGTGCGTCCATGTCTGTGTGTGTGTGTGTGCCCATCTGTGTGTGTGTGTGTGTGTGTGTGTGTGTACACATGCCAGAGAAGCTAGTCAGAGGAAACAAACAACACACAGCAATGTTCCAACCACCCACACACACACACACACACACACACACACACACACACACA
>BROE01000002.1:1403704-1443277 GCA_036571765.1 Plecoglossus altivelis
TGTGTGTGTGTGTGTAGTATGTGGTGTTTAGGTGTGGGTGGATATAGATATTGTGTTTAGGTGATGTGTGTAATGTGTGTGTGGTAGATGTGTGTGCGTGTGTGTGGTATGATCCGCTCGTGGTTTTAGTGTTGGTGTGTGTAGATGTGTGCTTTTAGGTGTGTGTTGTGTTTAGGTTGTGTGCCAGGCATATTTTGAAAACAGCACTTGTCACTTTGGCTCACTTCTTTCCCTATCACGTGTTGCCGAAAGCGAACCATTTTCAGGGACTGGATGAGTATTCTGAAGGGATGTCTGTGGTGGATACAGTGTCAAACTCAGCACACACACACACCCGCTTCCACACGAGACACACACACACACACACCACAGCTCACAACACTTCTCCCTGTAAGATGTACGATCAGGTTTCATCAGGCTATGGATTCACTTTGTGTGCATCTGGTTTAACGTGCACCCGCAAGTGTCTCTGTCTGTTGTGGTGTGCGTCCATGTCTGTGTGATGGTGTGTGTCGCCCATCTGTGTGTGTGTGTGTGTGTGTTGTGTGTGTACACATGCCAGAGAAGCTAGTCAGGAGGAACACAACACAACAGCAATGTTCCACCACCCCAACACCAACCACCCACACAACACCACACACACCACACACACCACACACACACACACACACACACACACACACACACACACACACACAACACACACACACACACACACTCTCTCTCTCTCTCTCTCTCTCTCTCATCTCAGGCGGCTACACCAGAGAAAGGAGCGGTAGGAAACTGGAATCTCCATGTTCAAACTAGACCCAGTGAGAAACTGGAATCTCCATGTTCAAACTAGACCCAGTGAGAAACTGGAAGCTCCATGTTCAAACTAGACCCAGTGAGAAACTGGAAGCTCCATGTTCAAACTAGACCCAGTGAGAAACTGGAATCTCCATGTTCAAACTAGACCCACTAGACCCAGTGAGAAACTGGAATCTCCATGTTCAAACTAGACCCACTAGACCCAGTGAGAAACTGGAATCTCCATGTTCAAACTAGACCCAGTGAGAAACTGGAATCTCCATGTTCAAACTAGACCCAGTGAGAAACTGGAATCTCCATGTTCAAACTAGACCCAGTGAGAAACTGGAATCTCCATGTTCAAACTAGACCCAGTGAGAAACTGGAATCTCCATGTTCAAACTAGACCCAGTGAGAAACTGGAATCTCCATGTTCAAACTAGACCCAGTGAGAAACTGGAATCTCCATGTTCAAACTAGACCCAGTGAGAAACTGGAATCTCCATGTTCAAACTAGACCCACTAGACACGGTGAGTTACTTGTAATCCAGACGTCTGACATCTGCTCCTTTGCTTCACGATCGGGAGAGAAATCAAGCGCACCCAAAGTGTTAGCGCAGCTAAAGTCTCAGGCAGTCGTCGCGGAGACCGCGTTAGCATCAAGTGTCAGGTTGGATTAGTGGTTGGTTGCCATGGCGAAAACATTGGATGCTGCCATGACGTTGTGACCCCCCCCCCCCCCCCCCCCCCCACACCCACCCACACGCCAACTAGCCGTTTAGCTTCCTTATGTTGACCACTACGCCCCCCCCCTCCCCCTCCCTCTAATCTTCCCTGTCTGGCTGGCAAAGTTCGCTGCCGTTGACGCCTTTGTGGCCTCCATCGCCGTTGTCGTGGCGATGGTTGCCGTGGTCGACCTGTGAGGAGTCCGACAGTACCTCGTGCTCCAGGGTGTTGAAGCGGACGGCGGACTCCTGCTTGTCGCCGGGGCGACGGCACACGCAGCACAGGATCTTGCGGAAGGTTCGGCGCATGTCGGTGTCTCTGAAGGAGTAGATGATGGGGTTCACCAGGGAGTTGCACTCGGCCAGAACCAGGCTGTACTTCTCATAGCGCAGAACCTGACACGTCTCGCAGCCCAGTCCGTCCAGCAAGAGTACCACCAGACCTGGGGTCCAACACACCACGAAGCAACCTGGAGGAGCAGGAGGGAGGAGGAGGAGGAGGAGGAAGAGGAGGAGGAAGAGGAGGAGGAGGAAGAAGATTAAAATGAGAAGAGGAGGATGGAATGATGAGAGGGAGGGAGATGGAGGAAAGAAGAGAGAGAGAGAGAGAAAGGGAGGGAGAGAGAGAGAGAGAGAAAGGGAGGGACAGAGAAGAGCAGGAACAACAGCATAAAGAAAGAGAGGAGAGCAGGAAGAAGGGTTGCATGAGTTGAAGAGGACAGAGTGGGGATATGAAGAGAGAGACAGAGAGAGAGACAGAGAGACAGAGAGAGACAGAGAGAGAGACAGAGAGAGAGACAGAGAGAGATTGTAACTGTACTGTAACACTCACACACACACACACACACACTTCAGTGTGTGGTTTGGGGTTGGTCTTTTGGATCAGATTTCATTATGATAATACCTAATTACACAATGTAACAGCTCAGGAATTCTCTCTCACACACACACACACACAACATGGATTTTTATGCACACAAATTCATGCGAAACAAGGGTACTGATACGTAAAAGAATGTGAAAAGACAGTCAAACAACCACACACACACTCGGACACACAGGAGAGAAGAGAGGGGAGAGGAGAGGGAGGAGAGGGAGGAGGGAGAGAAGACAGGAGAGGGAGGAGGGAGAGAAGAGAGGGAGGGAGAGGAGACAGTAGAGAAGAGAGGGGAGGGAGGGAGGGAGGGAGGAGGGAGGAGAGGTGAGAGAGAGGGAGGAGGGAGAGGAAGAGAGGTGAGGGAGGAGGGAGAGGTAGGAGGAGGGAGAGGGAGGAGGAAGAGGAGGAGAGGTGAGGGAAGAGGGAGAGGAGACAGTAGAGAGGAGAGGGGAGGTGAGGGAGAGAAGGAGGAGAGGGAGGAGGGAGGGGAGAGGGGAGGTGAAGGAGAGAAGGAGGAGAGAGAAGAGGGAGGTGAGGGAGAGAAGGAGGAGAGAGAAGAGGGAGGAGGGAGAGGAGAGGGGAGGTAAGGGAGAGAAGGAGGAGAGAGAGGAGAGGTGAGGGAGAGAAGAAGGAGAGAGAGAAGGAGGAGAGAGAGAAGAGGGAGGAGAGAGGAGAGGGAGGAGGGAGAGGGGAGATGAGGGAGAGAAGAAGGAGGAGGGAGAGGGGAGGGAGGAGGGAGAGGAAGGGAATGAGAGAGAGAGGTGTAGGCGACGAGAAAGGAGAGAGAAGAGGGAGGAAGGGAGCGGGGACGGAGGAGGGAGAGGAGAGAGGATAGTAGAGTGTTTTCGTGTGGTGTTGGTTTAACTATGCAGCTCCGTCTGTCTGGACATGCTCAGAGTTTCCCAAACATACACACACACACCAGCAGCACACACACACACACACACACAAACACATCCAACGTGCTCTCTCTCTCTGTCTTGCAGCTCATCACACACACACTCTCTCTCACTCTCTCACACCACACGCAACACACACACACAGAAAGCAAACAGTCAACGACACTCAGACTGAACTGGAAGAATGAAAGAGTGGAAGATGCAGCCCAGAGAGACTGTAGGGAGAGGCTCACGCAAGCCCTGGCGCACACGCCACGCAAACGCTCTGGTCTTTCTAATTTCGGTTCTCATCAAGGCAACACAACGTGGCGGCTTCACACAGGCAACATGCACCTCACAGACGACTCGACATGCGGATTTTTGGAGAGCGGAGAGACCCACAGGAGGGGCTGAGCGGCGACACAGCCTCGCCCACAGACTGGCGCTCATTCTTCTTCTCTCCCCTCTTCCTCTCCTATGGGCTCACATCTTCTCTCACACACAGCGCACACACCTTATATGACTATCCTTAGTCTTCCCCCCAACAATCAGCAGGCCACTCACACTCTCTTTCACACACACACACACATACACACACATACACACACACACAAAATAGGATTTAGGTTGGCCCGCTAGGAAACTGTTGACAGGAGCAGTACTAAGAATTTAAATGTAGTTGTACTTACTTGAACTTAACACACACACACACACACACACACTTTCTAGGAAGATATGCTAAATCCATACACATTTGCGGCATGCAAATCATTTTTTATTTTGTGCTTGTGCATAAGTGTGTGTATGTGTGTGTTGAGAAGGAGATAGTGGGGGAAAAAAATAACATTCCTGAACTTGAGGAATTTAATCAGGAACTCAACACATGGGAGGATGGGAAGAAGAAGTTAAGAGAGGAGGGGAGAGGAGGGAAGAAGGGAGGAGAGGAGGGGAGGGGATAGGGAGGGAGGAGGGGAAGGGAGGGGGAGGGGGAGAGGGGAGAGGAGGAAGAAGGGAGGGAGAGGAGGGGAGGGGAAGGGAAGGGGACCGCCCTCATTAAGGGGAAAGAAGGAGGCGGGTGGGATGGGTGGAGGGGGGCGGGACAAAGCGCCAGTAGACTGGCGACAGGCACTGAGGCGAGAGAGGGGAGGATCCAGGGTGGGGAGGAGCGAGAGGAGATGAAGGGCGGAGAGACGGACGGAGAGGAGGTGAGGGGCAGTGGGGGAGAGGGAGCGAAGCCTCCAGGTGGACGAGGTAAAAGGTAGGGCAGAGTTCAGACGCAAGTGTGCACAGATGGCTTGGAAAGGGGGAGAGGGGCCTGAGGGAAGGTGTGTGTAGTCCGGACGCACGGGTAAGAGGGAGAAACAGGCCTGGATTCAATTCGCGTGTATGGAGCAAGGAAGATCGTAATGACGCGTGGTTTGTCTTTCTATCAGGCTTTGTTTGTTGACGGTGGGGGGTGGGGAGAGACAGGGAATGTAGGGCAGAGAGACAGAGGGGAGGACAAGCAGGCAGAGGGGAGGGCGAGGGCAGAGGGGCGAGGGCCAGGGGAAAAGGAGGGGTAGAGGAGGAGGCGCGAGTGAAGGTGAGGGTCGAGGGGAAAGGTGCGTAGGGGAGAAGGTTCCTGGTATTAAAAGGGCAACGAGAGCCGCAGAGTGCGCGAGGGGGAGGAGGCGAGTCAGAAAAAGCAACACGAAGTCTCCACCGGAACGGCGGCAAGCTATGGGGACAGAACATAGGTGGGATGGTGGCTTTCGCCATCCGTCGGGTCGGATCCAGAGGATGCTCGGGGTTGAGCAGGGTCAGGGGAGAGGAGGGGAATGGAGGGAAGCAAGGAGAGGAGAGGGAAAGGGGATTGGGGCGAGGAGGGAGGAGGGCAAGGAGAGGGAAGGGAGGGCTGAGATGTGAGAGAGCGGAAGGAGGAGGTTTAGAGGAGTAGGGTAAGGAGGAAAAAGGAAGAGGAAGAGAAGAGGAGAAGAAGAGGGATGGGCTAGGTGAAAGTAAGAAGAGAGGGAGAGGCAGGGGAGGGAGAAGGAGACGGAAGACCAGGAGGGAAGGAGAGAGGTGCAGGCGAGAGCAAAAGGGAAAGGACTTTGATTGATTGGGGATAAGGGGAAAGATTGAAATTCACGTTTCAACCAGAACTTATCAACATGTTAAGAGAGGAAAATTACTTCAGAGGCAGAACGGGAATTGTAAGAAGCGGGAAGGTTGAGAGTCTAGCTTTCGACAGGAGTCAAGACACAAGAGAGCAAGAGAACTGATTATGGACGCAGTGATGCGATTGTCCAGTTGCAATGTGCCATGTGTGGTGTGTTGTGTGGTGTGTGTGTGTGTGTGTGTGAGTGTTTCGCAATCATTCTAGTTTTGAATAAAGACCCTACTTGCACCCAACGGACTAAAATGTCAATGGTGAAAATCGCGCGTAGTTTCGTGAAACTGCTGTGTGAAATAAGAGATCGCGATGGTTCCTGCTTCATGTGGTGAGACGTGTTTGGGGGTTTGCGTCTTGTGTAATTGTTTTTGTGTGCGATCTCTGGGTAGATGCGTGTGTAGATAGCAAGTTGCGTTACTGGGTGTGGGGTGTGTTTACGTGGTGTGCTTACATCAGCAAGACATACGGACAGAGGCAAACACCTGAGCTCCTTCTACGCACCCCACCCACTCCCCACTCGCCCCAGTCCTCCCCCTCCCACTTCCACTCCTCCCATCATGCTACCTCCCAGTCCTCACCCTCCCCTCCCCTCCCTCCTCAACCAGCGCTCCTTACCTCCTCTCCCCTCCCCTCCAACTCACTCTCATCTTCTCCTCTCCTCACCAGGGGAAGCTAGTGGACACGGTCTTCATCAGGTTTAACACCGTCTCCTTGTGCCTAGCCTGTGTTGTGTGCTGACTCATCCTCTGGCTCTTCTTCCGCACGTACATGAAGATGCGCGTGTACACGGCCAGCATGATGGAGAAGGTCAACAGGTTGAGCAGAGCCCAGAACACCAGATAGCTACGGCTGTATAGCGGGGCCATGGTGGAGCAGTTGGGTAGGTCACACATGCAGTGCCAGCCCATGGTGGGAACCAGACCCATGATGATGGCCAGAGCCCAGATCCCACCAATCAGGAGGCCCACTCGCCGGTTGGTCATCTTGCTGTGCAGCTGCATGGTGAAAATGGTTTGATGTCGTTCTACGGCGATGGCCAGGAGATTGACCACGGAGGCGGTGAGGCTGGTGTCGATAAGACCCTGTCGGATGAACCACTGGCCGGGCGACAGCTTGATGGTCCAGGGTCCAGTGTGGAACATGAGGTGGAGATAAGAGATGCCTGGAGAGAACCAAGTGTACTGATTCAGTACTGTGCTAATACTGATTCAGTACTGTACTAGTACTGATTCAGTACTGTACTAGTACTGATTCAGTACTGTACTAGTACTGATTCAGTACTGTGCTAATACTGATTCAGTACTGTGCTAATACAGCATCCATCCTGTACTAATACTGATTCAGTACTGTGCTAATACAGCATCCATCCTGTACTAATACTTATTCAGTACTGTGCTAATACAGCATCCATCCTGTGCTAATACTGATTCAGTACTTTGCTAATACAGCATCCATCCTGTGCTAATACTGATTCAGTACTTTGCTAATACAGCATCCATCCTGTGCTAATACTGATTCAGTACTTTGCTAATACAGCATCCATCCTGTGCTAATACTGATTCAGTACTTTGCTAATACAGCATCCATCCTGTGCTAATACTGATTCAGTACTGTATTAGTACAGCATCCATCCTGTACTAATACTTATTCAGTACTGTATTAGTACAGCATCCATCCTGTACTAGTACTGATTCAGTACTGTGCTAATACAGCATCCATCCTGTACTAATACTGATTCAGTACTGTACTAATACTGATTCAGTACTGTGCTAATACTGATTCAGTACTGTACTAATACTGATTCAGTACTGTGCTAATACTGATTCAGTACTTTGCTAATACAGCATCCATCCTGTACGAATACTGATTCAGTACTGTACTAATACTGATTCAGTACTGTGCTAATACAGCATCCATCCTGTACTAATACTGATTCAGTACTGTACTAGTACTGAATCAGTACTGTGCTAACAATGCATCGATACTGTACTAATACTGCGTCAGCATTGTACCAATACTAATACCATATCTGTGCTTTACTAATGCTAGTACTATATCAGTACTGTAATAATACTACAGTACAGTTAAAGTGCCAATTTTATATTCCCTTGCTACTAGTTAGCTAGCCAGTATTTTATCCACCCAGTGGCCAGCAAGTAGTACTACAGTAGTACTACAGTAGTACTACAGTAGTACTACAGTAATGATGCAGTACTCTTCCAGGACCCACCGGAGAACAGGTCAGCAGCAGCTAGGTTTCCCAGCAGGTAGTAGATAGGGTAGTGGAAGCGACGGTTGATAAAGATGGCCGCCATGACGAGGATGTTGGAGAGGATGACGATGACACAGACCGTCATTCCGAGGCCCACCACCATATAGTCCCGACGCCGCCAGTGATCGCTGATGTTCTTCCCACTTTCGGTGTAGAAAAACAGAACCGATTCGTTGTCGTAGCACCTGTGGGGGTCGGCCATTGCCTGGGTGGGCGGGACAATGGCGGCCATCTGGCCAATGAGATTGGAGCGCTGGGGGAGGGGGGAGGGGTTGGCAGGTCTTCGGAGGAATGGGCCAATGGGTTGGCTGAATGCTTGGAGGGGGGAAGGGCGTGTGAGAGGAGCTGGGTAATAGCTACATACAGACTATCCCTATTGGAGGGTTGAGCATGGCCATGACAACAGATGTTTGATTGACATGTCTTTCCTCCAATGATGCAGATCTGTGTGTGAGACATGAATCAACTATTTTAGAAAAGAGCAGCATAATCACACACAATAACACATGCACAAAATATACAGATAATTAAAACCATTCAAGCTCTACAAAAAGCTTTTTGAAGACAGAGAATGAAGAGCTAGTTTTAAGTCTTATCCACGTTTGCGTGTGTGTGGACATGTGTGTGTGTGTGTGTACAAACTATTCACACCCATGTTAACCAACACACACACACACACACACACACACACCTCTCCTTCTGCTACAGAAATACTGGGTAAGTTCTCTACTATATGGACACACCTCAGAATTACACAATCACCCTTGTAATCCAATCTCTATCTAAACACACACACACACACACACACACACACACACACACACACACACACACACACACACACACACACACACACACACTGACCCAGTCTCTGACAGAGTGTACAAGAGGGAGCGTAACAGAGAAAGACTTTAACAAACTCTGACTAAAGATCAGGAATGTGGAGGGAGTGTTTGTGGTGGTTGTGTGTGTGTGTGATGGTTTGTGTGTGTGTGTGTGTGTGTGTGATGGTTTGTGTGTGTATGTGTGTGTGTGATGGTGTGTGTGTATGTGTGTGTGATGGTTTGTGTGTGGTGGTTGTGTGTGTGTGTGTGTGTGTGTGATGGTTTGTGTGTGGTGGTTGTGTGTGTGTATGTGTGTGTGTGTGGTGGTTGTGTGTGTATGTGTGTGTGTGTTTGTGGTGGTTGTGTAGCAGTTGTGTGTGTATTCTTGCACGTGTCCTATACTGTGTGTATCCTAGGTTCTCACAGTGTGTGTTGAAGTGTCCTATAATGTGTGTGTGTGTGTGTGTGTGCGTGTTTAAGAACTGAAACAGCCAGCTGTTCGCACAAACCCAGCTAAACCCCTCCCACACTGGTCTGTCAATCAAATCCCTGGGTCCTGACGTCTGGTAAACTCATGTCAGCTGGAGCTGCCTCTCTCTCTGCTCAGTTATCATGTCTCTCTACCCTCTCTCCCTCTCCTCTCTCTCTGCTCAGTTCTCATGTCTCTCTACCCTCTCTCCCTCTCCTCTCTGTTCTCAGTTATCGTGTCTTTCCCCTCTCCTCCCTCAAGGGCTGCAACAACGAATCGATCAAATTCGATTATTAAAAGAGTTGGCAACGAATTTCATGATCGATTCGTTGTGTCGCGCGATTATTACGCCTCTCAATAAGACGCGGAGATGTTTGAGTATAAAAAGCGCGGTTGAGCGCGAAGCAGAGCAAAAATAAATAAATAGCAGAGCGGAGCGGAGGTAGAGGAAAGACCATCGGAGAGACCCGTAACATTGTTCTGAAACACATGGCTGGGGCAGAGAAATCAATACGACCCAAGTCATCCAAGGTGTGGGAGCATTTCATACTAAATCATTCAAAAAAAAGTGTGTTAATTGCAAAATATGCAAAAGCGAAATTTTATCACAAACGAAAACGAGACGATAACTAAAAAAACAGCTTTGAATGAGAACCAAGACTTGGGGCTCTCAAGTTTTGAAGACAGACAAGAGTGACATCTCTAACCCCTTTCTTTTTTGATTGGTTGTTGCGTTAAATAGTACCCAGATACAATAGTGCTATTTTCTGATTGGGTATTGTATAGCCGCTTTCTGTTTTTTGATTGGCTGATAAGTGTCAGGCTTGACTCCAGAGGAGACGCGCTGGCTTTGCATTGCAATGCAAAGTGACTGAACAAAGGGAGTGAGTGAGTGTAGAGAATAAATTCTACTGTTCAAACAAATCCTGTTAAGTTTTCTGATTTGTATTTTTCTTTATAAAAAAAAAGAAAGATGAATTGTTCTGACAGCTCAGGTCCTCTTAAACAAAAATGTACATCTTTTTGTGCACTTTATTTAAAAAAAGCTATATATTATATATTGTTTTTCGTTTTTCAGCTCAGGGATGTTGTTGTTTGCACGGTGAATTTGCACTGTCAGTTCTGTTTTTGAATAAAAGGTTGGAAATTAATGTTTTTTCCCCCTTTTCGATTCATCGATTCATCGTAAATATAATTGACAGATGAATCGATTATCAAAATAATTGTTAGTTGCAGCCCTACTTTCCTCTCTTCTCAGTTCTAATGTCTCTCTCCTCTCTCTCCCCCCCTCTCTCTCCCCCTCTCTCCCTCCTCTCCCCCTCTACCTCCCCTCTCTCCCTCTCCTTTCTCCCCCCCCCGCTCCTCTCTCTCTTCCCCCCCCCCTCTTCTCTCTCCCCCCTATCCCTCCCCCTCCCTCTCTCTCCCCCCTATCCCTCCCTCCCCTCTCTCTCCCCTCCCCTCTCTCCCCCATATCCCTCCCCCTCTCTCTCTCCCTCCTTCCGCTCTCCCCACCTCACTCTCCTCCCCTCACTCTCTAACCTCTCTCAGGTGCCTCTCACTCACTTCCTGTGTCAGTCCACACCAGATGTCTTGCATGTGTGTTTGCTGTGACAGTTGCAGCTGAGCAGCAGTCAATCCCTGTGCCTCTGACGCACACGCCAGCTAACGAAACGAGGACATGCGTCTGTGTAAACTGGTTCAAGAAACAGCAGTTTGCATCCTAACCCGTTATTAGCAGGAAAGACACACCCATTGTGAGAGATCTCTCTCCTTCCTTCCCTTCACAGAATAACCACATAAGAACAGAACACACACACACGTGTTTGTGTGTATGTGTGTATATGTGAGTGTATGTCTGTGTGTATACATGTTTGTGTGTGTACATGTCTGTGTGTGTATATATATATATATATATATATATATAATGTCACAATTTTGTTCTTGGTTTATCACAGTATGGCACATTCTCCAGAAGAAGGCTCTCACTATATATATATATATATAGTATGTGTGTGTGTGTGAGAGTTTGTTTGTGTTTTTTGTTTGAGTGTGTGTGTGGGTGACAGGTGAGTGGGTGACAGGTGTGTGTGTGTGTGGGTGACAGGTGAGTGTGTATTCAGGTGAGTGTGTGTGTGGGTGACAGGTGAGTGTGTGTGTGGGTGACAGGTGAGTGTGTGTGTGGGTGACAGGTGAGTGTGTGTGTGTGTGGGTGACAGGTGAGTGTGTGTGTGTGTGGGTGACAGGTGTGTGTGTGTGGGTGACAGGTGAGTGTGTGTGGGTGTATATGTATGAGTGTGTGAGTGTGTGTGTGGGGAGACAGGGTGGTGTGTTGGGTGACAGGTGAGTGTGTGTGTGTGTGTGACAGGTGTGTGTGTATTCAGGTGTGTGAAGTGAAAGTATGGTGACCCATACTCGAAATTAGTGCTCTGCATTTAACCCATCCAAGTGCACACACAGCAGTGAGTAGTGAACAACCGCACGCACACACAGTGAACATACACCCGGAGCAGTGGGCAGCTATTGCTCCAGCGCCCGGGGAGCAATTGGGGGTTTGGTGCCTTGCCCAAGGGCACCTCAGTCATGGTATCGAAGGCAGAGAGAGAGCTGTTTGTTCACAATCCCCACCTTCAATTCCTGCCGGTGCGAGAATCGACACGTAACCTTTAGGTTACACACACACGCACACACACGTAACCTTTAGGTTACAAGCCGGACTCCCTAACCATTAGGCCACGACTTCCTTAAACGTATCGTTGTGCATTGCGAGAGGGAGATGTAGGCTTCCGGTACTCACACAGTCAAAACCACCCAAGCACCACCACACATTACCAATGCAAATGACACGTTTTCCTGGAACAGGTTGAAAAGCTAACCACATGCAGATGCTCAAAACGAAAAGCACAAACCGTCATGTTGTTCTGAAAAACAACTCATTTGGAACACCTAGAAGACGGGTTGTATGTAACACGCACGCACGCACGCACGCACGCACGCCCGCACGCTTCAATGGAGTTCAAAGCACGATGTGACTATATCGCTCATCTCTGTGAGGCGGTGAAAAAAGAGACTTTAAGCCAGGGGTGTCTAACTCCGGTCCTTGAGGGTTGCTGTCCTGAAGGTTTTCGATGTTTCGCTGCTCCAGCACACCTGATTCTAATGAAGGGTCGTTATGGAAACATCGAAAACCTTCAGGACAGCGGCCCTCAAGGACCTGACCGGTTCGACTCCCCTGCTCTAAGCAAACGACTGTCTCCTCCGGTTGTGTCGGGCGCGTGCTTGTATACCAGGGCGTGGGTAAAGGCCTTGGTTAGTGTGTTACGCGTGAACGTGGAAAATCCCACCGTTGATATGCAGGACACGGATACAACAATCTCGTTGCTCACAAACGCTTGATAGAGAAGGTATTGGTTTAATGTAAATTGTCCACTGCCTCCCGTTCGCTTTACGTCTGTCCTCGTGTCTGACCGGGGAATGTTATTAATAAAGTGGTTGCAACAAGCTGAAAAGTTCGTGTTTAGCATGCTGACACATGACGCGCGCTCTTCTTTATAGGCACTCCACAGCTGCTCCTGTACGCGAGCTAACCCGCATCACCCCCACACGCGCGTTTACCCATACTCGCGCCTCTTCTCGGAACCAGTTTGGGGAAACCGCGTAGGCGTAAAAGATGAACAGATTCGCAATAACCTCCCTTTTAAACTCACGAAAGCGAAAAATAAAAGATATTAATTTCCCCCACAAAGCTTTGCAAAAACAAGTTGACTGAACACATACAATACGGATATGGATGGCACCGCCCATATCGGCAGTTGCGCAGGATTACCTTTCACAAACTATACGCTGAAAAAGTTTGACTTTGTTGGAAAGGTCCTACTCCTGATGTACTTTACCGTGTCTAATTCCAGTCACTCCTTCATGTAATAACCTCTAGGTAGTAGTCTTCTCTTTTAAATCCAAAGTTGGTCGAAAAATCACTTTCCTTCTTCTAGTTTCGAGTGACTTTGGTCGTCGGAGTTTACCTGTACGTAACGCGCTCTCTAACCAGGGAGGGTGGGGGTAGGAACGAAGGGCGCGGTTTATTCTCTGACACCCGACAGACAATAGCAATCTCGGTGATCCGTTCAACCTGGGCGGCCGAGTTCCCGCCTCCAGGGCCCCCCCTGGTTGGACGTGCGCACCACAGGGACCAATAGACACAGTCGATTTGGTGATTGACAAGGTAGGTGCAAGTGTGGACGCAATACTTCCGTCAGATGTATGACGTCTCGATCAAGCGCGAGATGAGAGTTAAGAATTCAAACTGTATGAAACAGGTCGCTCACTGAGAAGTCAGTGGGGTTATCGAACCGTAGATAATAACAAAACTAAGGATGTGATGAACACGAGTAAAGGAGAGTGATAATCACGTAAAGAATAACCGTTGTGATTAAGATAATTGGCATCAGTAGCTTGTTATTGATGACAACAGCATGTTTGGTGCGTTCTGTCGAAGTACAACACAAACCTACTTATTTATTCGCAGTATTGTCTATGACTCAGTCGGCACGCTTGTTAGTAAACGCTTTTACGTGTCGAGAATGGATAGACAAAAAAAAAGTAATGACAAATGAAATGATGAAATGATGAAATGAGAATCCGCAGTTTTCACTGGAAGCGAGTCTGTTGGCTTTTCCGTAACTTAGGCAACCAACATGAGATCACTCATATGAACGATTACACATGTACGCATGCTCACGCACTCAATCAAAAACACACAAACAAGAGCAGGGACACTCAATGAGACAGGATACAACCAGAACACCTAGCACGACAAAGTCTGTGTGTGTGCGTGCGAGTGACTGTGTGTGTGTGTGTGTGTTTGTATGTGTGTCAGTCAATCTACAGTTTATCAATGCCGAATGCAGCACATCACGTATGTGTCAGTCAATCTATAGTTGTTGTGCAGATGTGAACTAGCCTTTTAGGGGGTTTGGAGATTGTGGTGTCGCTGTCGCTGAGTGAGTGTCTCATCTGTGTGGTGTGGATCTACACGCATGTGTGTGTGTGTGTGTGATGTGACTGTGTGTGTGTGTGCTGTGTTCAGGTCAATCTACCAGGTTGTTTGTTGTGCAGATGTGAACTAGCCTGTGAGATTGTGTGTGTGTGTATGTGAGTGACTGTGGTGTGTGTGTGTTTGTATGTGTGTCAGTCAATCTACAGTTGTTGTGCAGATGTGAACTAGCCTGTGAGATCGTGACTGTGTGTGTGTGTTGTGTGTGTGTGTGTGTGAGAGAGAGTGTGAGTGTTTGCGTGTGTGTGTGAGTGAGTGACTGTGGTGTGTGTGTCAACTTGTTGTTTGTTGTGTGTTGTTGTTTGTATGTGTGTGTTATGTGTGCGTGTGGAGTGTGTGACTGTTGTGTGTGTGTGTGAGAGTGAGGTTACTGTGTGTGTGTTGTGTCTGCATGTGTGTGAGTGAGTGACTGTCGCCCTTAGTGTGTGTGTGTGTTGTGTGTGTGTGTTGTGTGTGTTGTCCAGTCTTGTGTAGTTGTGTGTGTTGTAAACGATATATATTTTTTCTTGTCGTGTGCATGTGTGGTGACGTGAGTGGACTGTGTGTTTGTCGATGGTGGTGTAGACGATGCTGTGTGTGTGTGATGTCCTTTAGTTGCGTGAGTTGAGGTGTGTGTGTGTGGGTGTGAGTCAGACCTGTCAGATCGTGCTACCCCACAAAGATGGGATTGCTTATTGACATCTGGAATACATTTAGAGGGTACCTTGATGTCCCAATGATCTCCTCCCTCCCATCCCCCACATCCCCTCCCCCACTCCTTAGTCACCCTAAAAATGTCCGATGAGTGTCGATGTGTACATGTGTAAGCCTCTGGGGTATTTAATTTTCGTGTTAGTATCCCCTCACCCTATCACCCCTCTCTCTCTCTCTCTGTGCGTTGTGTGTTTCTCTTCTGTCTCTCTCTGTCGTTATGCGTTGTCTCTCTCTTCCTGTCCCTCTCTCTCCTGGGTCTCTGCTCTCTCTCTCCTCCTTCTCGCCTCGTCTCTCTGTTTATATTACTTCGCCTTCTGCTCTCTCTCTGTGCTCTCTCTCTATGTCTCTCTCTCTTCTCTCTCTCTCTGTCTAATCTCTCTCTGCCTCTCTCTCTCCGTCTCTCAACGAGTGTCTCTCTCTCCTCTCTATCTCTTCTCTGATGACATCACACGCCACACGTTTTCTGTTCCACCTATGTCTGCTGTTCATTCTGCAGTGTGTCATGCTGACAGCGGGACAATTCCAAATGGAACTTGAGAATGTTCAGTTGTGGTTTATAGCTGCAATAAGACTGTCATGTGACTACACACAACCACTAACCTGCAATCACACCCTGCAAAGAACTTACTCCAACTTATTTTCAGTCTTTTCTTCTGTCTAGTTTTTCCTCCCGTATTGACTCAGTAAAGTACAGGATTTCTGTGTTAGACAAGGGAAAAAAGGCAGACACAACCACAGGTCATGTTGAAGTAACCATAACTACCAGCGTGGTTGTTGGTAGTTATGGTTATGTTGAAGTAACCATAGCTACCAACAACCACAAGTTATATTGAAGTAACCATAGGTACCAACAACCACAGATTAAGTTGAAGTAACCATAACTACCAACAAACACAGGTTATGTTGAAGTAACCATAACTACCAACAACCACAGATTAAGTTGAAGTAACCATAACTACCAACAACCACAGGTTATGCTGAAGTAACCATAGCTACCAACAATCATGCAGACTATTCTGTATAATCAGTTTTCTTTATTAATCCTCAAGCAATGACCAGGCAACTTACAATGCACAGTTACAGAATAAGTGTCTATAGTGAATCACAATACATAAGTATGATCAAAACACAGGTAACATAATATAATGTACATTGATGCATATTAATATAACTGAAGCCACTGACCCTGTTGGAATATAACCCAGAATAATGTCCGTGTAAAAATATTATGGGGAAAACTACATATACAACTGTATATGTGGTTAATGAATACCTATAGAAAACAATGTCACCTTGTAATTAGGCAGTAAGTACTGGTATAAGTGTGTGACGCTTATAATAAAAGTGAGTGGTGTGTTAGTAAGGACAGCCCGATCCGCTCTCGATCGATTTTATCGTTATGAGATGTTCCTGATAGTTGTAGGTGAACGTGTGTATAGAGTTCTGTTCCCGATCGTTACGCACTCTCGCGCTCAGTAGCCCAGGGCTGTTTTTTCCAGTAGGAGACCCACAGTTGTGTTCCCCTCCCAGCGAGCCTCTTTTCTAGGAACTACTCTACCTGGCACAGGTACATGGAGGAGGATGAGTACCTATCAAACCCAAACCCTGGATAGAGCGGCTCAGAGAAGAAGGTGTTGAACGTGTACAGGTGAGTCATGGCGTCAGAGGAGACGCTGTAGAAGGACAGAATGCCAGCTGGCCAGTCCAGGTAAACTCCTACTCTGTTGGAGAACTTGACAGGTGTTAAAGTCCTTTGATGATTGTGATGGACACAGAGTCTTTTGCTCAAACCAAAATCAAAAGTAGCCCTGCCCAGACACCAGGATATGTCGTTGTCTCCAAGTCTACAGGCAGCTCTGAACCCTGTTCTTCTGATGATTCTGTACGTCACTCCTACCAGAACATCTCCCTTCACCTCTACCTCCCAGTAATGGCGTCCAGTCAGACCCTCACTACACAACACCTGAAACTCTTCTTCGAATCTCTCTGGGTGATCAGGACACGACTGGTCCTCCTCCACCCTCCTCTTCTGTTCACTAAACATCTGCACGTGATACGGATCTTCCTCGTCCCTCCATTTGTACTTCTGTTCACCAAACCTCTCTAGGTAATACAGCCTCACCTCCACCCTCCTGTTGTCCTCAGACAGACGAGGAGCTTACCTCCGTAGTTTTAGAAAACAGGGCAATGTTCTGTGACGTGTGTTTCGAGTCGCTTCATTTTCCAGTGTGAGATGACAGGTGCATTCGTAGAGAACAGAGCGACGAGAGGGTGGCTTGGGATCAGAACTGGTCGTGCTGTTACATAGTGATATGCCATCCCGTCAAACTTGGAACCAGAAAGTAGAATCCCGTTTAAGCTCCACCTCCTTTCACGTTGAGCGTCTCACGTCATGCCGAAGATACCCACGTGGGTTCTCACATTTCCGATCTTGTTAGTAGATTGAGACGTTTGTTTCTGATCAGGATGCGTGTTGCTTCTCAGTCCACATGATCTTCGTGGGAACTTGAACCCGCAGAAACGCCTCTCGCGCATTTGCGGCATCCCACCCTTCTGGCTACTGGCGACATCAGATGAGTAACTTAGTTGACTGCCACCACACACACACAAACATTATATCAACATAAAGTATCAATGTTAGATGTTCTGGCACATGGCACAGCCAAAAACAATACTACCGCCGCTGGGAGTGTCCGTCTTAAGCAGCTGTGGTTTCACCCATATTTCTTCATTATGGTCCACACTGTGGGAGACAGAGAGAAACAAACAGTGACACACAGATTGATATGGCTGCGTGTTTAGACTGTGTCTATAGAGTGACAGTAAAATGTCAATATCAGGACCTGACTTTTCTCAGATCAACATGACAAACACAGAGAACGTCAAAACGCAAATGGCTCCTGTAACCAGACGACTAGAACCTCACCAAAACATCCTTCTATAACAAACAACAGCTACTCAGCATTAAACAAACCAAATGAAGAGGAATATATCAGTGACCAACACTAACTTGAGTATCTTCAGTCTACAGAATGGACCAGAGAGAACTGTGTCTCCTGGGTGATTGTAGCTCAGGTCCAACTCTCTCAGGAAGCGGTTTGAACTGAGAGCTGAAGCCAGAGAAGCACAGCCTTTCTCTGTGACTCCACAGAACGACAGCCTGCAGAGAGAAATCATCAGGATGTTACAACACTGGTGCCCTCTGCTGGTGGGTGTTGTTAACATCACTGGATACTTGATCGATGGACATTCTGTGCATTTACTTCTTCAAACATGTTCTATGTGTTCCCTGTCTGCGTTCCATGTGTTCTGAATTTAACTGACTCAGGAGTCTGTTTCTCAGCGGTTCCTTCACTGTGGGAACTACCTTTCAGCTCCACTCCAGACGAGCCTCTCCCATTGGAATCCTTCAAGAGTCATTGTTTGTAGCTCAGGTCCAACTCTCTCAGGTGACCGTTTGAGCTGAGAGCTGAAGACAACTCTCTACAACTGTCCTCCGTCAGGTAACACCTGTTCAACCTACATCAAACATAAGGAAACAATGACAACACGAAAATTAACTAGTAGACTGGAAGGGTGACACAATGAAAACATTTTCCTCTCCCTCTCTCTCGCTCTCTCCTATGTCTCTCAGTCTCGCTCTCTCGTCTCTCTCTCCCTTCCCTTTTTCTTCCTCCACCCACTTAGTCCTGGGGGTGTTGTGTTGGATGGGGTCGCGCTTTCGTGCAATCCAGCCAGCTGCGTCGGGCCGTCGTAGTCGAGGCCTTCGCCAGTTGGGGGGGCGCGTGGTTGGTATCGCGCCCAGGGCAGAGGAACTCCGCGACTCCTCATTTTGTTCGGCGCGCTGTATGCCTGAGGCTCATTTCATCGAGCTGACGGAGTGGCGCGGGGCTGGCGTGTGCTCCGGGCAGGAGGGGTTATGCACACCATACGGTTTTTTCTTTTCTCTTTTTTTTTTTTTATTCTTTTTTTGCTAAATAAAAAAGACACACTCGCTAGACTCCTTACACAGGTTTGCCTTGGATCTGTGTGGAAGAATTCGTGGCTTAATGGTTAGGGAGTTGGGCCTGTAACCTTCAAGTTGCTGGTTTAATTCTCGCACCGGCATGAATTGAAGGTGGGTATTGTGAATAAACAGCGCTCTCTCAGCCTTCGATACCATGACTGAAGTGCCCTTTAGCAAGGCACCAAACCCCCATCGAGCTCACCTCCTTTGCGCTCTGGCGGCAATAGCGCTCGCTCCCACTGCTTCTCGGCGCATGTATGTTCACTGTGTGTGTGTGTGTGTGTGCGTGCGGTTGCCCATTACTACACTACTGTGTGTTGCACTTGGATGGGTTAAATGCAGAGGTAAATTTCGAGTATGGGTAACCATACTTGACAATACGTCACTTCACTTCACAGGTACTGACCTCAGTGTCTCTAGTTTACTGTGTGGACCACTCAGGGCAGCAAGGACAAGACTCAGCTGACCAGACATATCTAGAAGCTGCAGCTCTCTCAGAGGACAGTCTGGTGACTGGAGTGAGGAGACCAGAGATGCACAGTCCTCAGGTGTGAGCTCCATGTTAGTCAGTCTGTAAAAACACAACATTCATGAGCTGCAGTGTGGTGAAGTGGTTCAGACTGCTGACTGGAGGACCCTTGGAAGCCAGAATTTACATCACATCCAGAGATCACACAACTCCACAAACATCAAATTTAAAAAGTCCATAATTTGTCCATGAAAGTGATTAAGCCAAGTAAAATTTTATAACATTGTAAAACTTTTTTTTTTTAAATTATATTTGAGTCAGATCAACATATGTGATGCATTACATGTGAGTTTGAGTTAAATACCTACACAGCCTTTCTGCACTTTCTCACTACTGGGATCAGTCTGATCCGTCCTGAACCATACATGTTGTATTTTCTCTGGTCCATCTCATCCAGCTCGCCTTGTGATGTCAGAAGTGCATTAGCCAGTGCTGAGCACTGATCGCCTGAGAGAGCATTTTCATCATAATCTGGTGACGTGAGGAACTGGTTAATGTCTTCATGTACTGAGCTGTCTTTCATCTCAATCAAGCAGAGGAAAAGGTTGATTTGTCTCTCTGTTAAGATGTCCTCCACGTCTGGCTTCCTGAGGTATTTCCTCATCTCCTCATCAGTCTCTGTGATGTTCTCTGTCTGGGGCAGAAGGCCTTGTAAGAGATTCTGGTTGGACTCCAGTGAGATGCCAAGAAGGAAGCGGAGGAACAGGTCCAGGTGTCCATTCTTACTCTGCAGAGCTTTGTCCACGATGCTCTTCAACATCTCATGCAGGGGCTGGTCTGCAGACACGTTCTCCAGGAAGGACTCCAGCGCACTGATGTTCTTGGTGACACAGCAGTGGAACACATAGAGAGCAGCCAGGAACTCCTGAAAGCTCAGGTGCACAAAGCAGTACACCTTCTTCTTATACAGCCCACGTTCTACCTTCAGAATTTCTGTACACAGTCCACATTTCACTGCAGCTTCATTGACATCAATTCCACATTTTCTCAGGTCTTCCGCATAAAATATTACATTCCCCTTAACAAGCTGTTCGAATGCTACCTGTCCTAGTTTGAGAATAAACTCTTTTCTTGATTCTAAGACCTTCTCTTCATCCATGTCGGTCTTCTCCTGATTCTTTTCAAATGCAATCTTCATTTGAGTGATCAGGAAGTGAATGTACATATCAGACAGACTTTGGGGGATATTTCCACTGTTATTTTCTCTGAACATATGTTCTAGGACCTTGGCGATAATCCAGCACATGATAGGAATGTAACACATGATATAAAGGCTCCTTGTTGTTCTGATGTGTTCAATTATTCTGTTAGCCAAGTCGTCATCATCAGAAAACCTCTTCCTGAAATATTCAAGCCTCTGTTCTTCTGAGAACCCTCGAACTTCTGTCACCAGGTTGATGTTGACGGTTCTGCCGGGGATCTGACTGGCTGCTGCAGGTCGGGAGGTTATCCAGAGGAGAGCAGAGGGAAGCAGATTCTTCTTCATGAGGTTGGTCAGCAGAACATCAACTGAACACTTCTTCATGACATCAGACACTCTCTCATTGTTTTGGAAATCCAGAGGACATCTGCTTTCGTCCATCCCATCCAAGATGAACAAAACTTTGTAGTTCTCAAATTTCTCATCATTTTCTATCTCTTCAAACTCTGGGTGAAATTCCTTCAGAAGACCATGAAGACTGAAGTCACCTTTGATCAAATGCAGCTCTCTGAATGGAAGTACAAAGATGAAATCTATATCCTGATTGGATATCCCGTCTGCCCAGTCTAGGATGAACTTGTACACTGAGATGGTTTTTCCGATGCCAGCAATGCCTTTCGTCAGCACAATCTTTGTCTCTTTTTCATGTCTGCGACTGAAGATGTCACTGCAATGGATTGGACTTTCTGACGATGGTTTGCCTGTAGATGGATATTCAATCTGCATTATTTCATGTTCCTTATTGACCCCGTCACTCTCCCCTGTGGTCATGTAGAGTGGAACGAAGATGCTGTCGAGGAGAGTTTTCTCATCTTCGGTGGTTCCTTCAAAGATGTATTTGAACTTCTCCTTCAAACTGTCTCGAAGTTTCTTTTTAACTCTGAGTATGACTGCAAGAAGTACCGTAGAAGCAAACATTAAAATGGACATTTAATACCAAAACAACGTGTAATAAACTGTGTATTTAACCATGGATTTCTTTATATTAAAATGCACATAATTGTACTTCCTCTCATACATGAAGGATGTGGTCTGGACTCACTGTAAAATCAGACAGAGGGAGAGAGATGGAGGAAGGAGAGGGGAAAGAGAGGGGGGAGAGAGGGGAAAGATAGGGGGAGAAGGAGCATAGAGTAAAAAATGAAATTATAGTTAACAAGAGATGAGGAAGAAGGTATCAAGAGGGAAGAAGAGAAAAAAAAGACTATTACTGTCAACACTTTACCTGCACTTACAGGATTACTAACATATATCAATAAATATACAAATCGTATACAGAATAACATCAGTTTCATCATCTGTGAGAGATTGTGAAAGAGTTACACACAACTATAACTGGATTGGAATTATTTTTGTATAAATGATTGACGTCTATAATACATAAAAGACAACTTGCTCTGTTTAAAACTTTGTTGACAACATTCTTCTTCTTTAACAGCAGTTCCTGATGTGGTGCGTCGGCCATCTTACCTTTCAGTGGAGGCGCTGGAGGGACAGGAAGCGTCTTCTGAAAGTTGGAAAGACGAGACTCAGGACAAAGCAACCCCACACAATTTAATAACTTTAACATGTGACTGAAGGCCTAGCCTGTGCATGCTAGCACACGGACAGAAAAAGCCACTATGGACATGCTATGGAGGAATGAAGTGGGAGGGATGGGGAGATGGAGAAAGGATGGAGAAGAGGTGTGGTTAGGGGGGAGGTATGGTGAGGAGGGAGGTGTGGTGAGGGGAGGAGGTGTGGTGAGGTGTGATGAAGAGGTGTGGTGAGGGGAGGAGGTGTGGTGAGGAGGAAGGTGTGGTGAGGAGGTGTGGTGAGGGAAGGAGGTGTGGTGAGGAGGAAGGTGTGGTGAGGGGAGGAGGTGTGGTGAGGGGAGGAGGTGAGGAGGTGTGGTGAAGAGGTGTGGTGAGGGGGGAAGGTGTGGTGTGGGGAGGAGGTGTGGCTGAGGAGGTGTGGTGAGGGGTTGACGTTATACCCTGAACTTGTGCAGGAGTCCTTAAAGGAGCAGTCGTCGTCGCGGTGATGTAAACGGGGCCCTGGATGTTTGAGTGACTGAAGTGAGGAGTTACGATGCCGCCTCCAGACTGAGCGTGGTTGAAAGCTGTCTGCGCGAGAACATTTCCTCTGTTCTCATCTTTCTTCCGCTTTTCCCCCTTCATACCCCGTCTAAATTTGGACCAACTGCTTCCCATGACTTGGTCTTCTTAGTGCATTATTGTAAAATATTAAAATCTATCAAATAAAGCAAAATAAGATAAAAATGTCGAAGGATAAGACTATAAATTAAGACACCCACATCCATTCAACACATTCCTCACTTGCATTGCTCCCTTAAATTTGAACATGGCACGCAAAATCGTGTATGTACACGTAAAGGCTTGAATGTACAGCAGCATGTAGGGTAGCTACGGTTCTAGGGGGAAAAAGCGGTTTTAAAATCTGTTTGTCCTTGATGTCATTGTTCGATCGTTTTCCCGGAGCCACGTCAATTCCTCTGTCACCGTAACATGTCAAGATAAGTTTTTGGAAAGTTTTGCGGTTATAACGTGAAGATTTTACGCTCTGACGTCTTTACGTTGTCACATAGTACTGAGTTCATGTTGACTCTTCTTAGCAAAATTCAACAGGCAGAGTCGAACATGGCATCATGAGGGATAGGCAAAAATATAATAAGCCTAAATATACATTAGCGTATACCTGTCAAAGCAGAGTAAATCCACACCAATCCAGCTAGCTGGATGTAATAGTAGAGTATATGTGATATACTTATATATAGAAAGCATAGTTTATTTAGTATAAATATATGTATATAAATATATGTATATACATGTATATAAGTATATATAGTCTCACCTCGTTTCCTGGTTGTTTCACAAACTGTCTGTCTATTACAAAACAATGAACAGGAAGTTGATCTGTGAAAGGCACGCCTAAATTCTAACGTTTGTACGTGTATGGTTTGTTCCTGAGTCACACGCGCACACACAGACGCACACGCGCGCACGCACTTTGAACAGAGGGCTACTTCGGATGACTAACACTCCACGTGTACAATGTTACACACTTCCTGTGTCACCACATGAGTGGCAAGTGTCCCGTTCCACCAACACACACTTCTCAAGAACGCACCCACGCCTGTCAAAGGTCCGTTTTTAATAGGATTTTAATATTTATCTTAAAAAAAGAGAGATGGTTTCCTCCATGAAGAGAAGCAGACACTAACAAACAAGGGAGAAGAAGAGAAGAAAAGCGAAAACAACAACCAGGATATGAGAGAAGAAGAAGAAGAAGATGATGAAGATGATGAAGGAGATGAAGAAGAGGATGAAGGAGATTAAGTGGATGATGATGATGAAGTAGATGATGATGATGAAGTAGATGATGATGATGAAGTGGATGATGATGATGAAGTGGATGAAGATGAAGTGGATGAAGATGAAGATGAAGATGATGATGAAGAGGAAGTGGATGATGAAGAAGAGATGGAGGGAAGCGATCAAGATAGGATGATACAGGAAAATAAAAGGTGTGAGTAATAAACCAATATTAGTTTAATATTTTACAGACATTTCTCTGTTCTATTGTGGGAGATTTTAGTTGAAATCAGCGGATGAAACAGTTGAGCTTCTCTAATGTGGGGGATAAATAACGTTTGGGTCTGATCTCCCAGAAGGATAGACCTGCAGTTCATAGATCTGCGTGTGTTAGGGGACATTTAGAACGTAGAAATGGAATCCTAGAACGGATGTTCCTCTATTTCAGGGGTCTCCAATCCTGGTCCTGGAGGGCCGCTGTCCTGAAGGTTTTCAGTGTTTCCCTGCTCCAGCACACCTGAGTCTAATAAAGGGTCATTATGAAGCTTCCACAGAGCTTGGTAATGGCTCATTCATTAGAATCAGGTGTGCTGGAGGAGGGAAACATCTAAAACCTTCAGGACAGCGGCCCTCGAGGACCAGGATTGGAGACCTCTGCTCTATTTGGCTACAGCAGTCACACTTTCTTTAGCTAGCCAACGAGCCCCAAACCACACTTCCTCCAGTTCTTATCCGAAAAGAGCAGAGCAATGTTGAGAGCATGATAAATCACCGTAAGAGGAACTCAAAGATTTTAAAAACACAATTAAATAAAATCCATGATACAACCATATACATGAAGTTAACAGATTCAAAGATTTACAGTTTCAAAGCAATGACAAGCAAAAAAAAAACGACAAATAAAACAAACCAAAACAAATAAACATAATATACCGTCATGTGAATGAAAAGTGAAGAGAGACTGTTTTGAACGAACGTTTCTGATTGGACAAGGAGGGCGAATAGGATGTGGAAACTCATTAGGAAGGATTCAATTACATTAGAAAAGAAATGCTCAAGTACTAAGTGAAAACACAATTGTTGAAGTTTTTTCTTTTTTTTTTCTTTTAAAGGACACGAATGAATGAACTTTCAGTACTCAATAAATTGGTTTTGGCATCGAGACAGAAAGGCCAGAGAACGACAGAAGAAATGGTTTAGACACAAACAAGACAAAAATTTAAAAAAAAGATAGTTGAACAGAATCGTAATCATATCCCCGTCCCTTCCCCCCTAGATTCTGAAGAGCCGTACTCTTCACAAAAGACAGAATTATTTATTATTTTCCTTCAGTTTGTGTGTGACATTTCATTGTATAGAATATATATTTATGTATCTCTATATATAATATGTATAATATGTGTTTGTGTTAGATCACAAGAGCACAAGGACAAGAGGCTGCATTTCAATACTGTAAAACGGTTGTTAATTCTCCCTCGCTCCCTCCCTCCATCTCTCCCACCCCCTCTACTTCTTCTTAAATGAAGTAGCCAAGGAAAGCTTATTTAGCTGGCAAGCTATCATGTTAGCCATGTCAGAAGCGCTAGGTGGCTAGCTCACAGCTAACGGACGTTCAAAGCTAACAAGCTAGGTTGCTTTCGAACTGTGTAACTGTCAAGCTATGTGGTTTCCTTGCTCTGTAGCTAATTCGCTAACTGTGTTTAAAACATCTGTGTAGGTAGAGTAGATAGCGAGCTTTTAGGCTAAGAGGCTACAACGCTGTTAAGTCTGTGAAGGAGAGGAGGAGTCGAGGAAGGATGTGTTTGTAAAGTGTTGGAACGCAGCCCATTTCCATTGGGTCCTGAGGAGAAAAATAAAAAATAAAATAAAAAGTTAAGAAAGAAATCGTCCCTCTCCCAGATATTCTCCTGCTGCCCAAGAACACTCCTGGAGAGAGGGGAAGGGAGAGGGAGAGAGGGAGGGGGAGAGAGGAGGGGAGACAGGGAGGGAGGGGGGAGAGGGAGATGGGGTGACAGAGAGGGAGGGGAAGAGGGAGGGGAGGGGGGAGAGAAGAGGAGGGAGGGAGAGGAGGGAGGGAAGAGGGAGGGTGAAGAGGGGGAGAAAAGGGGAGGGGGGGGGAGAGAGGGAGGGAAAGAGGCTGTCTTTTCTCTAGTTCATTCATCCGTTTGAAACTCTCTTTCTCCTCAGACCTCTCTTTTCATCCCTTCTTCCTCATCCCTCGATCTTTAGACCAGTCCAAAAAGAGAAAACGTATTAACAAACTGTCATTAATTCATGATTCCCCCCCCCTGCTTTTTCTTTTTCGTTAATTTCTTAAATTAACCCCCCCCTCCCAGCCCGCTGTTGGTATTTTTCCGTTTAAAAAGACTCCTCCCCCTTTCACTGACTCCGCCCACCTTGTCCATTAGGAGAGGAGACTGAGGCTTAGTCATGTGTCTGATTTCACTCTGTTGACTTGGCAACCGCAAATCCAAAACGAGCTTCCATAGAAGTATACAATGTCATAACGTTTCCAAGGCTACGGGGTAGGAGAGAGAGAGAGAGAGAGAGACAGAGAGAGAGAGAGAGACAGAGAGAGGGAGGGTGTGTATGTATGAACGATATCTATTTGAGAGTAGAGTGTTTCTGTCCTATTCTTCCTCTCGTGTGATGGTTCTCCTCTCGTTCGCCCTCAGAACAGGTTCTCCTCAAAGATGGCCATGAGGTCACTCTGGAAGTTGATGTCTATGGTGTCTGCCATCTAAGCAAGAGAGAGAGGGGGAGAGAGAGGGGGAGAGAGGGGGGAGAGGTGAGGGAGAGGAGAAGGGGGGAGAAGGAGAGAGTGGGGGGGAGAGAGAGGGGGAGAGAGAGAGGGAGAGAGAGAGGGAGAGAGTGGTAAAGGAAGACAGAAAGAAGAGAAGAGGGAGCGTGTAATGAATGCTCAGTATTTGAACTCCCTTGGTACTCTGTTTAGTTGGTAACAACACACTAATGTGCTAAGAGTCAATAAAGTGTAGTATGGTGTAGTACACAGGAGTATAGTGTAGCATACTGAAGTATAGTGTAGTATGCAGCAGCATAGTGTATTACACAGTGGTATAGTGTAGTACACAGGAGTATAGTGTAGTATACTGCAGTACAGTGTAGTATGCTGTGGTATAGTGTACTACACAGCGGTATAGGGTAGTACACAGTAGTATAGTGTACTATACTGCAGTACAGTGTAGTATGCTGTGGTATAGCATAGTACACAGTGGTCTAGTGTAATATACTGCTTTATAGTGTAGTATACAGTAGTATAGTGTAATATACTGCTGTATAGTGTAGTATACAGTAGTATAGTGTAGTATACTGCAGTATAGTGTAGTATACAGTAGTATAGTGTAGCATACTGCAGTATAGTGTAGTATACAGTAGTATAGTGTAATATACTGCAGTATAGTGTAGTATACAGTAGTATAGTGTAGTATACAGTAGTATAGTGTAGTATACAGTAGTATAGTGTAATATACTGCAGTATAGTGTGTAGTAGTGTTCTTACCGCCTCTCTTCTCCTCCGCTCCTGTTCTCGTCTCCTCGCCAGTTCCCTCTGCTGATCGAGGGCGGTCTGTGCAGCTGCTGAGGCTGGGGGCGTGGCTGAGGGCTGTGGGGGCGGAGCCTGTGGGGAGTTAGTGGGAGGGGTCGAGGCAGGCGGCGTGGCAGCCAGGGGAGACTGTTGCTCTGGACGACGGCGAGAGTCCTCCTGAACCCTGCGGCCTGGCTCTACGGCATCCTCGTCGTCACGGCTACTGCAGACAGGAAGCAGGAAGTGAGGTGGGAAACGTAAATGATTTTGTTATTTTCCTCCAGTCCTCAAGCACACTTTTCTTTCTGTTCCTTCTCCTCTCTTCCTCCACCTCAACAAACCTCATCTCACCCCCTCTCTTCTTCTCCCCTCCCAACTCCTTCCTCCCCTCTCCTCCTCCTTCCTCTACCCCTCCTCTTCCCCCTCCTCCTCCTCTCCCCCCTCCTCCTCCTCCTCCTCTCCCCTCCCTTCTCCCCCCTCATCCTCTCCTTCTCCCCCCTCCTCTCCCCTCTTCCCTCCTCCCCCACACTCCTTCCTCCCGGCTCTCCCTCCTCTTACCCACCCCCTCCCTACCCTGAATGAGTAGTTTCTCACCTGCGGTTACGCTGGGAATCTCAGCAGGCCACTCTTCCCTACTTCATAGCTCCTTCCTCGCCTATCCCGGTAGTATTCGTCCTGCGGTTAGCTAATTGGGATCACTCAGCAGCCTCCGTGTCCCTCTCCACCTCACTCCCCCCCCTCCACTAACCGTAGTTGTCTCCCCTGGCGTGTTACGCACTTGGGATCTCGCAGCCATCTCCCTCTGCCATTCTTTATACTCCCATTTAATTCACATCAGCCTCCTTCCTGACCAGCATAGAGACCTATGTAAGTTTCCCTTCCCACTGCGGTTAGCTTGGGGATCCTCAGATGCTTCTCACCTCTCCCGCCCACTCAGCCGATCTAGCCCATGCCCGTCTCCTTTGTTGAACTACTATTCTCCTACTGTAATGGAAGAGTAGTGTTTTCCGTCTGCCCCTCGCGGGTGTAGCTTGGGAATCAACTCAGCAGCCTCTCCCGATCCTGTCTCTCCTTCTTATCTTTCTAGCGTAGCTGTATATGAGTGAAACGCCTCCAGTAGTTTCAGGTACCATGAGCACAGCGCCGTAAGACGTCGAAACATGACTCAAAGGATGTCGGAGGAATGATCAGATACATAGACAGGGAGGGAGGGGCGAGAGGGTGGGTCGGGGCACAAGGAGGAGGGGGTGGAGGAGGAGTCGGGCCTGGGAGGAGGGGGTGGAGGGGGTCCTGTCGGCCCAGGAGGAGGAGCGGGGTGGAGGGGGTCGCTGGGCCAGGCTGGCCCATGAGCCCATGGTCTGGAGGAGGGAAAGATCTGTTACTCTGAGATTACTCTGCTAGTCGAAAGGACACAGCTAAGAACACACATTAACACACACACGTCTACTCTCTCCCTGTCTGTCTGTCTCTCGTCGTACTCATGTCTCTTTTCTCCATCTGCTGTGTGATCTTTTCATGTCTCTCTCTGCAATCTCTCCTCATTGCTGTGATGTCCTTAACGTGTCTTGTCTGTCTCCTCTCTCTGCTCAAACACCTGTGTGTTTTTTTTGGCGGCCGGAGGGGGCTCACTGCTTCCTGTTTCACGCTCTGTCTTGAAAGATGGCACTGGCGTGGCGTGGGCCAGGGAGTCCGAGAGGCGGAGCCCAGGGCGAGAACCGTCCAATGGCTTCACATCTGATCCTGGAGAAACAATGTCATTGGTTGGTAAAAGTTTGAGAGCGAAAACATGGAGGGGAAGAGACAACAGAGATATGGAGAGACACTGGAGAAGAAATGAAAAAGTAAAAGTAGAATAATGGACAGATAGTGAAGATGGAGAGTGCAGGACCAGTGTGAGTACTTACTGTATGTGTGTTTGTTGTCAGAGGGTTTGTGGGCGGGGCTAAATGGAGAAGGGGTGGGGCTAAAGGGAGAAGGGGGGTTTTCTTCCTTCACACCCATCAGGGGCCTCTGGTCCTGCTCAACACACACACAGACACACAGGCACGCAAACACACAGACACACAGGCACGCAGACACACAGACACACAGACACGCAGACACACAGACACACAGACACACAGACACACATGCAGACACAGGCACGCAGACACAGGCACGCAGATGCACAAACGCACAGACAGACAGACAGACACACACATACACACCCACCCACACAACAATAGCAGGTAAACAATAGGTACACACACACCTGAGTTCACAAATGAAAGCACCAACATTTTCTGGACTCACAGTCTTCTTGGCCAGAGAGGGGGACTGCTGTCCTATTGGATGGTACGGAGGAGGAGTCTGAGGGGAATGCATCATCAAAGGGGAGGGGCTTCCCCTCAGGGGACCTATCAGAGACAGCAGAGAGATATGCATCATCAGAAGGGGAGGGGCTTCCGTGAGCGTAAGTGTACTGTGTGTGTGTGTGCTGTGTGTGTGTGTACTGCGTGTGTGCAATCTGTGTGTGTGTACTGTATGTGTGTGCGCTCTGTGTGTGTGTACTGTATGTGTGTGCGCTCTGTGTGTGTGTGTGTGTGTACTGTATGTGTGCGCGCGTGTGTGTGTACTGTATGTGTGTGTACTGCGTGTGTGCACTGTGTGTGTGTGTGCTGTGTGTACTGTATGTGTGTGCGCTGTGTGTGTGTGTACTGTATGTGTGTGCGCTGTGTGTGTGTGTGTTACCTGACGTAAAAGACTCCATCTTGTTGCCAGGTGAAGGCTGCTGGTGCTTCAGTTGTTGTATCTGCTGCAACGCTGCCCCCTTGTGTCCCAGCAACGGCGAGTGTGTGTGAGCGAGCGGCGGGTGTGTGTGTGCGAGCGGCGTGTGTGTGTGAGCGAGCAACGGGTGTGTGTGCGTGAGCGAGTGTGTAAACTCCAGCTGCTCTTCGTGGGTAGGCCTGGCAAGCGTCACGCCGGGCATCGCCGTGGTTACTGCCGCGGCCTGCATCAGCTGGGAGTGGGTGACAGGCGAGAGTGTGTGTGTGGGGGTGTGTGTGTGGGGTTGTGTGTGTGTTGCCAAGGGGCGTGTCTGCGGGTACATGGGAATCTGGCTCGCAGCCAGAGAGGGAGGGGGCGGAGTCTCTGAGTTTGTGGGCGTCGGCTCCTCGTCGTCCTCCAGTAAAGCCTGAGGGGGCTGAGCGGAGAGGGTTCCCAGAATGCCGTGCGGCGTGGGGGAGGGGACGCGGGGGCGAGGGGGTGGTTGTGGGACGGAGGAGGTTGGGGGAGGTTGGGGGAGTGGGCAGGATGAGGGGGGAGGCTGGGGGAGAAAGAGGGGGACAGAGGAGGAGGGGGGAGGTGGGGGAGTGGGCAGGAGAGGGGGGAGGCTGGAGGGGTTTAGGGGGGAGGGCTGCAGCTCTGTTGCTAGGGCGGGATGGTTGCTGGGGAAGGGCGTTATGGAGAGCTACAGCGTGGGAGGAGAACGAAGTTTGGATTACAAAAAGTAACTTTTAACCAATCAGAGCGTTTCACATCGAATAAGTAGGTGTGGCCTTACCTGGCGAGGGATTCAGGAACAGGTGTGTCTCGCTGCCACAGTTGAGGTGGGGGGCGTTGTTTCCGACGGCGACCGGCCCTGCGTTATTATGGGATGGGTCAGAGACGGGCCCAGCCTGGGGCAGTGGGGGGGGCAGGAAGTGAACCAGAGGATCAAAGGTGTCGTCCAGGGAGGGGGGGTGAGGGCCTGGGGGGACTAGGGGGGGGGGCTGGGGGAGGGGCCTCCGGGGGGGAGGAGCCTGCTTCTTCTGTTTGGGAACCAGTCCTGGAGAGAGGAGGGGGGTTAGAAGAGGGAGTGTGTGTGTGTGTGTGTGTGTGTATATGTGTGTGTGTGTGTGTACCTGTGTCGGGCTCATCCTCGCTGTCAGATGAAGAATCACTGCTGCCTGACGAAGATCCTGTCTTCATCTTCATCACACTGGTGACCTCAAGGGTCTTCTCTGCTGCTGTAACACACACACACACACACACACACACACACACACACACACACCTTTACACACCTTCACACACGCTGCTTACTTACATGTCACTATGCATTCCACTCCCCCTCCCTCCCACCCTTCTCCCCTTCCCTCCTTTCCTCCCCCCCAATTCTACCTTTCTCTCTTCCCTCCCCCTCCATCTCCCTTCCTTCTCTCCCTGCTCACCCCTCCATCTCCCCCCTCTCCCTCTCTTCTCACCTCTCCCTCCGATCACCTGGGCCTCTTCTTCTTCCTCCTCCTCCCCTCACCTCCTGGCCTCTTCTCCCTCCTCCCCCCTCACCTGGCCCTCTTCTCCCTCCTCCCCTCGACCTGCTCTTCTTTCGCCTCCCCCCTCACCTGGCCTCTTCTCCCTCCCCCCCTCACCTGGCCTCTTCTCCCTCCCTCCCCCCTCACCTGGCCTCTTCTTCCTTCGGAGGCTGCTAGACACGTATCTCTCCAGCTCCCTCAGCGTCGACGGCTTCAGCGTCTCAAAGTCGATCTCGATCTCGTCCGGGTTGGAGTTTTTCAGCGACGGCTCGCGTGATTGGATGATGTGGACGACGCGGCCCAGCTTGTCGCCGGGCAGCTTATTGATGTCAAGGCTCAGCTGACGCTTCTCCTCGTACGACATTGGCTTAGACCGGTCGGCCCCGCCCACAAACACGCCTGGAGGGAGGCGATTGGACAAGATTGGAAAGAGGAGATGAGGACGGACACACACACACATACCTGGTTCCTCACACACACACACACCTGGTTCCTAACACACACACACACACCTGGAAGGTCTTCGGACCCAGAGGGGTCGAGGGGGGTGGGGCCAGACTGAAGAGCGTTGCCAGGGCGACTGTTCTTCACCACTCCCTCCTTCTTACTGTGAAGGGAGGAGGAGGGTTAGAGGGAGAGAGGTTAGAGGGAGGGAGGGAGAGAGGTTAGAGGGAGAGAGGTTAGAGGGAGAGAGGGAGGGAGGGAGAGAGGGAGGGAGGGAGAGAGGGAGGTTAGAGAGAGGTTAGAGAGAGAGAGAGGGAGGGACACACACACACAAACACATATGTGCACACACACACAAACCTCAGACACACACACACACACACACACACATTCAGACACACACACAGACACACACACACACAGACACACACACAGACACACACACACACACACAGACACACACACAGACACCTCACCTCAGTTTCTTGAATTTCTTGGGCGTGACCGGGTCCTTGGTGATTCTGCTCTTCCTGGTTGGCTGAATCAGGGCAGGGGGCGGGGTCAGCTCCAGAGGCTCCTCCCCTCCTGTCTTCTTCTTGTGTTTGTCCTTCTTCTTCTCCTTTTTGTCTCGTTCTCTCCTCTTCAGGGCCGGAGGCTGGGACAGGGCAGCCAGCTGCTCATGCACCGCCTTCAGCTGCAGCAGACCACACGCACGCACGCACGCACGCACGCACGCACACACACCATACATACACCATACACACACATGCACACCCCCACATGCACGCACACACCCCACACACACCAATACATTACACATACACACACATGCTACACACATCTGCACATTCACGCGAACCAACACGCACGGCACACACTACACACGCACACACACACCCCACATACAGATACACACACATACCCATACACTCACTCTCACATACACTCACAGACACATAAACACACAGACACGCACACTGTACACATGGCACACACACACACACATACATATTAATAAACAAAGTATGGGCACCAACACATTAAATATCCAGAATCCATACAGATGCTAAAAAGCACCCCCTCTCACCTGTTCCTGCAGCTCAGCCAATCGCTGAGCTCGCTCGTGTTCCGAATCACCGGCTGACGATTCTGATTCCGAGGGGGAGGAGCAAGAGGAGGACCTCCCTACGGTGGGAGGGGCCTGTCTGGTGGAGGGTGCTGGTTGGTGGAGGCTGGGCGAGGAGGAGGGGACAGGGGCGGGCTCCTCTGGATCGTCCGGCAACTTGGCGAATCGCATCTCAAACACATCCTTGTAGGGGTCAGAGAAGTGTGTGTGTTATGTACCTGTGTGTTATGTACCTGTGTGTGTTATGTACCTGTGTGTTATGTACCTGTGTGTGTGTGTGTTATTGTACCTGTGTGTGTGTGTGTATGTACCTGTTGTGTGTGTGGTTATGTACCTGTGTGTGTTATGTACCTGTGTGTTGTGTGTTATTGTACCTGTGTGTGTTTACGTACCTGTGTGTGTGTATGTGTTATGTACCTGTGTGTTATGTACCTGTGTGTGTGTGTGTGTGTTATGTACCTGTGTGTCATGTACCTGTGTGTGTGTGTGTGTTATGTACCTGTGTGTTTGTATGTACTGTGTGTGTGTGTTATGTTACCCTGTGTGTGTGTATGGTGTATGTACCTGTGTGTTGTGTACCTGTGTGTGTGTGGTGTTTGCACCTGTGTGTGTGTACGCTGTGTGTGTGTGTGTGTTATGTACCTGTGTGTGTGTGTTACGTACCTGTGTGTGTGTATGTGTTATGTACCTGTGTGGGTTATGTACCTGTGTGTGTGGTGTGTGTGTTATGTAACTGTGTGTCATGGTACTGTGTGGTGTGTGTGTGTGTGTTATGTACCTGTGTGTGTGTGTTACGTACCTGTGTGTGTGTGGTAGGTACCTGTGTGTGTGTGTGTTATTGTACCTGTGTGTTATGTTCCTGTGTGTGTGTGTGTTTTTTTTTTTTTTTTTTTTTTTTTTTTTTTTTTTTTGTGTGTGTGTGTTATGTACCTGTGTGTGTGTGTGTTATGTACCTGTGTGTGTGTGTTATGTACCTGTGTGTGTGTGTTATGTACCTGTGTGTGTTGTGTTATGTAACCTGTGTGTGTGTGTTATGTACCTGTGTGTGTTATGTACCTGTGTGTGTTAGTGAGTGTACCTGCAGCTTGCGCGCCATGGCGACCACATCGTGGTCAGGAGGGTTGTACTTGTAGCAGTTGGAGAACATCATCCTGACGTCTGATGCAAACTCAAGAGCATCCCTATACGCCCTGGTGTCTAGCTTAAACTGGAAACACACACACACACACACACACACACGCACCATACACACACACGCACACGGACAATACACACACACACACGCATGCGCACATCATACATACATACACGCACGCGCGCACACACACGCACATGCACGCGCACGCACACACACACGCACACACACACACACACGCGCACATCATACATACACGCGCACATCATACATACACGCACGCGCACACACACACGCACACACACACACGCACACACACCAGGTCAATGGTATTCCTATTACAAACACTGACCAGCACAGTCGACTTCCTACTTGCCTGATGACCTCACCCACACCTGCCGACCGCTGATGACATCACCACCCCCTGTCCCCCTCCGATGAACTCACCTTGACGGTGCTGAGGTCCATGGGGTGTTTGATGATGTCGTGGTAGTCGTGGAGACCCAGGGCCTCCACGTCCACAGGCTTGTAGAAGGGCCAGGCGTAGGCTGTGTGCTTCTTAGACAGCATCTCCATCAGAAGCCCAGTGCAGCCCCGTAGTCTCTGCTGTCTGCTGGGGGCCAGGGGGGGCACACTATCCCCCACTGGAGGGAGGGAGGAGAGGAAGGGAGGAGAGAGAGAGGAGAGAGGAGGGAGAGGGGAGGGAGAGAGAGGGGAGGGAGAGAGAGGGGAGGGAGAGAGGGGAAGGAGAAGGAGGAGAGATGAGGAGGAGAGGGAGGGAGAGAGGGAGGATAGGGGGAGAGGGAGAGAGAGAGGAGAGGGGGAGGAGAGAGAGAGGAGAGAGAGAGAGGAGAAGAGAGAGGGGAGAGGGGAGGCAGGAGAGAGAGTTATGGTTCACACCATAACACCATTCTTCAGTACATGCACCTCTCTCACACACACCCCATCACTCCTCACCTCATTCCCCTCTCTCACACACCTCATTCCTCTCTCTCACCCGCTTCTCCTACCTCTCCCCCGTCTCAGCCCCCTCACGCCCCTAAGCCTCCTCGCGCTCTCTCACTGCGCCCTCCCGACCCTACCTGCCTCCCCTGCTCTCACGCCCCTCCCCCTACGCTCTATCTCCCTCTCTCACCCCCCTCACCTCCGTGTTGGGAGTCTGGCTGGGCCGCCTCCTGTCTGGGCTGCTTGGACGCACGGCTGCTCTCTCGGCGTGGGCGGGGCTCCGTTGCCAAGGGAGACGACTCGCTGAGCTGGTCATTGGCGGTGGGCGTGGTCGTGTCCGCCTTCCTCTTCTGGCTCTTCCTCTGCTGCAGAGGTCAGAGGGTCACGGGAAGGAAGCTACTGCCTCTACAGCAGTAGGCCCAATTCTTTATGAAACTCTTCTCCCCCACTCCCCCCATCTCACCCCTCCACCCCCCCCCCCCCTCCTCCCAGGTGGACTCACCTTGGCGGGGAGGGTGGTACTGTGGGTGGGTGCCCCAGGGTGGAGGCCAGGGTGGGGAAGCCCAGCGGTCAGACTGTGGCCCAGGGGGTCCAGAGAGCTGAGGGGAAAGGGGGGCCCGAGCTGGGGGGCGTGCGAGGGCGGGGTGGGAGGGACACGTGGGAGGAGGGTGGACTGAGGTGGCATGGCCAGGGGAAGAGTGGGGGGACCCTGCAAGGGGAGGGAGGGAGGACGGGAGTGGGGGGTGGAGGAGGGGGAGGAAGAGTCTTGGCCTGAGTCAGATTTGGAGATGAGACCTGAGGGGGGGAGGTAAGGGGGGAGAGATGGAGAGAAGGATGGGTAAGGGGGAGAGATCGGAGAGAAAGGGGTGAAGGGAGAGATGGAGAGAAGGAGTAGGTAAGGGGAGAGATGGGGAGGAGAATGGAGCAGGAAGATGGGTAATGGGGGGAGAGTATGAGGGAGAGAAGAAGAGGGGATGGGTAAAGGAGGAGAGATTGGGGGAGAGATGGGGGGAGAGATGGGGGAGAGATGGGTAAGGGGGGAGAGATGGGGGAGAGATGGGGGAGAGATGGGTAAGGGGGGTGAGATGGAGAAAGAGGAAACAGAGAGTTAAGTCAGGAACCTTGTTTGTGTCTCTGAGACAGCGTGTATCCATCCCATAATCCCACACCTGAGTCTCGCCGGGTCCCCTACTTCCCCCCTTTTTACCCCGGCTTATCCAACGGCGACGCTCTGGTGAGCGACGCGATCTCCGCGCTCCTCCTGGGCATCTGACTGTGATCTTCTGGCGGAAGCATCTTCTGCTGTTGAGACTTCTGCCAGTCGCACGATGTCATCTCGCTAGGCTACAACACAGCCGTGGGTTGGTATCGACTCACCACACACACCATAGACACACCACAGACACAAGCACACACACACAAACACGCACATGCACGCACACACACAAGCACACATGAGGTTGAAAGCCTGAAAACACTCTGGAAATTGTGTGTGTGTGTGTGTATGGTGTGTATGGTGTGTGTGTATGGTGTGTGTTTGTGTGGGTGTGTGTACCTTGTTATAGATGTAGCAGTTGGTGAACATGGTGTTGAAGTCCTGGATGCACTCCTGGGCGTTCCAGTAGTAGCTGTTTTCAAGCCGCTTCTTAATAGTACCCATATCCATGGGCTGCTTGATGATCTTATAGTAGTCCTGGGAGAGGGAGGAGACACTGAAGGAAGCATGACAAACATATCGACTCTACACTCGAAAACACACACACACACTCGAACACACACACACACCTCGAACACACACACACACACTCGAACATACACACACACACTCGAACACAGCACCACACTCGAACACACCACACACAGCACTCGAGACAGCACACACACACTCACACAGCACCACACACATGCCACACACAGTACGTACAGGCAGGTTGAGTCTGATGGCGTCTACGGGAGCCTGGAAGGGCCAAGCAAACTGGTGCTTCCACAGGGTCTTCAACAGCACCTTCAGGAGGTACTGTAACACAGACACACAATCACCTAGCTACACAACACACGATCACCTAGCAACGCAACACACGATCACCTAGCAACACAGACACACAATCACCTAGCAACACAGACACACAATCACCTAGCAACACAGACACACGATCACCTAGCAACACAATCACATAGCAAAACAATCTCATAGCAACACCATTACCGAGCAACACAGACACACAATCACCTAGCAACACTGGATCATATCCCACCTAGCAACACAGGACAACACACCACCGCTAGCTGATTGGTCCCCCAAACTATCCCCATACCTGTAGCTGATTGGTCTGCCTTTTGGGTCGCAAAGGGTTCCATGTCTCGGGAGGGGGGTGGTTGAAGTAGAGGGGGGGCGGGCCCAGGGGCGGGCCCTGGCTGCTACCCGCCTCCAGGCCGTCTCCCATAGCAACAGCAGGAGCGGGAAAGGGGGGGGGGTCCCAGTCAGACGGTACGACCCTGGGGAGGGGGGGGGGTCACTTTCAGGCCATCATACCGCTCACTGCCATCTCTGGGGAGGAAGAGCATCATCGTCACTGTCATCACTCTCTCACCTCCCACTGACCCGACTCATCTCCCTACACGCCCCTCGTCCATCATCTTCGTACTCCTCTCATCTGTCATCCATCCCTACCTCTCCTCTCACTGCATCCACTCACTGTCCTCCTCACTGTCATCATCTCTCTACTCCTCCTCACTGTCATCATGCATCTCTAACCTCCCCTCACTGTCCATCAAATCTCTACCGCCTCCCACTTGCCATCAATCTCTAACTCCCCTCAGTCATCATCTCCATCCTCCTCAGTCATCACTCTACTCCTCTCATGTCATCATCTCCTCTGCACTCCTACACTGGGGGGGCACACTACCTCCTCTACTGTTCATCAACGCTCACTACTACGTCCTCACTGAGCTCACCTCATCTACCACCCTTCACTGTCAAATACCTACCTCTTCACTGTCTCAACCTCTACCTCCTCACTGTCATCATCCTCTACTCGCCTCACTATCATCTCTTCTCAACCCTCCTCACGTCATCATCTCACTCCTCTCCATGCGTCATCATCTCAGCTCCTCCCGTCACTATCCATCATCTCTGGCTAACGCCTCCATCACTGTCAACACTTCTCTCTTAACCCCCTCACTGTCATCAATCTCACTACTCCGCACTACAGTAATCATCTCTACCCCACAGCTGTCATCATCTCTACTCTCCCATGTCATCATCTCTCTACTCTCTCCATGTCATCAATCAGTTTTTGTTGTATTAGTCCTGTCCCTGTCCCTCTACCCTGTGGTGTGGGGTGTTGTGTTGTTGGTGGGTGTTGGTGTGTGTGTGCGTGTTTTTTTTTTTTTTTTTTTTTTTTTTTTTTTTTTTTTTTTTTTTTTTTTCTTGTGTTTTTTTTTTTTGTGTGTTTGTGTGTGTAAGCTACGTGTGTGTGTGTAAGCTACGTGTGTATGTGTGTGTCTGAAGCTATCGTTTGTGTCGTTGTCTGTGAAGTAAGCTACGTGTGTTGTGTTGTCAAACTTTGTTCGTGTCGCTAACGTTGTGTTGTGTGGTGTCCCTACATTGTGGTTGGTGTGTGTCCAGCTCTACGTGTGTTGTGTCAGCTACCGTGTTGTTTGTTTGGTGTCAGCTACGTGTGGTTGTTTTGTGTGTTGTTCAGCTATTGTGTGTGTGTGTGTGTCGGCTACGGGTGGTGTGGTGGTGTGTCGCTATCGTGTGGGTAGTGGTCCTGACTTCTACTATCATGACCACTGTTTGATACCTTCTATGGTACCTTGAAAGTATGTTAACCGCGTTGTCATGAGGGATGAGCATCTCTGACGTATGATTCTACGGATTAGTGACAGGAAAATGATGGTACATTGAGTCTGTGAATTGAGACTCGTAGATCTATGTCTTTGACAACGCTGTAGACAATTCCTCTCTGAGAGACAACTGTAGTTAGTCATGTAATAATAGATGTGACTCGCAGAAGCGTGTCTGATTTAAAAATCGCTCAAATAAACGGACTGAACGCGACTTAACAACATCGCGAGAAACACCAAGAAGTATACTGGCTGCCGTTTGCGAAGAATGGACAGGACTGGCAATAAACTACGTGTTCGACAAAATGGATCAAAGACTATGAAGTGGGTGTCGCTATTCCACAATTGGTTTATTCTAACTTTCACTTGTGTTCGCTAAGTTCTTAAAGAAAAATCTTGGGAGATAAAATCCATCTTAGGACAGGAGGGAATATTTTAGGGTGTCTGGAGTTTTGATCGCGTATGTCGAGTAATAAGACT
>BROE01000002.1:1443286-1454356 GCA_036571765.1 Plecoglossus altivelis
TGTGTGTGTGTCAGCTACGTGTGTGTGTGTGTGTGTCAGCTACATGTGTGTGTGTGTGTGTGTCAGCTACGTGTGTGTGTGTCAGCTACGTGTGTGTTTGTGTGTGTGTCAGCTACGTGTGTGTGTTTGTGTGTGTGTCAGCTACGTGTGTGTGTGTGTGTCAGCTACGTGTGTGTGTGTGTGTGTGTGTCAGCTACGTGCGTGTGTGTGTGTGGCCTGTTAAAGAGGACTTACATCTGTGCCTGAAGTTGGTTAACCTGCGTCTAGTCATGAGGATGGAGCATCTCTGTAGTCTAGACTGATGACAGGGAAATGGGTCTTGGTCTTGAATTGAGACCGTAGATATTACTTGACACTGTAGAAATTCCCTTGAGAGAAATCTAGTTGGTATAAGAGAGGATGGAGAAAGACGCGTTCTGATTAAAACGCTCAAAAAACGGACTGAACGCGACTCTAACAAACACTCGCGAGAAACACCAAACTATACCTGGCTGCGTGTTGCGAAGAATGGACAAAAACATGCAAATAACCGTGTCAACAAAATGGATCACAAGACTATGAAGTGTGTCGCTATCTCCAAAACTGTTATTCTAACTTCAATGTGTTCGCTAAGTTCATTAAGAAAATCCTTGTGGAGATAAAAACAACTTAGAAACGAGAGGGAATATTAGAGTGTCCTGGATTTTGACCCAATATGTCGAGTAAACATACAAAATGGCGCTCTTCGTTCCCAGATACTAGCTTGGAGACAACCAAACAACACGCAATGTTTTTGAAAAAAAGACTGTGTATTTTAAAAGTCTGGGGGAATGTTTACTGAATGGCACCATGGCAAGAGACACAACCTCCATTAGCTGTTGTTAGCAGCAAGAACACTGACAGCTACGTACGTAAACGCTCTTCAGGAATACAGAGACTTGGAAAATGCCGTTATTCTGAGACCTACGTCGTATTTCACACGTGCTTTGAACGCCGTACTGCGTAAGCTACGTACTAGAAAATGCGTTAAATCTGTCACGAATACGGCCTGCGAGGCTACAAACAAACCGCTTAGCTAGTTAGCGACTAGCCTGCTGCTGTCCCGCGACTAGCATGCGCAGTGACAACAGGGAGTGCCCGTTGCTCTCTAAAATGCCCAGTTACTTCATCGTAAAGACACATACCAAAAAGCCGTGCACAGTGTGTAGAAGAGTCAAAGCTAGACAACGTAAAGAAAACGTAAAGACAATCTTTCCCTGCGTCCGAACCGGTGGCAGGCCTGCGAAGCGACAGCTCGTGCCTCGATGCCACAGCGCGCTGACAGCAGGTGAAATACGTCACCAAGACGGGTTCCGACAGTTTTGCTAGACTCTCGGGTTTGTATGTTATCGCCTGCAGTACCAATATCGCCACAAAGTGACCGCAAAACGCCTTTGATTACCTTCCTCGTCAGATGTCAGCGCGCGCAGATCTTCCTCACCCTGAATCCAGAACAAACAGCCCCGTTCGACGTCGATGACGTAAGACGCACGGCAGCTGAACGTCAGTTCGTCGAATGTCACCTCTCGCTGTGTAAAACCTTTTACGTTCAATGTATATATCAATATATACATATAAAAGCGAATTAAAAAAATATATATTCGTTTACGCAAAGTGCAACAATGTCTTTTAGATTTTCATCGACTATTATTTTATACCAATATTTAACTTTGGATTAGTATGCACTGAGTTTAGTTAAGCAATTTCTGAATCAAATTTATGACTCTGGTTTTTAACTATTCGTATATTTTGTAATTTAAAACAAACTCATATTTGACCTGGAAGTTGTATTCAGCGTTTATATGTTGGTAGTTTTACAAAAAAAAAAGTCGTGGTTACCTTTTGGAATAACCAATAAAATCTAAATGTTTTATTAATGGGAAAACTACTCAGGACTACTTTTGGACTTTGCAAGTATTAAATGTTACGAATGGGCAGAGTTAAGATTGATTTTACTTGACGTAGCATACTAGATCCTGAAGCATTAGCCCGCGAAGGGCATTCACCTCCCTCTTTTCGGAGACACGAACAGGAAACCTAATGACAGCGAGCTAGCAGTACAACAAGCCTAGCTTGGCCTGCTCTGCAACTCACCCCTGAATAAGAAATGACCCACAACGAAAACCAAAGCCAACAAACCAAGCCAACAATAAACTGTTATAAAGGACTTATAAATGTTTATTTCAATTAACCCAAAAAGGAAAACAAAATCACAAGCACTTAAAAAAAAAAGACGTAAGTCAATAAACCCTCATTACAGAAAACACAAAACAACATCACGTGATTCAGTCCCGTCGACTGAGTGTCGCTGCTGTGTCATAATGTACACGCGCCTGGCAACGCTCCCCCCCCCCTCCCCCCAACCCTGGCCACGACTACCACAAAGGCACAACATTAGCTCAGAAACACTGAAAAAACTAGGCATGTATAACCATTTACTGTTAGGGGGATGCATTTGAAAGAGTTCTGGAGAGAAGGGGTGTGGATGTGCCATGTTTATGAATAAATCTGATTGGCTTATGCATGAACTGGGGTTGGCCAGGGGGGTGAAGGGCTGTGATTGGTCCAGAGAGCGAGGTCGGGAGGTGAGGACTATTACTCGATGACTACGACTCCGTTAGAGTCTTCGTTCTGCAACTCTTCCTCCTCCTCCTCCTCCTCCTCCTCCTCCCCCAGAACTGCCTCAATCCCTTCGTCCTCTCCATCATCTCTTCCTCCCTCCACATCTCCTGCATCCTCTCCTTCATCTAGCTCGTCATCTACCAAAAATGAATCCTCATCCCCGACCTCAAACCCTTCCTCCTCCAGTCCTGCCTCCCCCTCCTCTCCTTCTGCTCGCTGCTCCTCTAGTCTCTTCTCCTCCTCCTCTAGTCTCTTCTCCTCCTCCTCTAGTCTCTTCTCCTCCTCCTCCACCTCCTCTCCTCCTTCCGCCACCTCCACTCCCTCTTCTTCCTCCATCTTCTCTTCCTCATTCCCATCAGCTTCGGCAGAAGTCTGTCCAGCCTCTGCCTCTGGCTCCGCCTCCTTCAAATCTGGCCCCACCCCCTCCGAACAAGGCCCCTCTCCCTGCAAACCTGCCCCTTCTGGCTCTGGCCCCGCCCCCTCTGCCCCTGCCCCTTCTGCTCCCGTCTCCGTCTCCGACTGCATCTCATTGGCCAGCTCCGCCTCGGCCACCTCCATCGCCATGGAGTCCTCAGGGTCCTGGTCGTCGTGGTTACCAGTGAAAGGGTTCTCACCCTGCAGGAGAAGAGAGAGGACTGAGCGAGGGTGTACCTTGAGGTAGGTACCTCTCCAGCCAGTTACAGACTAGACGTGTGACTGTGAGACTGTGCGTGTGTGTGACTGTGCGTGTGACTGTGCGTGTGTGTGTGACTGTACCTTAAGGTAGCTCTCCAGTTTGTTACAGACTAGACGTGTGACTGTGAGACTGTGTGTGTGTGTGAGACTGTGTGTGTGTGTGAGACTGTGTGTGTGTGTGACTGTGTGTAAGACTGTGTGTGTGTGTGTGACTGTATGTGTGTGTGTGTGTGTGTGAGAGAGACTGTACCTTAAGGTAGCTCTCCAGCTTCTTGCCTATGACCTTGTGGTTGAGGATGCTGCGTGCAACAGACAGACTGGCTCTCTTGGACTGCTCCATCATGCCCTGGGGTCAGAGGTCACAACAATGGAGAGTGGAGGGGGGGGTCACCACAAACACACACCAACCCAAGGCAGTCAAAGTGTGGTGTGTGTGTGAGATGTGTACCTTGCGGTTGTAGTTGTGGTCAGGGGACTTGAGGTGTTTTTGGATGAGGTGATGCTGCATGGGGATGAACAGGTCACAGGCAGCACAGTGGGCAGCCTCCACTTTCCTCATGAAGTTCTCCATGCCTAGCTCTGCAGAAAAGAGGCGTTACACACACACACACACTACACACACAGACACATCCACTTACACACACACCTTCCTCCTAGCTCGTTGCGAAGGAGAGGCGTTACCACACCACACACACTACACACACACACAACACACAACACCAACACACACACACACACACCACACACAACCACACACACACAACACACCACCACACACACACACACCACACACACACACAACACACACACACACACGCACACAACACACACACAACACACACACACACAACACCACACAACACACACACCTTCACACTGCTAGCTCTGCAGAAAGAGACGTGGCGTTACCACACCACACCCACACACACACACAACACACCCACACACACCACACACACACTACCACACACACACACAACACCGCCTAGCTACTGCAGTGAGAGAGAGGTTACACACTTACACACACCCCCACCCCCACGCTCCTCTACATACCTCTGGTCGAGGGGTCTGCTCCCGTGGTATTTACTTGGACACACACGCAGCACTGTGGTTCTCCATCTGGCTGGTCCTCTGCTCTGTCTTCTGGTACTTGTTCATGAGGTACTCCTGTCACACACACACACACACGCACGCACACACGCCGCGCACACACACGCGCAGCGTTGGCCAATGGTGCAGGCAAAGCAGTGGCATGGTACACGTGTAGTGTGTAGTAGTGTGTGTGTGTTGCAGTTTACTCTGTAGGAAGTCTGTGGTTCAGGCACTTGGGTCAGCCTGGAGTTTGGACAAGGAACAACTTGATAGTCTTGCTCACTTGTGAACAGCGGGACTTCTCTAGACCCATGGGCAGCGCATGTCCTTCCTTGTTAGAATGAGCGGAACTTTGCACACAACAATCCACAACGCGCGACATCACCCTGCAACATCACAAGCCAGTTGTTCACTGCGCAACGGCAATCAGAAGCCACTCCTGGCAAGTGGTGAGGTGATCGGTGGGTTTAGGAGGGGAAAGTTGACAAATAGTGGGAACCGAGGACCAGGGCACAAGAGAGAGGAAGACGAAGCAAGTAACAAAAATAAAGAAGGACGGGTGGAAGGCGGACACCTCGGTTGATTCCATGAACCCTCTGAAACGTGTTTAAGCTTGACCCCTGGAACGCCTTATTCCAGAGAAAGCCCCATCCCTTCCTGAGCTTGGGGTCCCTTGTCCTGGGCGGGAGGGCGTGCCCTGGGCGTCCAGAGAAGGAGTAGTGGAATTGCAGACCTTCTTTCTTCTCTGGGAGATCTCTCCTGCATTGTCGAGGGCTGATGCGACCAGGGCGAGAGAGACACAGTGACGGTAAGAGGGCAAGGCGAGAGAGAGAGTGGGAGAGACACACAGTGCCAGGTAAGAGCGGCAAGGGAGAGAAGATGAGGGAGAGGAGAACAACCCAACACAGTTAAGAGGCAAGGAGAGAGAAACACTGGGGGAGAGAGACACCCCGAAGTAAGAGGCAAGGGAACTAGAGAAAGATGAGGGGAGAGAGACACCCCCAGAAGTACGAGACAAGGGAGAGAAAGAGAAGGATCAGAGAGAGACAAGGAGGTGAGAGAGAAGGAGAGAGAAAGGAGAGAGAACAGATAGAGCGAGTATAGAACAGTACCTTTGTCTCCATCTGCAGGGGCTCTGGCTTCCTGTGGAAACACACAGCACTGTTAGTCACCCCTCACACCCCCTCACACCCTCCCTCACCCTCCCTCACCCCCTCTCATACCCCCTGCCCCTCACCCTCCCTAACACCCCCCTGCCCCTCACACTAGCTAGTGCTAGTGTCTCTGTGTCTCATACGTTAACGTTCACAAGGCAAGACGGGCTCTGTCGTCTCTTGTAACTCCTTGTGTCTCTGTGTCTCTGCTGTCTCATGTACTCACAGACGAATTGGGGCTAAGGTGTCTGCCTGGTAACTTCTACAGCCGATGGGCTAGTTTGTCCTTCTGTTTCTCTTGTGTCTCTGTGTCTCTGTGTCTTCTGTTCTCTGTGTCTCTGTGTCTCTGTGTCTCTGTGTCTCGTGTCTCTGTGTCTCTGTGTCTCTGTGTCTCTGTACTCACAGCAGATGGGCTAGTGTCTCTGTACTCACAGCAGAATGGGATTAGATGCTCTCTCTGTGTTCACGCATGCTACTGTACTTTAGCAGCTTATTCTGGTGCGGCGGATGTGTCTACTTAACCCCCGTATGCTATTACGGTCAGCATGGTTGCTGAGTGATGTTCTGTACTGGTACAGCATAAGAATGGGGCGCAACAACCAGCCGCGTCCTGATGTGGCATCCTTGCACAATCATCGCTTGTCTCTGAGGCTCTGCTTGCTGAAGAGCATTCCGACGGAAAGCTGTTTACGTACAGAGCGTAGGAACTATTCTGTGAAGGAGACACACAAGCAGCGCCCGTGTGATAGCTCGGGTTGAGGAAGAAGAATGAGAAGAATAGTTAGTGGTGAGCTGATCTGTGCGATATGAAGACTGAGTGTAGAGATAGAAAGAAGTTGTGTGCCTCGCGAGCTAGTGACTGCTGTGCTGTTCTCCCTGAGTCAGTTTGTGCTGCTGTTCTACTAGTTTGTGTGTTCACACCTGTGACTGCACGAGTTCGTTACTCCAGTTGGCCTGCTGTCGTCGAATTGATGTGTGTGTGTGTACGGCGTGGCTCGCAACCAACAATGGATCGCTGTGTCGTGAACGTCAAAATAGTACCATGGCTTGGGTGTGTGATGTGTGCTACTGTGTGAATCCTGTACCGTTGGCTGAGTGTGTATGTGATAGCTGTTGTGTGACGATCTGTACCGTCGGGACGGTTGTGTGGTGTGTTTGTGTGGTGAAACACTGACCCATTGTGTGTGTGGTGTGTGCAAGTGCATGCGTGTGTTTATGTGTGTGTGCGTATGTGTATTTCCGTGTGCTGGTGTGTGTTGTGTGTGTGATGGTGTGTGTGTGTTGATGTACCTGGCTTGGTGTGTGGTGTGTGTGTGTGTACCATGGGCTGTGTGATGTGTGTGATAACGATTGTGTGTGTGTTGTAGTGTACCTGGGCTGGTGTGTGTGTGTGTGGTGTTGTGTGTGTCATGTGTGTTGTGTGTGCCAGATTCCTGACTTGTGTGTGAATGTTGTGTGAGTTGTCTCATACACACATGCACGCCAGAGTTGTGTGTGTGTGTGTGTGTACCATGGCTGGCCTCTGGTCCCGCTGCATCAGTCTTGTTCATCTTGGACTCTGGTTCGTCAGCAGTCGTTAGAGTCTGCTTGCGTTTCTTCTGTCCGTCTCGCTGCGTCCGAGCTTGTTGTTGCTGTGGGGGGGCTGCCTGCTGAGGATGTTGTTGTTGTTGTTGTTGATGTTGTTGCTGGAGGATGGAGACACCGTCAACATACTCACCTAGCATCTAGACACTCTGCCTCATCATCCCCTCATCACTCGCTCATGCTCTCACTCACTCCGCACACGCCTAGCGTCTAGACACACACACACACACACACTCTGCACAGTCGGCACGCACACACACCTTTCTAACATAAGCACACGAGTCCACAATCTTACTGACGTGCACAGATAGAATACACAACAGGCAACTCTACAAACACACACACACACATCATCTCCACTTACACATTTGCATAACCCTTCCTTTCAACACACACACACACACCATCTCCACTAAACACACAAACCATTTCTCCACTCTACACGCACACACACACACACACACGGTTCGTTCATCATCATCAGTGGTTATGTTCTACTCCTGCAGACGAGGGTCTTAGGACTCATGTCCCGAAGATACTTAATAAACCAGGTAACCATCACTGTCCTTCTGACTGTCTCTGTGCCTCCCAGCAGCACTGCAGACATCAGACCCCCCACTGAGCTAAAACACAGAACGCCCATTTAGCAAGAAACGGTTTTCTCACCCCCCCCCCCCCTTTTGTAGTCGCGTGTAACATTAAGCCATCATCGTAGCGTTAGCCTTAGACCTCATAGCGTTAGCATTAGCCTTAGTCGGCATTAACCCTGGTAGCGTTAGCATTAGGAAAAAAAAAATACCCTCAGCCCTTGTAGTATTACCGTTAGCTTTGACTGTGTGGGGCTGGTAAGGGGTGGGTCGGCAGGTGGGCGCAACACAAAATAAACAAGAACCCAAATTAAGTGGATAAAGTTGTCTGGAATAGTCCAATGGCAGACCACCGTATTGGTGAAGGGGGACGGGCTCATTCAGGATGCAACCCTGAAGCGTGTGAGTGAGCAACTGATGGAGGGGTGGAGGGGCGATGAATTATGGTGACGTAAAGGGCAGACAGGCCAAAGGTCAGGGGTCGTAAGGGGTAGACAGGCCAAAGGTCAAGGGTCGTAATGGGCAGACAAGCCAAAGGTCAGGGGTCGTAATGGGCAGACAGGCCGAAGGTCAGGGGTCTTGTCTGGGGCTGTGACCACACACCACCAGGGGTGGGGTGGGGGGGGGGGGGGGGGGTACTTACACGGTTGAGGGGTCTCTTCCGGCCCCGCTGGCGCCCGGCCCTAGGCCCCCCTCCAAAGTGCCTTCCTGGGAAGTCATGTTGCGGGCCGGGGGGCCCCTGGTGGTGGGCTGCCCCGCCCTCGGAGTACATCCGGTGGGACAGGAGCGATGGGAGCTTCCCTCGGCCCCCCGGGGAGAGGCCGTGAGGGTGGGAGTGACCTCCTCCTCGGCCTCCACCTCCCATGGGAGTCGGGTCAGACCTGCGGCCTCCAAACCCTCCTCCTCCTCGGCCTCCAGGGCCTCCTCCCCTCCTGGGGGAGCGTCGGCCTGCTCCTGCCCACCCCCCCGCTCCTCCTCCTCCTCCTCCTCCCCCCAGACTGCTGGAGAAGGGGGAGTCTCTCATGGCCTGTCGCATTTTAGCGACCCCGTAAGAGGAAGGGGAGGGGCTGTCGAAGCCGCCTCCCCCCAGACCGACTCCGCCCCCGACTCCTCCTCCTCCTCCTCCTCCAAAGCCGGACCCCCCTCGCGGGCTCAGCATGTCGCCGCCCCTCCCGTCGCCGTAACCGTAGTTACCGGAGCGGGCGTAGAGATCGCGGGAGGCGAGGGAGGACGGGCGCGAGTCGAAGGACTCGAACTGGTCAAACCTGCGGATGGATGGAGGGAGCAGAGGAGAGAGGGTGAGGGAGGGAGGGAGGGAGCAACCTCCACATCCTCCTCCCCCCTCCCTCTCTTCAAGCCTATTTTCTCATGCGTACCACGGTGAGGCTGTTAACCATGGTCCAATAAGCGCTCTTGGCAGTCCTGGTGTCATTAGCCAATCACAGTGCTTAACACTTGTGCCCCTCCCCCCACCCAACCCCCCCCACCCCGCCTACTTGGGATCCAACCCTGGTGAGGGATGATGGGAAATGAAGTTGTTTACCATAGTCTCTCCCCCCCCCCCCAATCGGATAAGCGGATGGGCCTTTACAGAGGGGCGGGGCATAGATCTGGTGGAGAACAATTGGTCACACAGTGAGACAGACAAGAGCTTTGCCCAATAGAAATCCTCTCCACTCTGAGGAGGGTGGTTACCATCGCATCACAGCAGGGGGGAGGGCAGGGGGCGGGGCACCCTTGTCGATCGAATTAAAGTAAAAGGTAGGGGTGGGGTAATCCCTCCCAAACATTCACATCCTCAACCGCCCAGATAGAGGGTTACCGTGAGGAGATGAAAAACACAGACAGTGGGTAAATTAAAAACAAATAAAAGAAAGAGAAGACGTGTAGAGACCCTTCAGAGAGAGAGATCAACCGCAGGGGAGAGATATCTACAGCAGGCACAGAGCAGCAGTACTCTTGCTATCCACAGCGAGAACTGTTCGGTAGATGAGATGGAATGGTTTTCACCACTGAAAAACACCCTGACTCCAACTACCTGGAATAACTCAACTCCAACACATACACCCCACCCTTGTCGCCATGGTATCCCTTCCACACCCTTGTCGCCCTGGTATCAACTAATCAATGATTACAACCCCACCCACCCGCCGCCCCCCCCACATTTCAGTATCCAATCAGACGCCACAGACATCAACAGCTAATGCTAGTTAGCATCTAGTCATCCTGACCAGATGTCCCTTTAATGAGGGGGTCACTCTATCCATACGATAAGGAACTCTCCTACAACACAAGAACTGATCGAATCACCCAGAGTCAAAAAGCTTACCTCTCCCTCATAGAAATAAGAGTCTGTTGAGAACTTCATTGTTTTCATACAGAATAAGTGTTACAATAGACATTTCTCTAGCAGTCCTCTAAGTGCCCATCTGGCCAGGCACCACTACATCCTCTCTACAGCGTACCCATACTGACTGGATGGAAGGGGAAAGAAAGGAGGGATGTGAGAGGGAGGGAGGTATGAGGGGGGGGAGATAAGGGAGGCGTGGATGGAAATTGATGTGGAGGGGGGAGTGGGGAAGGAGGAGAGGGGAGGGAAGAGGGAGGGAAGGGGGAAAAGGGAGGGAAGGGGGAAAAGGGAGGGAAGAGGAGGGAAGAGGGGAAGGGAGGTGGGAAAGGGACGTAAGAGGGAGGAAGAGGGGGGGAGAGGGAAGAAGAGGGAGGGGGGTCTGTTGTACAAGGGAGGGAAGGAGGGGGAAAAGAAAGGTGCAGTGAGAGGGAAGAAGAGGGAGGGGGGAAGAGCGAGGGAGGTGGGTCAGTCAGAGGGCTGAGACTCTTCAGGTGAAGAGAGAAGATAAAGGAGGGGAAAGTCTAGGGGTGAAGTAGTTCCTGCATTCCCTGTGAGGCTGTAATCAGGGCAGGGATAGTGTTTGTGTGTGTGTGTGTGTGTTGTGTGGTGGGTGTGTGTTTTGTTGTGTGTGTTGTGGTGTGGGGAGTGTGTGTGGTGTGTGTGCGTGTGGGTGCGTGTGTATCACCTGTGCTGACCCCCCTCCCTTCATGCCCCCCTCCAGCTGGGTCAACATGTCCAGGCGCTGGTTGATCTTAGCAATGACCGCGTCTGCGCTGGTCCCTGTAGACGACAGCAAGGAACTCCCCATCAGCCCTCGCTTCATGTGGCCCCCGCCCCCCCCCCTCATCCTCATCCTCATCCTCGTCTTCCTCCTCATCCTTCTCCTCCACCACCTCCTCCGCCTCCACCAGCTCCTCCACAACCTCCTCCACCTCCATACAGGTCAAAACTGCCTGAACCTGCAAGGAAAGACAGAAGGGGGGGGGGG
>BROE01000002.1:1463333-1473391 GCA_036571765.1 Plecoglossus altivelis
GCTGCTCTAGTCTCACACACACACACACAGATGCACATACACACACAACACACACGCACACACACAGATGCACATACACACACACACACCACACACACACAGATGCAGCATACCACACACCACACAACACACACACAGATGGACAAACACACACACAAACAGATGCACATACACACACACACACACACACACACAGATGCACACACACACACAGATGCACATACACACACACACACACACACACAGATGCACACACACACACATACAGATGCACAACCAATACACACACACACACAGACACACACACACACATACAGATGCACAACCATACACAAATAAGTCACACACAAGTTTGCTTACTGTGTGAAGGCGTGTGTGTATGATTGTGCATTTGTGCATGGTTGTGTGTGCATGTATATGGTTGTGTGTGTATGGTTGTGTGTGCATGGTAGTGTGTGTGTATATGGTTGTGTGTGTATGGTTGTGTGTGCATGGTTGTGTGTGTATGGTGGCGTGTGTGTGTATGATTGTGTGTGTGTGTATGATTGTGTGTGTGTGTATGTGTGCATGGTAGTGTGTGTATGATTGTGTGTGTGCGCAGGGTAGTGTGTGTATGATTGTGTGTGCATGGTTGTGTGTGTGTGTGTGTGTGCATCCTAACCTGAGTTCCCGGAGCTGCCTGCAGTGCTGCAGAGCTTCCAGCAGGGAGGCGCCGTAGTTCATGGTCTTTAAGGAGCCCAGGTTGGCCAGAGACAATACCTGTAGCTCCCGACACCGCTGGGCCACCTGCACCAGACCTGCCCCCCTGATCACGCCAGGCACTCCCGCCAACGTCAGCTTCCGTAACCGCGGCAACTCCTGAAGGGCGGCAACGTGTGCATCGCCAACCGCCCTCGCCCAGGCGCACGCTCGGGGCTCCGCCCACACGCGCACGCACGCCTCCAGACGAGGCAGCGCCGACACAAACCCTGGTCCCGTCACTTCCAGTACCTCCAGGGAGGGGCAGCCAGCCAGGAGGGCGCCCAGCCCCGAGGTGCCGTCCCTGTGGAAGGAAGGGGCCGAGTCTGGCTTGTAGCTCTGGAGCCCCACGCGAGGTGGCTTCTTAAGACCCAACAGCAAGGCAGAGGGGGAGAGGGTGTGCGTGGGAGCGTGGGTGTGCGTGTGGGGGCCATCGGCCAGCGCGCACACGGGCAAGGAGAGCGAGCGGAGGTACGTAAGCCTGGCCAGGCTGGCACACAGGTGCGTGTCTCCGCCCAGACCCGTCGGGTTGTCATGGTGATAGTGTGTGTGCGTCAAGTTGAGGTGCGCGAGGTTGGGGCAGCCCGTGACCAGGCGGTTCATCGTCTCGGCAACGAGCTCGTCCTCCCCACGCGCCCCGTTGCCCTCTGGGTAAGGGTTGTGGCTTATTCCGCTGAGGTTCAAGCTGACCAATCGAGTCGCATCTCTGATTCCGTCGTCCAGCAACGAGCGGACGATCTGAGGCCGTAACGCAGGGCAACGGCTGAAACTCAAGTGCTTCGGGGCGTTGCCGTTGAGGGCTTTCCGTAGTGACTCCGCGTCCAACCAGGTGCGAGGAAGCTGCAAGGCCTCCAGGTCACCGTGGCGACCCAAGGTCTGGGCCAATGAGGCAGCGGCTGGCCAGTGGGCGGGGTTGAGACCAGGAACTGAAACCAGGAAGACTCGGAGGTGCTCTGGAACACGGACGCTGAACACAGCCAGGTAGAGCAGGAGGAGGGTCTGGTTCACCTGCAACACACACAGGTACACCACACACACAACACACACACACAGGTACACACAACACACAGAGTAACATACACACACAACAGGTACATAAAACACACACACACACACAGTGTAGCGATACACACACACACACACACAGCGGTGCATTACACACACCAAGGACATACACCATATACAACACACAGGTACATACACACCACACACACAACACACACAGGTGCATACACACACAGGTGCATACACACACAGGTACATACACACACACAGGTACACACACACAATGTTTATGTAACACACAAGCATTGCCCAGACAAAAGCAGCAGAAGATCCTGTAACAGAAGCACTAAGACTCCCTGGCCTGGCCTGGCCTTAGCTGGCCTGGCCTTACCTGGCCTGGCCTTACCTGGCCTAGCCTTACCTGGCCTGGCCTTACCTCTCCAGGAGCGAGACGAGCAGTGAAGCACTGCAGCTGCTGGTAGTGCGGGACGCTACTCTGCCCCACCATGAGCTGGCAGGACACGCTGGCGCCCTCTCTGGTCACCTCGGGGATCTCCAGTCGCAGCTGCAACCGCTGCAAGCCGCAGCAACAAGGCACCACGCCGTAGCTAGGAGTCAAGAGCGTCTGCCTCAGCGCCCGCACGCGACCCAGCGAATCGCGTGCCTCCGCGCTCAGCTGGGCGGAGTCGAACCCGGGAGCCACGTCGAAGGCCAGTGATTGGAGGAGAGGGAGCGAGGAGAGGAGGCGGGAAAGGCGAAGCGTGGTCACCCGGCAACCGGATAGGTCGAGTTGAGTTACGGCCCGGCAACGATGGACCTGGTCGATGGTGGATCCAGACAGCCAATAGCAGCCGTTCAGGCTGAGGGACTGCACCTGATTGGACAGCTGCTTCAGCACCTGGCAAATGGTGGCATCGCTGGCCTGCAGGAAGGAGACGGGGCCCAGGGACAGGAAACAGGAAGCAGGACAATTGGTCACAGGATTTATGAAAACACCAAGTGTGTGTCTTTGTCTATGTGTGTCTACAGTACGTGTATGTGTGTGTCTACAGTATGTGCATGTGTGTGTCTACAGTATGTGCTTGTGTGTGTCTACAGTACGTGTATGTGTGTCTACAGTACGTGTATGTGTGTCTACAGTATGTGCATGTGTGTGTCTACAGTATGTGCATGTGTGTGTCTACAGTATGTGCTTGTGTACGTGTGTGTGTGTTTCTACAGTATGTGTATGTGTGTGTCTACAGTATGTGCTTGTGTACGTGTGTGTGTGTCTACAGTATGTGTATGTGTGTATCTACAGCATGTGTGTGTGTGTGTTTTACCGTGTAGGCCTCAGTCAAGCAGGCGTGGCTGAGCAGGGTCTTGTCATGGCAGAGCGAGTGCAGCTTGCGGCACACTCGCGCCACACTCAGCAGCAGGTCGGGCAGGGGCACGTGGCGCAGGATACCGAGCAGAATCTCGTCAGAGAAGTCAGATATCCCCACGGACACCGCTGGAACGCCATCTTCTCCACATACCGCCTGGGGACAGACAGACCGGGAGACAGGCAGGCAGGAAGACAGACAGACAGACAGGCAGGCAGGCAGGGAAACAGTCAGGCAAGCAAATAGACAGACGGACAGACCGACAGAAAAAGATCCGACACAGCTAAAACAGTAAACGTTATGTTGTAAAGCCTTACAGTGAAACACATCGTAGCGTTTCTATCCAGCTAGCGACAATGAACTTACAAGCAGACTGCAATATAGAATAATCTCACGGCTAACTCACAGAAATCAAGCCACTCTGAGATACCAAACGGAAACAAATTAATGTTTACAGACAATCAGTTTGGATTGAACTGTCAACTGATTAAAACCCTCCGCAGACTAGGGTCGGCGCTTTGGTGCTAGCCAAAGATTGCTAGGTAAATTTGAAGCTAGTAGGGCGATTTAGTATTCATTGTAGTGTCTGGAAAATATCAGTTAACTAACCTGCACAATTTGATTGTCCATGTTTTCCTGTAAAGTTCCCGTTAGAGACATGCTCATTTCTATAGGCGTCTCATGTATAGGATTTTATCGGCGATTATGTCCAGGGGCTACCTCGCTAGCGACATTACTTGGTTGAGACATGGAACAAACAGCAAGGCAGCTGTAGCGGAACACCGGAAGATAATGAGTGACGGACTCACATCCGCTCTACTTCCTGGGACACACCCGCATCGAAGCAATATCAAGTCCGCAACCGAATAATCCGGTAACAATATCGACAAATTGTTCACTTTATCCAAACAACTTTTTCCTAATAAATTTGAGTTATGTCACTCTTAATTGTTTAAATGAGACGAACAATGACATCCTTTATTTACTTATTTTCTTTCGGTAATGCGTACATTAAACAAGGCTACACCTTAAATGGAGGAAGCGGCTCTCATTAAACGTATGTTTTTATATGATTTTGAAACATACAAACTTGTGGTCACACTACACTGATCTGGATAAGTGATTCAAGTAGGACTGGATGCATTTGCTGTTTGTTTTGTTAATTGAATTAGCTTTACGTCACCTAAATTCATGCCATTAAAATGTCTAAATGCGTAAAACATGTTACTAATACTATGAAACGTTAATGTGACGTATGATTTGAGAGACAGCAGCTTCAGTGTGGTGTCTGATCCATAAGTGACGAGAAACAAGATGTCATAGACATGTGCACTTTATTGAATTCTTATTGGTCGGTGTTGACAGTATCCCCGCAGCCCCTCCCCCTCCCTGGGCAGGGGGAGGGGGTGATGACAACCTTTACTCTTTCATACAAAAAGGTAAAGATGATTTTTTTTTTGCATAACAAAACACAAAAAAACTGGACCAAGTATTTCTCTTAAGGCTGAAAGTACAAAAAAAACAAACCGAACAACTTGACTTCGATTACATAATTTACATATTAAGCAATACTAGGAACCAGGAGAGACTTGGAGCGTTAGCCCCGCCCCCAAGCCCAGGAAACCTTCACAGAGGTAAATAAGGTGGGTGAACAAACAACTGGGACGACCTACACAACATATACAGGATGATCCTCCTCCCACAGGGTTAGCCCTGCTGGCTGGGCTGAGGCCTGGGCCCTGCAGACAGCAGGCAGGCCCTGGTTGCCCGGACGACTGGCCTCTTGGATGGAAGAGTGGGAGGGGCGGAGCGTGGAGGGGGGGGTCAGAACTCTGCACACACCATTATGTGTGAGTGTATGTGTGTAGTATGCATGTGTGTGTGTGTGTGTGTGTGTGTGTGGGCACAGAGCTCAAGCGGTCGCTAGCGGTGCGTGTAGTAAGGATGGGGTGGGAGGGGGGGAGGGAGACAGTCTGTTTAGAAGCACTTCCTGTGAACGATGGAGGGGCCGGACTCGTCGTACTCCTGCTTGCTGATCCACATCTGCTGGAAGGTGGACAGAGAGGCCAGGATGGAGCCTCCGATCCAGACGGAGTACTTCCTCTCTGGGGGAGCGATGATCTGGAGACGGGGAGAGGAGACGTCAGACATGAAGCTGAACACGGGCATTTCCTAAAATGACTCAGTATGGCAGATCTAAGGTGCAGCGCCCCTGACTGCCCACTGGGGGGCAGCAGAGAGGCAGAAGGTTCTAGAACAGCTTCCTGTTCAGGAAGGAGCAGACTGCATGAGGCAGATCAGCTGGAGCTGCATGTGTACCCTACAGGTGTGAGCTGTGACTGAGGTGGATAATGTAGTTGTGTTGAGAATTAATCATTTCAAGGGAGTAATTTAGACCAGGAAGCTGGCAGGTTGTAAAGCAGCTTAATGTGTTCAGTCCTCACCTTGATCTTCATGGTGGAGGGAGCCAGGGCAGTGATCTCCTTCTGCATGCGGTCAGCGATACCAGGGTACATGGTGGTACCTCCAGACAGCACGGTGTTGGCGTACAGATCCTTACGGATGTCGACGTCACACTTCATGATGCTGTTGAAGGTGGTCTCATGGATGCCACAAGACTCCATACCTGTGGGGGGGAGAGAGGAGGGTTAAGCATCTAGCCTTTCACCTGTAGGACAGACCAAGACCTTCCAAACAAGACCAGCAAGATGGGCAGGTCCCTGCTGAGAGACTCACCGAGGAAGGAGGGCTGGAACAGGGCCTCAGGGCAGCGGAACCTCTCGTTGCCGATGGTGATGACCTGTCCGTCAGGAAGCTCGTAGCTCTTCTCCAGCGAGGAGGAAGAGGCGGCTGTGCTCATCTCCTGCTCGAAGTCCAGAGCAACGTAGCACAGCTTCTCCTTGATGTCACGCACGATCTCACGCTCGGCCGTGGTGGTGAAGGAGTAACCACGCTCTGTCAGGATCTTCATCAGGTAGTCGGTGAGGTCGCGGCCAGCCAGATCCAGACGCAGGATGGCGTGGGGCAGAGCGTAACCCTCGTAGATGGGCACTGTGTGGGTCACACCATCACCAGAGTCCATCACGATACCGGTGGTACGACCAGAGGCGTAGAGGGAGAGCACAGCCTGGATGGCCACGTACATGGCAGGGGTGTTGAAGGTCTCGAACATGATCTGGAGGAGGGAGGAGAAGAGGGGTGAGGCGGGGTGACGCAACACTAGCAGGTCACAACACAGCACACAGCAGAGAGCCATGCACTAGACTAGAGAAGTCAGTCAACAGGTGGACTGAGCACCCAGACACACGTTAGGTATCCAAACAGTGCTGTCATTAGTAGAGTGAAGCTACACTGGATCCCCTATTGATGAGGCCTGAGGGGCCACATGCAAACAGGCATCACACAGGAGGAGAGAGAAACCTGGAGCTTCCAGAGAGATGGACAGAGCAGCAGGACTGAAGAGAGAGGGCCTGAGGGTGAACCACAACAGAGAGGAACTCAAGAACAGTAAGAGGCATGTTCATGGTGGCTGCAGCTCTGAAGAAGAGTTTTGCCCTGGTCACTTCCTGCCACAGAGGGTGGGGGTGGGGGGAGAGAGGAGACAGACTGAATCCACACCTGGGTCATCTTCTCCCTGTTGGCCTTGGGGTTGAGGGGGGCCTCTGTGAGCAGGACAGGGTGCTCCTCGGGGGCCACACGCAGCTCGTTGTAGAAGGTGTGATGCCAGATCTTCTCCATGTCGTCCCAGTTGGTCACGATGCCGTGCTCAATGGGGTACTTCAGGGTCAGGATACCCCTCTTACTCTGGGCCTCGTCTCCCACATAGCTGTCCTTCTGGCCCATGCCCACCATCACTCCCTGGGGGAAGAGAGATGGTTTAGGGGACTCACAATAACAGGCTGGACTGTAAACCCTCACAGAAACTGTTACTGTAAAATACCAAACGCATGAATGTGTAAAAAAAAGTTACCCGTTTGAATGAGGAAAATCTAATGTAGAGCATTCATTTCACCGAGTGAAATCAGGAAATAAGTGTAAAAGGGTTGACTGAAGTTGTAGGCAAACACTTGATTGACGTTTAAATTACCTGATGCCTGGGGCGACCGACGATGGAGGGGAACACAGCACGAGGAGCGTCATCTCCTGCGAAACCGGCTTTGCACATACCGGAGCCGTTATCAACGACCAGGGCGGCGATCTCGTCTTCCATTTCTGTACAAAACAGGAACCAAAAAAATGCGGAACCGTTAAAATTGCGAACATGCTATTCAGTGAGCTGCTGTAGCGCTGAGCGGCCGCAAGATGGCGCCGCAGCGCCAAGCTCCAGCGCCATGCCCAGTGTGGGAAGACAAAAGCCAGTTTCTCTCGGTCTCGCTATGGCCATATATGGGAATAGTTCGACCAGCTTAGTAAAAACTGCTGCTCGGCCCGTGACTGCCACCCCGCGTGCTGTTCTACAGCCGCCTGTGACAGCGAGGGGCCACTCCCTAATCCGAAACAAGGACAATCGGCTCCAAGTCCTAGATCAACGGCTACTCTGCGGTTGGTGACAAATGTATAAACGCTAATTTCCCGATACCGCAAATAATCTACGGTTCGCAGGACAAGTTACACAAAAGCGCCGAAACCACACTAGTGTCGTTAGCTAGCTAACCGGTCGTGTAGCTCTTCTCGGTAATGGGCTGGGCCAAATGTCCTACTTAGCGAAAAGTAAAGCATTAACCGTTGCATAATTACTCCTTTCCTCCCCCCAAAAAGGTTCAGAAAGCAGCTAACTTGATCCGTTATAACAGCGATTCAAGGGCGGCCGTTAACGGTAGGATAATGTATGGCAGAAAGGGTCGTGATGTAACCTCGGTTCATCAAGACTTCCTGCCGCTGACAGGCAGCTATGCCAAGCCGGTCTAGTATGCTAGCTCGAGCGGGACACACCCATGGCAACCAGACGCCATATAAAAAGAACAGACCGTTGAAATTCAAATTCCTCAAACGGTGCCGCCCTGCTAACCTCGTCATGGTCCTTTAACACAGTCAAAAGACAAAACGGACCATCAAGTCGTCGTCTAAAACTAAATTAGCTAGCTCTCAAGCTAACCATACAATTCGGTACTGTAACGACTTTACTGAGAGACCTCGGAATGAATTAACAGGCAAAATGTTATTACAAGATGTCATTATTGTACAATGTTAGCTACAGTAGTTTTTTAGCTCGAGTTAAATTTTTAACGCGTGTCGAAGCAATGAATGGATAACTGCAGTTATATCCACAATATCTGTCCACAACGCATACATTAAAGCTTTTCAAAGGATTTAAAGATCGATAGTCAAGACAGTACGCATTTTCGGTCTTACCTGTGTTTTAGGGAGGTGTTAACTGCAAAAAAAGGAGAATGTACACGGGCGGTAGTCCGCTCTGCTAGATCGACTGTGGTAGAATGATGAAGCGTTGCCAAGGTGCTGGGTTTTATCTGCGCCCGCGCTGCAGCCCCTATCCATAAAAGGCAAACTTTCTGCACGGCGCGCTCTGATTGGCTCAAGCGCGTCCACTTGGAGTGTCGCATTCGGCCTGTTGAGGGACGGGGCAAGACTGGCAAAGCGGCCTACACTAAAATCATAAACTTTAAAAGATTATCGATATGTCGTTGAGATCAGTGATTTTGTATGAAAGCAAATTAGCCAGGGTTTCATTCACGGCTACTTGGAAAAAATAAATCAAAGTGTTTTGGCGACTCTTAACCGAGACAATTAGCGTTTGTTTCAGTCAAATGTAGGCTTAAAGTGATTTGCTTTGTTTAAGAATTTGTAATTAGATTGAAGTTGTAGGTATACCAGTGACTCCTTTCAATCAGCATACACACACATTCCTGGGTCTCCCTCCTGTCCCGCAACAGCTTCTTAGGCTAAAGAGCTTATCTCTGTAGCAAACACAATACTTAACGACCCCCCCGCCCTTCAATAAGAACCGCACATAGCTGCAGAAAAGAGTGGGAAAAGAAGAGGATAATGAATGTATGTGCAACAGAAGTTGCCTCCGTAATGCTAAAGTTGTACAACGTATCAATTTAGGGAACTCTCTTATCCAAAGAGACACAAAGCACATGATGACTTTAAGACACATTTGTAACATTCCTGAATACACACACACACACACACACACACACACACACATGCACACACACACACACAGACACACACTTGCAGAACCAGATTGCGCATCGTTGATGACAGTTGAATGAGTAGAAGGGTCAGGAGAGCGATGCTAACAGCATTGACATGACACACACACGCACACTAAACCAAACTGTAGCAATGGATATCCTTGGCAGAACTGACAGACGACAGCTCTTTGCAGACTGTAAATCTATCAGAGCTATCACCAAGTCTGTGTGTGTGTGTGTGTGTGTGTCTGTGTGTGTGTGTGTGTGTGTGTGTCTGTGTGTGTGTGTGTGTGTCTGTGTCTGTCTGTCTGTGTGTCTGTGTGTCTGTGTGTCTGTGTGTGTGTCTGTGTGTGTCTGTGTGTGTGTGTGAGGAGGCATCATGTGTCGAGGTGAAAGGGACCATGTTGCTCTTGTATACTATCCATACTTTCCAAACTATCTATATCTGACCGGCAGAATCAGATACGAGAAACCAGTAACCATGAGAGTACCAGGACCAGTACCAGTACTAGGACCAGTACCAGGACCAGTACCAGGACAGTTCCAGAGTCAGACTTTCTTAAAGCAGGGAGCTTAGTCTCACTACCTGACAGGCTTCAAAGTTCTGAGATGAAACAACACTTCATGGATGAGTTGGATCAAGAGGTCACACAAGCTGACACACACACACACACACATGTACACACACACACACATGTACACACACACACACATCTACACACACACACACACACACACATGTACACACACACACACATGTACACCATACACACACATCTACAGCACACACACA
>BROE01000002.1:1473765-1487523 GCA_036571765.1 Plecoglossus altivelis
ACACACACACACACACACATGTACACACACACACACATGTACACCATACACACACATCTACACACACACACAAACACACACACACATACAAACACACACACACACATCTACACACACACAAACACACACATACAAACACACACACATCTACGCCATACACACACACATCTACAGTATACACACACATCTACACGCATGCACACACTTGATCTAAGGACGCGCACACACAAGTTAGAAATATGCGTGTGTACACACACACACACCTGTCAATAGCAGGTGTGTGTTTCCCAGTAAGTTCATATATACCACAACACTTTCCTAGAGATCAACCTGTGTCCTTATTGGAACTCCACACCTCCATACCACAACACCACACCTGTGTATTACATCACAACACCAACGTACAACAACACAACACCCACGTACTACTACATCACCCACACCCGTGGACTACATCACCCACACCCGTGGACTACATCACCACATTCCTGTGATTCATCGCCACACCTGAGTGCATCCGCATCCTACCAGTCATAATATGTGCAGAACTTCAACATGTGTGTTCTACTGTGACGGTACGATGATGTGGTGATGCACAGGTGAGAAAGAGAGGAGGCGAGGAGAGGAGAGGAGGTGGAGAGGAGGAGAGGAGGGGAGAGGAGGGAGGAGAGGAGGGAGGAGGTGGAGAGGAGGAGAGGAGAGGAGAGGAGGGAGGAGGTGGAGAGGAGGGAGGAGGTGGAGAGGAGAGAAGGGAAGAGAGGAGAGGAGGTGGAGAGGAGACAAGTGGAGAGGAGGGGAGAGAGGAGGGAGGAGGTGGAGAGGAGGGAGGAGGTGGAGAGGAGACAAGAGGAGAGGAGGAGAGGATGATGTTGCAGTGACTATGTCTGTCCACCAAGTGACAGCAGAGAAACTAACTTCTTAAACACAGTACCCCTTCATGACACATTAAAAAGCGATTGACAATAACAAAAAGTACTGCGTTTACTCGTGTTCATATTCTAATGATCTTTTCCAATCTTCTGATAAGTTCGTAAGTGAACTGGCTGCAGGAGCTTGGAAACGTCTGCCGTCTGATTGGTCCAAACGACCCTGCTGGATGTGACAGGTGACCTTGTTTAGACTTCAGCGTCCGTGACACCGATGGCCCAGAAAGAAGTCACATGCTCTGACGCGAAAACACAGCTCGTGGTAGTCATGACAACACGGAGCAGGCTGTTGCTGTCTCTGACAAGGCTTTCATTATCCCAGCGTCCCAGACACTGACTGCATAGACTGTAAACAAGCCAGATCTGGCCTTTCAGTTGGCTTTACAAGGTGTTGGTTGATGCCTTCTATGCTATGCTATCACATGCTAGCGGTGCCTGGTATACAGTGAATGTAAACTGACTTGTTTCTGCTATGCTATGCTATCACATGCTAGCGGTGCCTGGTATACAGTGAATGTAAACTGACTTGTTTCTGCTATGCTATCACATGCTAGCAGTGCCTGGTATACAGTGAATGTAAACTGACTTGTTTCTGCTATGCTATGCTATCACATGCTAGCAGTGCCTGGTATACAGTGAATGTAAACTGACTTGTTTCTGCTATGCTATGCTATCACACAAAACCAGTCAGACAAGAGGCACAGAAGACAAAAAAATGCGGGAGGAGGAGGAGAAGTATCTGAGATCGTACGTTCATTAACTGATCCAAAAGAATGTTAGATTAACGACGTGGAAATGACACGTAGACAGAGAACTGAAAGTAGGGCGCCCTTTAGAAACTCACATAACCATGCACACATTCTATCCTTTACACACTCTCTCTCTCTTCTCTCTCTCTCTCTACTACAACACCACACACACACACAACTACAAAAACACACAAAGACCGATTCGCAAACACACACTCTCAATACAAACACACTCTCCATCACACTCTCCTATCTCAGCACACACACACATCAACAGGCATCTCCTCAACGCACACATCTCATTTATCTCACAACGCACCACGCATCTGCAACACTCTCAACGCATCACTACTCTATTCTACACAAGAGTGAACACACCAAACACATGCACACTCATCTCTACACACACACACACAACAAACACAACACACACTGCTGAAACAAACACAACACACACTGCTGAAACACACACAACACAAACACAAACACACAAACTCTCTCTTCTCTCCCCACTCTCCTCTATTCTCTCTCTCTCTACTCTCTCCTTCTCTTCTGTCCTTTCCCCCTGTCCGATCTTCCCGGTTTCTCCACGTCTCTTTCTCTCGCGTCTGTTCGCTTTCCTCTCTTCTTACAGTCTCTTCATCTACGTTTCTCTTCCATCTCTGTCTCTTCTCATATCTTGATCTCATCTTTTCTTTCCTTCTGCTTTGTTCTCTATCCTAGACCGCCACCACAAAACATTTACAATTTTCTTCAGACGCTTTTCTACATTATAAAGTCTCTTCATCATCTCTCATCCTGCCTCGTTGCTTTTTGACAGTCCCATTGTGATCCAGAACCATGTTGAAATAGCCCTCGACACAGTCATACCAAAATACCAGCTTCACTCATAATCACATGCTCTCGGTTATGTCACTTTATCTTCTTTCAATCAGCCCAGCATACGGCACGCCGTCCGGATGCCAGACCGCACATGGGCGACACATTACAGATCGGTACCAACGTTACCCCTTGAACCTGTGCTCCTCTATCCTCTGAGCTACCTATACCTCCATACTGCCGAAGGCCAGTACGTGAACACTTATCCGATACATCTTTTCTACTAGTGTGCATCATCCTGACTTCGTCTCTGTACCTTTACTATATTTATAACCATTGTATATCAACTTGTGTTAGAGTTATGACTTTTCCTTCTCAAATAATCCCTCAGCCTGCACAAGTCCCTCGTACGGCTTGGTTAAATGTTGGTTACATTGTTATCAACTCCTGCGTAAGTTCCCACATGGCTGGTAACATTCAAAGATTTCACCTGAATGATGTTTTGCCCAGCCGCACTTCATCTTCTGGTATATCTCTGGAACCATATACTCCTAGGCAAGATGGGAACTGCAGAGAAGAGTAAATGTCATTGACGAGAAGGAATAGATCCTAAGCAAGGGAGCGAGGAAGGTGCCGAGGATGGAAGAGAACGAGAAATGCACCTCTCAATTCAGTACTATTTGTAATCATGTTAGGGTGCTTAAGGGTGCTGGAGGCAGAGGAGAAAGATACTAATTCCTAGTCTGAAACATCTACCACACGATACCCCTCATCATCGACAGTAGACACCAGAACGCCAAATTGCAGATTACCAGCACCGAAAAGCGAGCGATATGTTCACTATACAGTACTGTGGCTGTGTGCACTTCAAGACCGCACACCAACCTCTATCCGACGCTTAACAACCTCTCCTGCCGAAACAGAACGCTGGCACCGTCCGGCCCTCCGCTGAGGTTTGGACATATGCTTTCGGTCGTTGGGAGAAATTATGAAGGGATTTCAAGCAGGATAACCATGGGGTTGTGTACTTCCCCCACAAGGCGGACTCAAAAATCCACGCTTTCCTATCATCATCACCACGGGGACGAGATGCCGGCTACGTGGATACCGGAGTCGCTGTAAGCACAAACGAGCACACCAACAAACCCACCCTTCACTGCCTGTACTGGTTCTAACGAACTCTAGCTCAATTTCGCACCACACACGACCACCCACACACACATTCAGCTCACTGTACTGGGTGCCCCGTCACCATCCTACTGGTGCACCACACACACAACAACACACCACCACCTCCTGTGACAAAAACAAAACATTAAAATAATACGAGAGACTAGAGAAAACCCATACACTGAAGCTAGCTCTTGGTCCCTATCCAGGGACCCAGCTCAATCATCTCTGTTCCCTTTATTGATTTTGGAATAACCCTCCGAGCAGAGGTTTCTGTCTCTGCTTCGGTGTACCCTGTCTGCGGTGTCTTCTGCCTGCACTCTGCCGTCCTTAGCGACGTGCCTGCGCTGCCTGCCTGCCTGCGATGCCTGCGCTTGCTCCCCTCCGCCAAACTTCTGCGTGCCTGCAGCTGCCTGTCTCTCGTCTGTCGTGTCTGTCTGTTCCTGCCTCAATGGCTTTGCTTGGCCTGTGGATGCCCGTGAGGGGACCCTCTCATACTGGCTCCTTCATTCGTTATGTTTCTAGAGACCGCCATAAATTGCTTGTTCACCCCTCCCGTCTTTGAAGGGTCCTGTCTATCTGGATGATGGCATCACATTTCCTCTGGAAACACCAGAGGGTACTGGATGACTTCCCCTCAGATGACCGAGATTGCCGATGACACTCACATGTGTGATGCGGTCTTGTGTTTCTTGTATGTGTCGTACTCCCCCCCGTCGTGTCTGTGTCGTGTGGTCTGCAGTGCTGTCTGTGTGGTAGTGTCTGCGTGTGTACGCGTGAGCATCGGGATGGTGTTGTGTTGTTCCCATACGCACACTGCCCTGGTGTACACGGCCAGGGTGGATGTTGTTGTGTTCTGTTAGGTAGTGAGTGGTGGTGGTCTGTGTCCGTGTCTGCGTATTCGTGTGTCTGCCTGTCTCTGTGTGGCTTGTCTGTGTGTGTGTCTGCGTGTTTGTCTGTGTGACTGTAGTTCTGTGCCATGGCAGTTCAACATCCACTAGTGTAAATTTCTATTTGAGCTGCGTGCCAAGACTACAATCCACTTCAAGCAACTTGAGAATGTCTGTATCCTGTATTAAAACCAAAACACACACACATACACTGCCAGGCTGATGCCGGCCCCCAGCTTTGTGTTAGCATAGAAATAAGTTCAGCATTTAGGGCGGTATGTTCACCGCACACCTCACTCACCCCCGTACGCCCTTGTATAGGCCTTGCTCCGTTTTGCAACCAAACCGGCAACATCACCTTCACTATGTACTGCACGAGACCAATAGACCAAAAAAAAACAACAAACTTACACACTTTTGTACCGGGTCTGTGACCCCTCAGCCGACCTCTACCCCCGCTGCCCGGGGCCGGAGGATAGCTACGATGATGGGAAGCAGACATAGGACCTGGCGCAATGTTAATCGCAGAGGTGTAGTGAAAGATTCAGAGCAGAGAAAGGCGTGAAAGAGGCAGGTCCCACCCACGCCTGCGAACCGACCTGAGATTGAGAGGGTAGACCGCAGAGAACAATGGGAGAGCCATCGCAGGGTGGGTCACGCTAATCGTGGTCTAGCGAGCTATCTCTCACTGTCTGCGGCGTGGCTCGCGTCGAGAAAGGCGGGCAATACCTCTAGAGGCGAGAAGTGAAGGGACAGACGAGAGAAGTTCCCTCCAGGAGAGAAGAGTGAGACGGATTGAAGAGAAGGGAGAGTGCCCCAGTCAATTTGCAGGTCGCCGCCCCAGCAGAGTACAGAGAGACGCTGCACATTGAACACTGTGCTCCAAACGTGGTCCGCCCTCGCGTCCTCGTGGTGTTGCATGAGCTAGTCCACCGTGGCAATTGGTAATGGGCCGTGTTTATGAACAAGCATCCTGCAGTGTTCGTGGTAGATCAGCGCTCTACGGTGCCGTCGGGACAGTCGCTTATCCATGTTGTGCCTTGGTAAGTCATTTCTCCGATTTCCCCTTGGTGCTGTTTTTCACATCTGCAAGCTGGTTTTTCCCTCGCCGTCTTGTTCCTCCAGCCGGGGGTGTAGTTATGGTTGTGTGTGCCGGTGCGGCCGGCGTACACGCGGTGAAGGGGAGAAAGGCTTGCTCGTGGGAGGCTGGCCCGAAGCTGCTTGGACGCTGCCGGAGGGTGGGGCGGTACAGCCTGTGACCTTCGGGGCGGGATTGAGAGCGAGGCTGTTGGGCATCCGCGCACGCAGGGCGCCTGCAGGCCGCCGCGGGAGGGGCGCTGCGACCGCGGCAGACGCGGGCCACCCCGCGGGCGCAAGCACGCTTACTAGAGTAACTAATGCACCTCGCACTTCACTCACCCTCTCATCCTTCGGGCGCGAAAAGGTTCCTCGCCCCTTCCACCTCGGAGGGTCCGGGTCATCATGGCTCCACTGCATGCGTCTAGTCTCATCTCTCACCTCCCGCCCTTCATCGGCGCCCATATTCTCACTACCCTACGCACATTGCACGGAGCTTACAGAGACGCGAAGGCCGGGGGCCACGAGAAACAAATCTCTCCCCTCTCGCCCCCCCTGAATACTCGACCTCTCTCGTCGGTTGAGGTGGTCTCCTCTCGTAGGTCTGCTCCCCTCTCCCCTCGCCCTCACTCTCGTCCTGGTCATCTGCCCCTTGCTCTCTCGGTCTGGACTACATATCTGGGACGGCCGCTCGCCAGCCCCCCCCCACGGCAGGGAAACACGCCCGCAACCGAGAGCAACCCGAGGAAGCCCCGCCTTCTCCCTCCTCCCACCTCCCTGCTCTCTTCTCTTCTGCTCTCTCCCCACCTTCTCTCTCTCTTCCCCCCCCCTCTGCTTCTCTCTCTCCCCTCCCCCCTCTCTTTCACTCAGGACAAAGTCTTGACAAGAAGACCAGCACTAGTTCTCCACCAGCATGACCTGGGCGAGAATCTGGATCCAACCAGGAGAGCTAGACATGGCTCGTAACCGTGGTTGCGCGTGGAACAGGAGGAGGTGTGTCGTATACGTGTTAGGATCTGTGACGACAGCACAGGCGCCGACGCGACACCACACGACACATCGCTCGCTCGCGACCGGGCAACACCGGAGAGCACAAAGCACGCCTCCGCACTCGCCCCACGGAAACACCCGTGCCCAATGATCAGAGGGGCGAACCGACCGCCACACAGGCACCACACACACATCACACGACCCAGCCATATACATGCACACGACACACATGCACGCCACATACAACACCGATGCATACCACACCATACACACACAACATACATGCCCACACCACACCCACGGTCACACACCACACACATACATGCACACTCACGCGCACACACGACCACACATAAATACACAAAGTCTATGTTTTGAACTCAACACCTGTATCCGGAGGGAGGAGACAGGAAGACAGAGGAGGAAGGGAGGGTGGGTTGATTTTAGAGCGTAATGTCCCTTTAATGAAGCCCAGAAGCACCTGGGTGAACAGGACATCCCTTCTGCCTCACACAAACACACACAGAACACACACATCTTGCACACCACACACACAAAACACAGCCATCCACCACACAATTGCAACACACACACACAACAGCGACACACACAAACAACACACAACACACACACAGTCATATATACAAACATACATACATACACACACATACCTACACACATACACACACAGAACAAACAACCATGAGACTTGAGAGAAAGGGGATTTTATCAATCCCTATGAGTGTTCAGTGTTTTGTATTTGTTCGGTCTACACACTACACATCTACACACTTCCAAGGTAGCATACATGACACATACAAGGTTCTCTAAACAATTGCACAATTGTTCTAAACACACATCTCCGCACATTCTCTCTTTCTTCCTCCTCCTCTTCCTCTCTCTCTTCCTTTCTTCCTCCTCCTCTTCCTCCTCCTCTCCCTCATTTTCTCTCTCTGTCCTCTCCCCCACTCTCTCCCCCCTCTTTTTTCTTCTATGCGAAAAAAACAGACAGTCAAGAGCTTCATTGATAATGACTGAGATCCTCCCTCACTCTTCCAGGGCTGTGTGTGTGTGTGTATGTGTGTGTATGTCTATGAGTGTGTATGTGTGTGTGTGTATGTGTGTGTATGTGTGTATATGTGTTACTGAGCTGTGGACCTCGTGAGGTGTGTGGGAGTGTGTGTGAGTGTGTGGTCTGTGTAGTGTGTAGTGTGTGGATGTGAGACGCTGTGTGAATGTGTGTGTGTGTGAGAGTGTGTGAATGTGTGTATGTGTGTGTGTGAGTGTGATTGTGTCTATGAGTGCCCCTTGGTCGTGTGTGTGTGTGAGTGATGAAGTGCATGATTGTGTGTGAGTGTGTGTTGTGTGTGTGTGGGTGCATGTGTGGTATGATGTGTGTGAGTGTGTGTGTGTGTGTGTGTATGTGTCATGGACTGTAGTGTGTGTAGTGGTGTGTTTTGTGTGTCGTGTGTGTATGTGTATGACTGTGTGTGAGTGTGCACTGGTGTGGTGTAAGTTGTTGTGAGTGTGTTGTGTTGTATGGGGTTATGAGGTGTGTGTTGAATGTGTGTGTGTGTGACTCAGGGTGGAAATCTGTTTTACAGCCCTGAACTCTGACCTTACAGCAGACGGGCACCTACTTCAACAAGGGCACTGCAGGGTTGTGTGTGTGTGTGTGTGTGTGTGTGTGTGTGTGCAGACAGGGGCCCAGAGAAGGGGCTGTTCATGTGTTTCAAGTCTGTTCTGTACATTCTTTCAGAGTTCCACTGTCAATGTTTACACGTCACACTAAATGTCCCAGAGTGCACTGCTGTTCTGATTGTTAGATTCATGGAGTGAGACACAAGAAAATAATTACTTAGGGTCGATTGCCAAGACAGACAGAGAGAGAAAGAGATGTAGAGAGAAAAAGAGGGAGGAAGAAGAAAAAAGAGAGAGAGAGAGAGAGAGTGAGAGAGAGTGAGAGTGAGAGTGAGTGAATGAGTGAGTGATGTGCAGTAGAGGTGAGGTGACGGAGAGAGTGCAGAGAGAGAGCGAGAGAGGAAGTCTCGCACGAGAGAGAGAGTGATGAGAGTGAAGAGAGAGAGAGAGAGAGAGTGAATAGAGAGATAGGGGAGAGGAGAAGTGAGAGAGGTTGAGGAGAGGGGGAGAGAGAGTTGAGAGAGAGAGAGAGAGAGAGAGAGAGAGGTTGAGAGAGAGAGGTCAACAGGGCCCCAGGTGGAGCTGGTCTCCTTGGTCTCATGGTGACAGGGGTTCGATCCCGCCTCGTGTGCATCTTTTTTCTCACAGTTGGAAAGTCGAGGCTGTCTCCATGGCAACATCGGTTGCCACGTGCTTGTCTTCAAGCTGGCCATTGGTTGGCTGCCTCTCTTCCCCTCGTACGTCCCATCTTCTTCTCTTTCTCTTCCCATCATTCTGGATCACTCACTTTACTGTACTTCTCTCTATCTCTCGCTCGTCCTTTCACTCCCTCTCCCTCTCTCTGAGGACAATGACTCATGTGTCAGTGGCTGAAAGACTCTAACCATGCAGAATAGGAGATGAGCATACCTCCATTATACACACACTCTCTCTCTCTCTGTCTCTCTCTCGCTCTCTTACTCTCTCTCTCTCTGTCTCTCTCTCACTCTGTCTCTCTCTCTCACTCTGTCTCTGTGCTCTCTTACTCTGTCTCTCTTAATCTGTCTCTCTCTCTCACTCTCTCTCTCTCTCTCTCACTCTCTCTCTCTCGCTCTCTCTCTCTCTCTCTCACTCTGTCTCTCTCTCGCTCTCTCTCTCTCTCTTTCTATGCCTGTCTATATGTGAGTAGTCGATGCCAATCAATTAGTCTGTCGGTCTACATGCAGCACTATTTAATGTGGATCTATTTGCATATCTGTCTATTGTACCGTGGTCGTAGTTGTGTCAACAAACTTGGTCCAAAGCAGTTCTGATGACATGTGACACAGTTTGGGTCATATTGCATGCAGGTGGTGTTGTGTTTGTGTGTGGGTGTGTGCGAGTGTGTGCGAGTGTGTGTGAGTGTGTGTGTGAGTGTGTGTGTTTGTGGGTGTGTGCGAGTGTGTGTGAGTGTGTTAGAGTGTATGTGAGAGTGTGTGTGTGTGTGTGCACAGTACTGCAGTTTTCTCTCTCCCAAATGCTAGGCGTGTCCTCGTGCCCCTTCATGACATCACTCCCGCCCCCTGCATAAATCCCTCCCCGGTGAGGCTGCAGCGCGAGGCTGTCCGGGATCCGCAGCAGGGACAGTTTGTTACCGCGTGCCAAGTTGCGAGCATCACTGCAGACCAGAAACATTCTGATACGCTCGCTTCCATAGATTCACGTGCGCGTGCACATACGCTCGGGTCTTATCTCAAACCGCTGGACCGCTCGCTCACACGCATCAATTTTCCCACTCTTTCTTTGGACACGGACGGACAGTGAAGATGTCAGCTAACGGAGCCGGTGATGTGCTGCAAATCCAGCTCGGGCTCATTAATGGCGGAGGGAAATATCTTACAGCGGAGACGTTTGGTTTTAAAATCAACGCTTCTGCCACGAGCCTGAAGAAGAAGCAGATTTGGACGCTCGAGCAGACCGGAGAGGACGGCAATGCTGTATTCCTCCGGTCCCACCTGGGTCGGTACCTAGCAACAGACAAAGACGGGAACGTAACCGGCGAATGTGAGGCGCGCGGCCCTGACTGTCGATTTGTCATCATCGCGCACGACGACGGGCGGTGGTCCCTGCAGTCCGAGCCGCACGGGCGCTACCTGGGAGGCAGCGAGGACCGGATCACTTGCTTTGCTCAGACGGTGACGCCTGCGGAGATATGGAGCGTGCACCTGGCCATGCACCCGCAGGTCAACCTGTACAGCCTTGCGCGTAAACGGTACGCCCATCTTAGTGTGGCGGGCGAGCGCGAGGAAATGGCCATAGACCGCGACGTCCCGTGGGGGGTCGATTCCTTGGTAACCCTTGTGTACCGGGACCAGCGTTACCACCTGGAGACCTCGGATAACCGGTTCCTCCGTAACGACGGCAGCCTGGTCGGTAAGCCGGACAAAGACACCGGTTACATGTTGGAGTTTCGCTCGGGAAAAGTGGCTTTTCGGGACTGTAACGGCCGGTATCTTGCGCCTTCCGGGCCCACTGGTACCATGAAGTCTGGTAAGAGCGCGCGGGTTGGAAAGGACGAGCTGTTCGCCCTGGAGCGCAGCCACGCGCAGGTCGTGCTCACCGCGGGGAACGAGAAGAACGTTTCCACGAGACAGGGTAAGGCTCGCAAAGTTAAACAAAATGAATGTATTGTCACGGTCTTCTGAAAAGTTGGTTAAACTGGTGACGTAATCACAGCTGAGGCCGAGCAGTCGGCGGCACACGAGGATTAGAGTGTGTTTGTGTGTGTGTGTGTGTGTGTGTGTTTGTGTGTGTGTCTGTGTCTGTGTGTGTGTGTGTGTGTGAGTTTGTGTATTAGCTGCTCAGACTGGGTCAGATTAGAGACTCCCTCTCTCTTTTCTTCCACAGATTGATGACTTGTCTCTCCCTCCCCCCTCCCTCGCCCCTCTTGTCTCTCCCTCCGGCGGCCCCCAACCCCCACCACCCTTCCCCCCGCCTTCCTCCCTGCAGCATGTGGTTCTCATCAGCTCCCTCCCTCCTCCTTCTCTCCCTCCCTCCTCCTTCTCTCCCTCCTCCTTCTTTTTCTCATTCTTTGTTTCCTTCATTCTCACTATGTCCCCTTGCCTTTCCCTCAGTTGGATTTCCTTCTCTATCTCCCCTTCTCTAGTTCCCTCTTTCCCCTCTCGCTCTCTACCTCTCCCTTAACTCCTCTGTATCCTCTCTCTCTCTCCCTCTCTTCCGGTCTCTCTCCACCCCCTCCCTCCCTCTGTGTCTCCCTCTCCTCTATCTCTTTCCCTCCTCCCTCCCTCTGTGTCTCCCTCCCTCTCTCTCCCTTTCCTTCCTCCCTCTGTGTCACCCTCCCTTCCTCTCTCTCCCTCCTCCCTCCCTCTGTGTCCTTCCCTCTCTCTCCCTCCCTTCTCCTCCCTCGTGTCTCCCTGTTCTCTCTCTTCCCTCCTCTCCCTCCGTCTCTCCTCCTCCCCCCATCTGCTCCCTCCCTCGTCTCCCGTCTGTCTCCCCCCCCCCCTTCTCACTCTCCTCTGTGCCCCCCCAGTCTTCACTGACATTTTCTCGAGGCAGAAAATTCTATCTATCCTTTTTCCTGTTAAATTCCTGTTGTGGTATGTGTCTACTCCTTGTGTTTGTTGAGTGTTCCACGAGCTGTGTTGTGTATGTTGGTGTTTTTGGATTTGTGTGTGTTCTGTTGTGTCGGTCGGTGTCTGCGTGTGTGGTCCCATTTGTGTGTGTGTTGTGTGTGTCAATGTCATTTTTAACTTCTTATCTGGCTCCATGTGTGTGTGAAGGAGAGCGTCAATATAATTATACACGGACTGCCAGCTAAAATTTCCGAGAATGCTGTTCAAATGAGACACCAGACAGGGTAGAGAGAGAAAAGTAGAGAGAGGACAAGGAAAGATAGGAGGTAGAAAGACAGACAGACAGACAGACAGACAGGCAGACAGACAGACAGACAGCAGGCAGGCAGGCAGCAGGACAGCAGGAACAGGGCAGCAGCCAGGACAAGAGGGGTAGATAAAGGGGTTGGTCTGGAACATTTCAACGTTCTAGAACTCTGCAATGTTCTGGAACACTGCAGAGTTCTAGAGCCCTAAGAAGATGAGGAACAGGAGGAACACACAGGAAACTGGAGAAGAGGAGAGATAGAGGACAAAGAGTGAGGGGGTGGAGACTCACTGTAGAGGAAGTGAGGCTTTTAGACCACGACTAAGCTCTGTGTGTGTGTGTGTGTGTGTGTGTGTGTGTGTGTGTGTGAGGGTGTGCGTGTGTGTGTGAGGGTGTGTGTGTGTGAGGGTGTGTGTGTGTGTGTGTGTGAGGGTGTGTGTGTGTCAGGGTGTGTGTGTTGTTCCACTGAGGGCCATATCTCTTGTCATGAGTGCATCTGTCACTTTCCCCCAAAACATCAAAGACTTAAGTGCTGTACAGGACACACACGCACACACACGCACACGCACACACACACACACACGCACACATACACCCTCACACACACACACACACACTAGTTAACCCTTCACATGGTGTAGAGGGTGAATTCTCCATCTTGTTTGTGTTTATTACTGATTACATTTGCCCCTCCCATTTCTCAGGCATGGACCTCTCTGCCAATCAGGACGAGGAAGGAGACCAGGAAGTATTCCAGCTGGAGATGAGTCGTGAAAACAGAAAGTGTGCGTTCCGGACGGCTGCAGGGAAATACTGGACCCTGACAGCTACTGGAGGACTACAGTGTACTGCCTCCACCAAGTAAGACACACATACACACACACACTCACACACACACACACACACACACTCACACACACACACACAGACACACACACACAATCACACACACACACACAGATACACACACACACACACACAGATACAAACACACAAAGATACACACACACACCGATACACGCACACACACACACAGACACACACACACACACAGATACACACACACAAAGATACACACACAGATACACACACACACAGATACACACACACACACTCAATCACACTCACATGCACACACACATACATACACACTCACACACACACTCTCTCTCCATGTTCTTCAGGTCTGCCAACAGTCATTTTGATCTGGAGTGGAGAGAGGGGCGTGTCTCTCTGAGGGCAGCCAATGGGAAGTTCGTCAGCGCCAAGAAGAATGGTCAGCTGGCCGCGACCGTCGACAACGCAGGTCAGCTCGGTTGCCATGGGCACCGCCCCGGAAACCGTTTGGAAGGGATGTAAGGCGAGAGACAATCCCATTGTGTGTGTGTGTGTGTTCCCTCTCCAGGAGACGCGGAACAGTTCCTGATGAAGCTGATAAACCGTCCAATCATCGTCTTCCGTGGAGAGCACGGCTTCATTGGCTGCCGCAAGGTTGGCATGGCAACGCTGGATTCTAACCGGGCCTCCTACGACGTCTTCCAGTTGGAGTTCCACAACGGAGCCTATGCTCTGAAAGGTGTGTGTGTGACGCTCTGAAAGGTGTGTGTGTGTGTATGTCGCTCTGAAAGGTGTGTGTGT
>BROE01000002.1:1503772-1519241 GCA_036571765.1 Plecoglossus altivelis
TGCAACACACCTCTAAGCAGGACACACGCACACACTCTAAGAGACACACAAACACACACGACACACACCTCTAAGCAAGACACACACACACACACGCCACACACCTCTAAGCAGACACATAACTCTGTTTTAAATGAAACTTCTCCCTCATCCAGGGGACTTTGGTCTGGCCCAACTAAGATTGAGTTTGATGGGGAGCGTAAGAAGACCTTGTGTGGGACTCCTAACTACATCGCTCCAGAGGTGCTGTGCAAGACGGGCCACAGCTTCGAGGTTGACGTCTGGTCTCTGGGGTGCATCCTGTAAGTGGAGACACACACACACACACACTGACCGTCACTCTCTCAAACACACACACACTGACCGTCACACTCTCAAACACACACACACTGACCGTCACTCTCTCAAACACACACACACACACACACCACACTGACCTCTCTGCCTTCCTCCCCCCACCTGCGCCAGTGTCTGCTCACTGACCTCTCTGCCTTCCTCCCCCCAGCTACACTCTTCTGGTGGGGAAGCCACCGTTTGAGACATCCTGCCTGAAGGAGACCTACAACCGCATCAAGAAGAACAACTACACTATTCCCTGGGTGAGCACACGCTGCAGACGCTGCAGACTTAACGCTGCAAGCCTCTTTAGTTTTTGATTCCTTCATGTTTCCTCCTTCACCCCCCCCCCCCTTACTCACCCTTCCTCCCCCTTTCTTCCTGTTCTCCCCCTCTCCCTCCAGCACATCAACCCAGTGGCGTCCTCCCTGATCAAGCGCATGCTGCACGCCGAACCCACCCAGCGGCCCACAGTAGCGGAGCTCCAGGCAGACGAGTTCTTCACGGGGGGCTACGTGCCCCTGCGGCTGCCCACCACCTGCCTCACCGTGCCCCCACGCTTCTCCATCGCCCCCTCCTCCCTGGAGGCCGGCTTGCGCAGGCCCCTCACCGCCATCAACAGCAAAGGTGGAGAGGAGGGACATGATGGTGGTCTGGGCCTGCGTGGGGGGCGGGGGGGGTGGGGGGTGGAGATGGGGAAGAATTTTCCTGTCCAGTTAATCACATCTGACCAATCACATTCTCTCTGTCGCTCTCTCTCACCAGGAGGAACTGAGAAGGTGGAGCAGAAGGACGAGCCTCTGCAAAGGTGAGAGACACACACACTCGCATACAGACACACACACACACATACACACTCACAACAAATACACACGTACACACACACAAAAACACAAAAACACAAAAACACAAAAACACAAAAACACAAAAACACAAAAACACACACACACACTCGCATACAGACACACACACACCACTCGCATTACAGACACACAACACACTCGCATACAGACACACACACACACTCGCATACAGACACACATACACACTCGCATACAGACACACACACACACTCGCATACAGACACACACACACACTCGCATACAGACACACACAAGCACACCATCGCAACAGACACAACATACCACTGCATACAGACACACACACTCGCATACAGACACACACACTCGCATACAGACACACACACACACACACTCGCATACAGACACGCACACACACACTCGCATACAGACACACACACACACACTCGCATACAGACACATACACACACACACACTCGCATACAGACACACACACACACTCGCATACAGACACACACACTCGCATACAGACACACACACACACTCGCATACAGACACACATATATACACACACACACACTCGCATACAGACACACACACACACTCGCATACAGACACACATACACACACTCATGCACTCGCACACACTCACTCACACGCACACTGAACAACCCACAAGGCCCTCAGGTGTAATCTGACAGCGAACAAGAGCTGGATGCCTGTGTTCCACATTAATCTCCAGCTACAGCAATATAATAATGCTTTTACTTCTTGACGATCTTACTAAAGTGTGTGTGTGTGTGTGTGTTGCAGGGAGGTCCCAGAGCCCACCAGCTGTCACCTGAGTGACATGCTACAGCAACTCGCCAGCGTGAACGTTTCCAAGCCCTCTGACAGGACTCTCATCCGCCAGGGTGAGGACGGCACGCCCAGTGACACACAACAAACGCACCTGCCACACGCGCTTCAGAGAGGATCTACATACACGTTGTAGTCGAGGAGATCGTTTGTAGCTGTCTGTCCACTCCTGTCTGACTCCGGGTGGATGTTTTTGGTTTTCAGAGGAGGCCGAGGACCCGGCCTGCATCCCCATCTTCTGGATCAGCAAATGGGTCGACTACTCGGACAAATACGGACTGGGTAGGAGAGGCCGTTCCGCTTTCTCTCTCTTCCACCCTCTCCCTCGAAAACCTCGAGTTTGGAAGTTATTAGAAGGATAAAGAGGGTGGGGTTACGTGCCTGTGTTTGTCGTGTTCTCACGCGTGCGTGTGTGTTTACAGGCTACCAGCTGTGCGACAACAGCGTGGGCGTGTTGTTTAACGACTGCACGCGTCTGATCATGTACGCGGACGGTGACAGCCTGCAGTACATCGACAAGACGGCAGCTGAGAGCTACGTTAGCGTGCGATCTTACCCTCCCACGCTCACTAAGAAGGTTAGCGTTAGCGTTAGCATTGCAGCTGCAGGAAGCTGCTAGCGCGTGGCTAACATGTTGCTGTTTGGTGATGGCAAAGATATATGTTTTACTTAATTGTTGCATTTTTTAAATATGAAATATAACTTACCTTTTTGTTTTAGCTCACCTTTTCCTGTAATGACTAAATCCTCTCCCGTCCAGATCACACTACTGAAGTACTTCCGTAACTACATGAGCGAGCACCTGGTGAAGGCAGGGGCCAACGTGGTGCGCCGTGACGGGGATGAGTTGGCCCGTCTGCCCTACCTCAGCCACTGGTTCAGAACCAAGAGTGCCATCGTGCTGCACCTCACAAACGGCACCGTGCAGATCAATTTCTTCCAGGTGCCTCACTCGCTTTATTTACATTTCATTTCTCGTCTCACACTTACTCCCGTCTCTCTCTCACACACTCACTCTCACACACTAGTACTCTCACACTCTTTCTTTCTTTTGTGGACCCCAAACACATGGATGTACCTCGTGAGCACACGATTCAACACACTCATCAGCCTTTTAGCTCAGTAAGTCCTGACTCTAACGTCCACATCGCGCCCGTCTTACCTTCCAGGATCACACCAAGCTGATCATGTGTCCTCTGATGGGGGCGGTGACCTACATCGACGAGAAGAGGGAGTTCCACACGTACAGGATGTCTCTGCTGGAGGAGTTTGGCTGCTGCAAGGAGCTGGCTAGCCGCATGCGCTACGCCAAACTGATGGTAGAGAAACTGCTGGCCGGGAAGTCCACTTCCTCCTCCTCCTCTGCACGCTAGAGCCAATCCCAGCACTCGCAGCCCACAGCTGGCCTATTGTGGTGAGGGGAGGGGGGAATGGGCACGCCCCTCAACCAATCGCTACCTCACTTCCTGCTGTCCGCTGGCCTATCGGACGACTGGGTGTGTGTAGGGGGCTTGTGACGTCTCTAAGCCTGTTAATTGTGGCAATTTCCAAACAATGTCTTATAGTTGGGAGGGAGGTGGTTATTGATGATGAATTTCTTGTCCATTTAGAAATGTTTAGTAGTCGTTGTAATGTGTTTGTGACCTGCTGTTCACCAACTAGGTGGGTTTTGTAAATACTTGAGGGGGTGTCTGTGCGAGAGAGGGGGAGGAGCCAAACACATCTATCATGTGACGTGTATGTTCTTCTTCTCACCTTTGTCGTTTTATGTTTCTGTGTTCTACTCTAAGTCACGCTTCCTCCCCCTTTGCAACATCTGAATGCATCAGGATTTTTTTTTTTGTACAAAGATGTTTTTTAAAAAATATTTCTTTTCACTTGTAAAATGGAAATAAAGATCGTAGGAATCAGACCTTACTCGTGTCTTGTGAATTTACACGATACTGCGTTTCTCTTTCTCTGAAAGCACAGAAATGGATACTTAATACATTTTTATTCCAAAACAAAGATACAAAAGTCATATCACCCCTTGTGTGCGTGTGGACTGTTGGTTAACTCAATTTAGAAACACAAATGTTCATTCCAGTCCCAAACTGGTGTTTCCACAACGAGATGCTTGACCCACCACCAGGAAGTAAGCCGTTTTGTTGCCACGGAGACACAAGGCTAGGCTAGTCAGGCTCACTGCATTGCATCATGGTTAATATCAGTCTCATAGTAGCTCATTATGCTCTCTTACACACACACACAGTCTCTTGCACTCTCTGAAGCTCACACATTCACACAAGCAGCGCTCAGTAAAATCAGTTGTACAACCGAACACAGGATAAAAACTCTAAAAGTTGCAATCCCCACATTACTATAGTAAACTAGTTCAGTATGTCAAACTCAGTATGCCATGAATACCAGTGTGCTGGAACTCCCTCTGGTCACATATTTGCTGCCCGTTTCCCAGCATGCTGTTCTGTTCTGACCCACAATCCTCAGCGAGGTGCAAGAAACGTCACAGTAAGTCAAACACGACACAGGAACAACATCCCGTACGCACGGCTCGGCTCCAGAGATGCCAAGAAAGTTTGGGGTTTTTTGTCAGCAAATACTTTGTCCACATTTCCGATGTAATGCGTTACGATCTGTGACGGATGAACATGCAAGAGGGTCAAAGGTCAAAGGGGAAACGTGATGTAGTGTCTCCCAGCTGTACGCATACTGCATCCAGCAGTACATGTAAGGGCAGCTGCAGTACGTACTAAGTGGAGAAATGCAGTCATCTTGGATCCGTTGGTGCAGCAGTTTCCTGCATCACTCTGAAGAGTCTGGCAGCCATTTTGGCTCCTGGCCTGAAGGTATCGGCGGCCATTTTGACAGCTTTTTCTCAGGGCAGAGACAGGTGAAGGGGTTTTTTCCCAACCGCCGTGTGTGTGCTATTCAGGCGCAGGGGGCAGGTAGTAGGGGTGGAACAGTCTCTCGCTGGAGCAGGTTGCGAGGGCGGCGTGCGTGTGCAGCAGTAACCGTGGAAACCGGGAGGTGAAGTAGGAGACGAAGCCGTCAGGAACCTCCCCCAGAGTCTCCTGCACCTCCGCAGGGAGCTCGTGGTAATGGTGCTTCTACACACACACACGGTACACATGTGTTACACACAGGGTACACATGTTACACACATGTTACACACACGTGTTGTGTACCATGTGTGTAACATGTGTGTACCCTGTGTGTAACATGTGTTTAACATGTGTGTAACATGTGTGTAACATGTGTGTACCCTGTGTGTAACATGTGTGTAACATGTGTGTACCCTGTGTGTAACACATGTGTGTAACATGTAACATGTGTATCCTGTGTGTAAGATGTGTACCGTGTGTGTACCAAGTGTGTGTAACATGTTACACACTTGTTACACATTACACTTTACACACATACTGACCTTGTTCCTCATCGCTCTCAGCAAGTCTCTGACTGAGTTTCCTTTGTAGGTCCTGAACTTCCTGAGGTCTGAAACACAGACACACACAGTACGTTTTACATGTCTTACACACACACACACACAGTACGTTTTACATGTCTTACACACACACACACACACAGGACGTTTTACATGTCTTACACACACACACACACACCTGTGTGTGTGTTACCTGTCAGCAGGTGTGTGTTACCTGTCTGCAGGTGTGTGTTACCTGTCAGCAGGTGTGTGTTACCTGTCTGCAGGTGTGTGTTACCTGTCTGCAGGTGTGTGTTACCTGTCTGCAGAGGGACAGAGATGTGCATCCTCCAGTTGGTTCTGACCACGGCCCTGCCTGCCGTCTCCAGCCTCACCACCATGGGACTGTCCACCGGCTCCTTCTCTATCCGGTCACTGACGTCCTGCACACACACACATATTAAACACTTCTCCTTTTCTGTCGCTTTGTGTTTAGGCATTCTTCGGTAGCTTTTAACCACCTTCTCCTCCCTCTCTCCTCTCTCTCCTCCCTCTATCCTCGCTCTCCTCCCTCTCTCCTCACTCCCTCTCCTCCCTCTCTCCTCACTCACTCCCTCGCTCCTCCCTCTCTCCTTGCTCCCTGTCCTCGCTCTCTTCTTGCTCCCTCTCCTTGCTCCCTCTCCTCCCTCTCTCCTCCCTTTGCTGTCTCTCCTCCCCCTCTCCTCCCTCTCCTCCCTCTCTCCTCCCCCTCCTTTTCTCTACCTGAAAGAACTGCAGCTGTTTCTCTGGGCTCCAGAAGAACGGGTGTTTGAGGACAGAGGAAGTGGAGGGGCGGGACTCCGGCTCTTTGCTGATCATTCGTTCAATCAGGTCCCGTGCGATGACATCATCTGATTGACAGACGGAACGAGCAGTTAGGTACAACCATAGAGGACACTCGCACTTTCTGTCTTTCACTCCCTCTTATTCATTTACTCTATTTGTCATTCACTGTCAAACAAACACACACCCTCCCTCCCTCCCTCACCACACCGTCCCTCGCCTCCCTCACACACGCCCCTCCTTACTCCCCCCTCCTCAAGCACCCTCCCGCCTCCCTACCTCCCTCCCTCACTCACTGTCCTCCTCCTCAACCACACTCGCTCCCTCCCTCACATGCTCCCTCCCTCCGCTCCCTCACCCCCCCCTCACCCCTCCTCCCTCACCTCACCATGTGTGTCCTCCTGGAAGTGTGTGAGGCTGTAGTCTCCTGCCAGGATGTTGCCTTGGCGACGTAGTGCGTCTCCAAACGGGTGCTGCCCCTTACTGAGCACGTAGTAGAACACACATCCTGCTGAGAACACGTCCACTGCTGTGGTCTGGGGGGGAACACAGGGGCACCTTAACACTTAAAATGTGTTGTGTTGCTCCCTCTCCTCTCTTTCTCCTCTCTCTCTCCTATCGCTCTCCCTCTCATCTCTCTCTCCTCTCTCTCCTGTCTCTCCCGTGTCTTTTCTCTCTCTCTTTCTTCTCTCTCCTCTCTCTCTCCTGTCTCTCCTCTCTCTCCTCTCTCCCCTGTCTCTCCCCACTCTCTTCTCTCTCTCCTCTCTCTCTCCTCTCTCTCTCCTGTCTCCCCACTCTCTCCTCTCTCTCGTCTCTCTCTCCCCTGTCTCTCTCCTCTCTCTCCTCTCTCTCCCCTGCTAGATGAAGGGGTGGTGGAGGTGGGGAAGATCTCTTTCTCTCCTCTGGAAGTTCTGGGTCACGGAACAGAGGGAACGTTTGTGTTCAAGTGAGTCGATGGTGCACCGTGTAGTTAGTACACACTTAGTACAGCTAGTACACACTTAATACAGCTAGTACACACTTAGTACAGCTAGTACACACTTAGTACCAAGTAGTACACACTTAGTACCAAGTAGGCACACATTGTACCAAGTAGTACACACTTAGTACAGCTAGTACACACATAGTACAGCTAGTACACACTTGGTACAGCTTGTGCTGTTGGACTTAGGAGGACTTAGTACCAGGTAGTACACAGTCTTGTGTGTGCAGGGGTCGTTTTGACGGGCGTCGCGTGGCGGTGAAACGGATCCTTCCGGAGTGTGTGTCTCTGGCGTCGCGGGAGGTGGAGCTACTAAGAGAGGCAGACGAGCACCCCAACGTGATTCGATACTTCTGCACCGAGACCGACCGCATGTTCACCTATATCGCCATCGAGCTCTGCAACGCCACGCTGCAGGAGGTGGGTGACACAGCGAGTGAGGGTGTGTATGTGTGTTTGAGTATGGACACATATTTAACCTGTGTGTGTGTGTGTGTCTGGTCTGTGTGTGTGTGTGTGTGTGTCTGGTCTGTGTGTGTGTGTCTGGTCTGTGTGTGTGTGTCTGGTCTGTGTGTGTGTGTGTGTTTACAGGGTTGCCAGCAGGAGCCTCCAGCAGCACTTCAGGGGCGATCCAGCCGTCTGTCCCTGGAACACCTGACCTCAAACTGAAGCTGCTGCGACCTGCTGGGATTCTCTTACACAGACCGAAGTCTGAGATCACGGCCCTCACTCGGCCCCGGGGCCCCGGCTGAGATAGAAGGATGTTCCTGGGCTTCAGGTCCCGGTGGACTGGACACACACACACACAGACACACACAGACACACACAGACACACAGACCAGATACACACACATGCAGACCAGATACACACACATGCAGACCAGATACACACACAGACACACACACATACAGAACAGATACACACATACAGACACACACATGCAGACACACACACACATACAGACCAGATACACACACATGCAGACCAGACACACACACAGACACACACACATACAGAACAGATACACACATACAGACACACACATGCAGACACACACACATACAGACCAGATACACACACACAGACCACACACACACAGACCAGACACACACACACACAGACCAGACACACACACAGACACACACAGACACATGCACAGACCAGACACACACATACAGACACACACACACACAGACCAGACACATACACAGACACAAGCACAGACCAGACACACACACATGCAGACCAGATACACACATACAGACACACACACAGACCAGACACACACACACAGACCAGATACACACACAGACCAGACACACACACATGCAGACCAGATACACAAATACAGACACACACACAGACCAGACACATACACATACAGACCAAATACACACACAGACCAGGCACACACATACAGACACACACATACACACCCACACAGATCATACACACACAGACCAGACACACACACACACATAGACAAAAACTATTTGTCAGGTCACCTGCCTCTCTAATGTCATATAGTCATGTACTTCTGTGTATTGGAAAAGAGCGAGAGACATTGATAGTGACAGAGAGACGGCGAGAGAGAGAGAGAGCAGTATGACCTCACCTATGTTGAGAGAGTGAAGATGACTGAGGCCACTCATGGTGTGTTCTAGCAGGGTGACAGGACTCAACTCAGAGTGACAAGACTGGTCCTCTACGTACATACACAACACACCACCACACACACCACCACACCACACACAACCGACACACACATACGCACACACAGACACACACGCACAGACCAGACACACACACACAGACCAGACACACACACACAGACCAGACACACACACACACACAGACCAGACACACACACCACACACAGACACACACACACAGACCAGACACACACACACAGACCAGACACACACACACACACACACTCAGGACCAGACACACACACACACACACACAGACCAGACACACACACACACACAGGTTAAATATGTGTCCATACTCAAACACACATACACACACCCTCACTCGGCTGTGTCACCCACCTCCTGCAGCGTGGCGTTGCAGAGCTCGATGGCGATATAGGTGAACATGCGGTCGGTCTCGGTGCAGAAGTATCGAATCACGTTGGGGTGCTCGTCTGCCTCTCTCAGTAGCTCCACCTCCCGCGACGCCAGAGACACACACTCCGGAAGGATCCGTTTCACCGCCACACGACGCCCGTCAAAACGACCCCTGCACACACAAGACTGTGTACTACCTGGTACTAAGTCCTCCTAAGTCCAACAGCACAAGCTGTACCAAGTGTGTACTAGCTGTACTATGTGTGTACTAGCTGTACTAAGTGTGTACTACTTGGTACAATGTGTGCACTAGCTGTACTAAGTGTGTACTAGCTGTACTATGTGTGTACTAGCTGTACTAAGGGTGTACTAGCTGTACTAAGTGTTTACTACTTGGTACTAAGTGTGTACTACTTGGTACTAAGTGTGTACTAGCTGTATTAAGTGTGTACTAGCTGTACTAAGTGTGTACTACTTGGTACAATGTGTGCACTAGCTGTACTAAGTGTGTACTAGCTGTACTATGTGTGTACTAGCTGTACTAAGGGTGTACTAGCTGTACTAAGTGTTTACTACTTGGTACTAAGTGTGTACTACTTGGTACTAAGTGTGTACTAGCTGTACTAAGTGTGTACTAGCTGTATTAAGTGTGTACTAGCTGTACTAAGTGTGTACTAACTACACGGTGCACCATCGACTCACTTGAACACAAACGTTCCCTCTGTTCCGTGACCCAGAACTTCCAGAGGAGAGAAAGAGATCTTCCCCACCTCCACCACCCCTTCATCTAGCAGGGAGAGAGAGGGAGAGAGAGTTAGAGAGGGAGCGAGAGACAGGGGAGTATGAGAGACGCAGAGAGAGGAGAAGAGTGGAGGAGACAGGAGAGAGAGAGGAGAGGAGAGAGGAGAGAGAGCCGATGCTGAGAGAGAGTGAGGAGAGGAAAGGTTAGGGAGAGACCAGGGAGAGAGGAGAGAGAAGGAGAGAGTGGAGGAGACCAGGCCAGAGACGTAGAGGATGATTGAGAAGAAAGAGAGGAGAGTAGAAAGACACGTGAGAGACAGGAGAGAGAGGATTCTGTGCGATATGGGTGTTGTGGATGTTGTCAGTGATTGTTGTGTTTCTTGCGAATTTTGAGGACGGCGTTATGTTCCTGTTGCGCTTGTTTCGTTATTGTTTTCTTAGTTATGATCTTTGATGTAGATAGTATTGTGTTTTTTGTGTTTTTTTTTACTTTTAGCGAGCTGGAGGCTGTGCTGGAGGTCAGGGGTGGGTCTGTGGATGGAGGACGCAGGTCAGCAGTAGGGGGCGTGTCTAGAGAAGAGGGCGTGTCTGCAGAAGGGGGCGTGTCTGCGTACAGTCGTTGGAGGCGGGAGTCCAGGGCCTCTTCCAGCTGCCTCCGGGCCCTCTGCTGCTGAAGGGCCCAGCGCTGACCACACACACACACACACACAGATACACACACACACCACACACACACACACACACACAGAGATACACACACACACCACACACACACACACACACAAACACACACACACACACACACACATGGTTAAACACACACGGTTATACTCACACACACATACAGTTATCCAGTCACACAAACAAGTTCACACACACCACCCAGGCAGCCCCAGGCTGTACTCACAGAGGGGTAGGTAAGAGCGTAAGCCAGCCAGCCGCCCAACAGCAGGGTCAGGGTAGCCAGGGTGAGAGGATCCTGGGACAGGGAACCAGGAAGCACCGAGGACAGACCACCAGGGGTTCTAACGCCCCCTGCTGGAGACCCCTGCACACCCCTGTCACCGGCGCCTCGCTCCGCCACCGACCGGAACTGGAGGAGAGGGAGACGGGTGAGAGAGAACTGGAGGAGGAGGAGGAGGAGGAGGAGAAGGAGAAAAGGGAGGAGGAGAGGAGGGAGAAGCGGAGGAGAAAGAGAAGAGGAGGAGTAAAGGAGAGGAGAAAGAGTTGAAGAGAAGAGGAGGAGTAAAGAGAGGAGAAAGAGAGGACGAAGGAGGAGGACAGGAGTGGAGAGGAGTGGAGGGAGAAGCGGAGGAGAAAGAGAAGCGGAGGAGAAAGAGAAGAGGAGGAGTAAAGGAGAGGAGAAAGAGAAGAGGAGGAGTAAAGGAGAGGAGAAAGAGAAGAGGAGGACAGGAGTGGAGAGGAGTAGAGAGGAGGGAGGAGAGGACAGAAGAGGAGTAGATAAGAGTTCCTCCAACTCACATGGGTGTTGTCGTAGCGGGAGGCGGGAGAGCGAGGAGAGATGACAGCATCACCAGCACGCTGCAGATTCAATGGAAACTCCCTCAGCATGGTGGTGTGAGCTACCGGAGGAAGCTCGTGATGACCTGGACACACACACATACAGTTAGTGTGTGTGTGTGTGTGTATGTGTGTGTGTGTATGTGTGGTGTATGTATGTGTGTGTGTGTGGTGTATGTGTGTTGGTGTGTGTGGTGTGTGTGTGGGGCCTGTGTGTATGGTGTGTGTGTGTATGTGTGTGTGTGTGTGTGTATATGTGTGTGTGTGTGTATATATATGTGTGTGTGTACCTATCAGTAACCATTGGTTCTGCAAGCTGGTGGAGCTTCCAGGAGGGTAACGGACATCGGTGGAGGGTGTGATCTCGTAGGCCCCGCCCCTCTCCCTCACGGTCACGCCCTCAGTCATCGGGCCCTCGATACGCGCCAGCGTCAGGCCCCTCGGCTGCCACGGCAACCACACCCTCAGTCAGCCTCAGTACCAGTTCATCCCAAATACGTCAATGCTTTGTTCAGTCTCTTAGGGAGGGAGAGAAAGACTGATATGTACTAACCACAAGGGAGACTCCATCGTGGACCAATGAGGTGGAGGCGTAAAGGTGAGAATCCATCTTCCCTACGTAGAGGGTGGGGCTGTGGAACATACCAGGACTGTTACATCACACACAGGTATGTACATGGCTGTATGCGTGTACATGGTTGTGTGTACATGGTTTTTGTGCGTGTGTGTGTGTGTGTTTGTACACCAGTTTTGTGTGTGTATATGGTTGTGTGTACATGGTTTTTGTGTGTGTGTTTGTACACCAGCTTTGTATACGTGTACATGGTTGTGGGTACATGGTTTTGAGCGTATACACGGTTGTGTGTGCACATGGTTGTGTGTGTACATGGTTGTGTGTGTACATGGTTGTGTGTACATGGTTGTGTGTGTGTACATACACCAGCTGTGTGTGTATATGCATGGTTGTGTGTGTGTGTGTGTACGTACACCAGCTGTGTGTGCGTGTACATGGTTGTGTGTGTGTGTGTACATGGTTGTGTGTGTGTGTGTGTGTACGTACACCAGCTGTGTGTGTGCGCTGAGTTGCTCCTTGACAAACTGGTAGCTCCACTTGATGGAGTGTGTGTCGCTGGCAGAGGAGAAGGTAAGGTAACGCAGGGTCTCCGTGGCGACGGACAGGTGCGGGGCGTGGCGGAGGGTGTCGCTGGCGTACAGGTACACCCCCATCACCGGAGAGCCATAGTCATGACTCCACAGCACATCACCTGACTCCCGATCCACCGTTACCAGGAGACCGTCGCCACTGGAAACCAGGTGGGCCATTTCTGAGCGAGGGGGGGGGAGGGGGAGAGGGGAGGGATGGAATGTGCGTGAGTGTGTGTAAGAGAGTGTGTGTAAGAGAGTGTGTGTGAGTGTAAGAGAGTGTGTGTAAGAGAGTGTGTGTGAGTGATTATGTGTAAGTGTAAGAGAGTGTGTGTAAGAGAGTGTGTGTAAGAGAGTGTGTGTGAGTAATTATGTGTAAGTGAGTGTCTGTGGGATAGTGTCTGTGAGAGTGTGTGTGTGTGTGAGTGTGAGAGAGAGTGTGTGTGTGTGTGAGAGAGTGTGTGTGTGTGTGTGTGTATGTGTGTGTGTTGAGAGAGTGTGTGTGTGTGTGTGTTGAGAGAGTGTGTGTGTGTCTGTGTGTGTGTGTGTTGAGTGAGTGTGTGTGTCTGTGTGTTGAGAGTGTGTGTGTGTGTTGAGAGAGTGTGTGTGTGTCTGTGTGTGAGAGAGTGTGTGTGTGTCTGTTGTGTTGGAGAGGAGTGTGTGTGATGGCTGTGTGTGTGTGGTGAGGAGAGTGTGGGTGTAGCTTGTGTGTGTGTGTGTGTGTGTTGAGAGTGTGTGTGTGTGTGTGTGTGTTGAGAGTGTGTGTGTGTGTGTGTGTGTTGAGAGAGTGTGTGTGTATGAAAGAGAGAGAGAGAGCGTGTGTGAGAGAGTGTGTGTGTGTCCTACTGTAGTCCAGTTTCTCATCATAGGGTGGAGCAGAGTAGTCGTTGTAGGTGGCATTCCATCTCAGCTCTCTGGTCTTGGTGTCGTATATGGTGATCACGTACTCTGGGGAACACACACACACACACATTTCTGAGTGTCTGAGTGTGTGTGTGTCGGGGGGGGTCATTGCGTGCGTGTGAGTGTGTGTGAATGCGTGTGTGATTGTGTGTGACTGTGCATGAGTGTGCATGTGTGTGCCTGCATGCGTGAGTGTGTGTGACTATGCATGTGTGTGTGTGCATGAGTGTGTTTGACTGCGTATGTGTGTGTGTGACAGAATGAGAGAGGGAGTGTGTGTGTGGGTGTTTGTGTGTGCCTGTTGTGTCGACTGCGTATGTGTGTTTTTTGTGTGTGACTGCTGTATGTGTGTGTGTGTGTGTTGTTGTGTGTGCCTGTGTGTGACTGCGTATGTGTGTGTGTGTGTTTGTGTGTGACTGTGTATGTGTGTGTGTGTGTGTGTTTGTGTGTGCCTGTGTGTGACTGCGTATGTGTGTGTGTGTTTGTGTGTGACTGCGTATGTGTGCGTGTGTGTGTGTGTGTGTGTGTGTGTACCGGTGCGTCCTATGTAGAGCAGAGGAGTGTTGGGACAGATGGAGTCGGAGGAGGACGTGGTCAGACTGCTCTGTTTCTCTCCTGTCTGAGGATCCAACACAAACCAGGCATCCTGCTTCTTACCTGCTCACACACACACACACACACACACACACACGCACACTCACACACACACGCACACGCACGCACGCACGCACACACGCACACGCACACGCACGCACGCACGCACACACACACGCACACATTATTCTTTACCAAGTTGAATTATTCAGTTAAATGAAAAGAAATGGTCTCACCACCCACACCCACCCACACACCCACCCACATGAACGCACACACCCACACCCACACACCCACAACACACACGATGAATGCACCACCACACACCCCACCACACAACACATGATGTCCACACACAAACACCCACACACAGGCACACATGAAAGCACAAACCCACACCCACACACCCACACACCCACACACATGAATGCACACACACACCCACATACACACACACACAGACACCCCCACCCCCACATACACACACACACACCCACACACAGACACATGAATGCACACACACCCCACATACACCCACACTCCCCCCCCCCCCCCCCCCCCCCACACACAAACAAACACCCCTCCAGATCTCACCAGTGTAGAGGATGCCATCAGAGCTCCTACAGGGAGCAGACTGGACCAACTCTGGGATGGTGAACGGGAGTTTCTAGAAGTAGAACACGTGCACTGTTACTACGCACACTGTTACCACGCACACTGTTATCACGCACACTGTTACCACGCACACTGTAACCATGCACACTGGTTGTTACCATGCACACTGTTACCACGCACACTGTTATCACGCACACTGTTACCACGCACACTGTTATCACGCACACTGTTACCACGCACACTGTAACCATGCACACTGTTACCACGCACACTGTTACCACGCACACTGTTGCCACGCACACTGTTACCACGCACACTGTTGCCATGCACACTGTTACCACGCACACTGTTGCCACGCACACTGTTACCACGCACACTGTTGCCACGCACACTGTTACCACGCACACTGTTACTATGCACACTGTTACCACGTACACTGTTACCATGCACACTGTTACCACACACACACGGTGTTCCTCCTCACCATCAGACCCTCCTTGTGTTTGCCTCCCAGCACGTACAGGCTGCCATCACTGGGGTCTGGGAGAAACCCTGGTCTGAGAGACACATCACATCACATCACTGTGGGGGGGTGTCTGTGTGAGTGTGGGGGATCCCTTTTCTTCCTTTTTTTTTTTT
>BROE01000002.1:1521857-1541969 GCA_036571765.1 Plecoglossus altivelis
TACTTTAACCATGCCACACTGTTACCACCGCAACACTGTTTTTCTTTCATTCAGGAAATCCAACGCCCCACTTTACACCTAACACTTGTTACCACCACACTTACCACGCAACACTTGTAACCATGCACCACTTTTGACCAACGCCACACTGTGTACCACGCACACTGTTGTTTGCCGACCGCCCACCACTGTACCAAACGCACACGTTTTTGCCATGACACTGTACCAACGCACCAGTTGCCCGCACACTGTTACCACGACCACTTGTTCCGACACTCTTACCCCCCACCACTGCTAATCGCACATTACCGCACTTACCATGCCACACTTACCACCACACACGGTGTTCTCACCATTCAAGACCCTCCTTGTCGTTGCCCTTCCAGCCGTACAGTGCCTCACTGGGCGTCTGCTGCTGGAGAACCCTGGTCTTGAGAGACACATCACATCACCATCCACTGTGGAGGTGTTCTGCATACATTGTCTTTTGGGGGGAGGTGGTTCTTGTGTTGTGTGGCGGCTGTCTGGTGTTGTGTGGGGAGGTGTCTGCGGTGTCTGTGTGTGGGGGGGATCTGTGGTATTGGGGGGGTTGGGTATTCTAATCGGTGTTAGGGGTAGTTGTTTGTTTCGATGGTGGGGGGGTGTGTGTCTGTGTGGTAGGGGGGGGTTCGGTGTTCTGTGTTCTGTTCGGAAATGACAATTGTTGTGGAGAGCGAGCGTGTCTGGTGTCTGTTCTGTGTTGGGTGTGCGTTCCGGTTGATGTGTCTGTGTGTGTGGGATGTGTGTCTGTGTGTAAGGGATGTGAGTCTGTCTGTGTGTGGATGTCTGTGTTTGTGTTTGCGGTGTTTTGTCTGTTGTGTCGGGGATGTCTTTTGTGATGTTGATGAGTGTTTGTATGGGGGTGTGGTTTGTCGGGTGTGTATGTGTGTTGGGGGGGTGTGGTTGTTCTGTGTGTGTCGGGGATGTGAGTCTGTCTGTGTGTATGTGTGTATGGGGGATGTGTGTCTGTGTGTCGGGGGGTGTCTGTGTGTGTGTATGGGGTGGTGTCTGTGGGGGGTGTGTGTCTGTGTGTGTATGTGTGTATGGGGGGTGTGTGTCTGTGTGTGTGTTAGACTACACTCTCACTCTCACAGATACTTAGATACTTACTCAGCCAGATAGACAGGAACCTGGATTATAGGATCTGAAGAGGAAAAGAGCTTCAGTCAATCATGTCACACTGCGTGTGTGTGCATGAGTTTACACGTGTGCTTGTATGTATTTGTGTGTGTGTGTTTACACGTGTGTATTTATGTGTCTTTGCATGGGTGTTCTTGTGAGTGTTAAGGTGTGTCTAGTGTGTTTACATGGTCGTTAGTGTGTTCACAGTGCTGTACTAGTGCTTTATGTGTTTACATGGTTGTGCTTGTACTAGTCGTGATGTGTGGTTACATGGGTGTGTATAATGTTATTACATGTGTGTGTGTACAGCTGTGTGTGTGTGTTTACTGGGGATGGCTATTATGTCATGTTAATGGTGTGTGTACTAGTGTGTGTGTGGTACTAGAGTGTGTGTGTGTCGTGTGGTTAATTGGTGTGAGTGTTAACTAGTGTGGGTGTGGTGTGTGTTTGTGTGTGTGTTAGGGTTAGGGTTGGTGTTTACTGTGTGGGGGTTGGTGTTTACTGTGTGGGGGTTGGTGTTTACTGTGTGTGTGTGTGTGTGGTATGGGTGTGCGTGTGTGAGTCTCTGTGTGCATGTGTGTGTACGAGTGTGTGTGTTGTGTGTACATGTGTGTGTTTGTGTTTGTGAGAGGGTTTTGTTGGCCTAAATAAGGATTTTTTGTGTGTTGTGTGTGTGTTGCGTTTTCATGGGTTGTTTACTAGTGTTGTGTGGTGTGTTGTTTACCTGAGTGTGTGATATAGTGATGTGTGTGTGGTTACAGGGTGTGTTACTAGTGATGTTGTGTGTTACATGGGTGTGTGTACTAGTGTGTGTGTGTGTGTTTACATGGGTGTGTGTACTAGTGTGTGTGTGTGTGGTGTACTAGTGTGTGTGTGTGTTTACATGGGTGTGTGTACTAGTGTGTGTGTGTGTTTACATGGGTGTGTGTATATGTGTTTACATGGGTGTGTGTACTAGTGTGTGTGTGTGTGTTTACATGGTGTGATTTATATGCCTTCTTTAAGGTCCACTGATGACCCCTGACAGCTTCACAGCGTTTTTTTAGACTGCCACCAGATAGCAACACAACAAAAGACTCAGCCCAGGTGACTTTACTGAACCCTAAACTGTGAGCCAGAGGAAAGGCGGAGAGGAGGAGAAGGGGAGAGAAGGGAGGAGAAGGGGAGGGAGGGAGGGAGGGGAGGGGGGAGGAAAGGGAGAAAGGGGGAGGGGAGGAGAGGGAAGAAGGGGAGGGAGGAGGAAAGGGGGAGAGAAGAAGAGGGAGGAGGAGAGGGGAGGGAGGAGACCAGAGGAGGGAGGAGAGGGAGGAGAGAAGGGAGGAGGAGGGAGAAGGGGAGGAGGAGAGAGGGGAGGAGGGGAGAGGGGGGAGGGGGAGGAGGGGGAGGGAGAAATAGAGGGTGGAGGAAAGCGAGGGGGAAGGGAGGGGAAGGGGGGAAAAGGGAGAGGAGGAAAGGAGAGGAGAGAGGAGGGAGGGGAGGATAGGAGGAGGAGAAAGGCGAGGGCAGAAAAGGGAGAGGAGAAAGGGGGAGAAAGGAGGAGTGAGAGGTGAGGGGGAGACAGGGGAGAGAAAGAGAGGGGAGGGGAGGAGGAAAGGGGGAGAGAAGAGAGGGGTAAAAGGGAGAGCAGAGAGGAACGTAGAGAAAGGTTGTATGAGTAGATTTTGTGCGTCCGATGGCAGACTACATATTAAGTGTCAGTTCAAAATAGCCTGCATGCGACAATAACTTTAACATGTGTGTGTGGATATGTGGATAAGAGTGTGTGAGAGTACAATCACCCAAAACAGGACTAAACGTTCCTGTTTAAGCAGAACATCCTTTTGCCTCCCCTGACCAGGACTGTGTGTGTGTGTGTGTGTGTGTATTTATGTATTTATGTGTGTGTGTGTTTAATATTTGCACCACTCCCGTATTTACACTCTTGCATCACATCCTAGTAGAGAAGGATCAGGCTGCAAACACGCGCACAAACATTCACGCGCGCATGCACATACATACACACATGTAGATAGACACACACACACACACACACAAATACACGTGTTTGCACTTTAAGCTATTTCAATTCTATTTAGCAGCTTTATTTTTGTGCGTCTTTTCCCATCTGTCTTTACAAAATTCTCCCGTCAGTGCACTTGAATGTGTGTCCTACGGTCCGGTTCGCCCTCGCCCACTCTCCGTAGGGGCCCCGAAAATAGACCAAGCACTCCGTTTGGCACACACGCGCAGTATGTTCTATCTACCCACCGACACTTTAGATTCTCGGCGCATAAATAGACACCGTCAACAATAACAAGACGCTCGTTTACCTGAATCTGGTTTCCTCCCAATGACAGGAACAGAAGCGATACTAGAAGACTTCCGAATATCATCACGATGCCCAAGGCTCTTTCTCTGATGTGTCTCGTGAATAAATTACAGCGCTTCTCGAGGGTATAAAACTATCAACAGAGGTCGAACTATCTCCAGAATTCCAGCGCGTGCGTCCATTTGTCCGAATGTTAACGGCTAACAACTTTTTTTATCTTCTACACTTTGACTCAACCGCTCGTGTTGATAGCAACATCTGTGGTAATAAAAGGCGAAACATGATAATAACGCAACGAATATTCTTGCATATTTCCGTGTTGGGACGGAACTTCTGACGTCAGCTGTGAGAAAAACCCCCCCAAACTGTCAAAGAGCTGAGAGCACTACCAACGACCATTTGATTGACAAATGATTCAGCCAACAGGTGGCAAGAACACTAGGGGCGGGGCTAAATGTGGGTGGGTTTAAGAAAGACCTCGATGTCATTTTGTCCCACGTGGAACAACAGCATTGAGCACACGCAACAAGTGATGCTTTATGTACAAGAGAATGGAGGGCGACAGGAAAGGAAGCAAAATTCACATGTAATTAAACGAACGTATTCATACACAGTCGAAATAGAGTAGCACAAAAAAACAACCATGCCAGTCTGTTTGGCAAAATCAAAACTAGTTATATTTATTAATTATAACAAATATTGAGTTAACTTTTTGGGAGATTTTTTAAAAACTATTTACTTCCCTTTACAAAACAGGTCAGGTGACACTAGTCCGTCCCTAAATGAAGTCCCTCTGCAACACACACACCTCTCTTGAGGGTCCTCAGAATGGTTTGAGGACTGTAGGTTTCAAAACACCACCACTGTTGCTACTGTCTCTGTAACCAGGGGCAACTGTAACCAGGGGCAACGCGCCAGCATGGCAGTAGGGTGTATTTGAGGTGTGCAGGTAAGAAGTGTAACAGCATGTGGCTACAGGTGTAGCAGGTCTTGGGGTTTGGGGTAACCGAACAGTTTGAAGTCAGGTTCATACAGTTTATACAGCCTCCTCCTCAGATCCAGCGGAATCCCAGCGAACCAATCATGCTCCCAGCTGGTTGCCGTGCGGTTCCTGTTGCTAGGCGGGAAGCGGATCAGACGGTCCACTCCCAGAATCCTCAGCAGCTGGCCAGCGTCACGCTCCAGATCCTCCAAATGACCCACAAAGTCATAGTTCACCTGGACTCCCAGAAACACATTGGGATGTTAGCCATGTTAGCTTTAGCTATGTTTGTGCTAGCCATGTTAGCTTTAGCCATGTTAGCGTTAGCTATGTTTGTGGTAGCCATGTTAGCGTTACCCATATTAGCGTACCTGGCAGGGGCAGACATGTTACCATTAGCAGGATAGCATCAGTATTAGCAGGTAACGCTAACCATCTTCAGCATACCTGGCAGGGGTGGCAGAGACGATACACCTGTCGCCAGTGCTCGTTAAACTCCGCCTCCTTCTCTGTTTCTGGGTCCAGCAAGTAACGGACGAACGCCAGGAACGATGGGCGGAGCCCCGCCGAGAACGCTTCCACCGCCGTCTCTGGGAGCTCCGCCCCCCCGTCGCCGTAGCGACGCAGCATGACGGTGCCAAACTGCCGGTAGAAGTCTTGGTTGGGCTGGGCGAGTTTGTTCCGGAAGGCTGAGATGAGCCGGACGAAGGGATCACGCACAAACAGGAACTTGGTGTAGCTTTGTAGCTTGACAGCCTTGAGGTGGCGTGACAGACGGCCATAACGACGCCAGAATTTGGCGAAGGTCAGGTGGAGGGTAGAGTTGTGGACGAGGTCGGAGGGCACCGCCTGGGGGTCGGTGTAGGGTTGTCCGTTCGTTGCTAAGAGACCCTGCGAGAGGACCACCATCACACGTTTCCAGTTGGTGCACGCCACCTTGAGGGCGGAGCATACAAGCACAGAGATCACCGTAGGGAAGAGAGAGAGAGAGGAGGTAGGTTGAGGAAACACACACAAGCAGTCACACACACATTGTGTTGTTCTGCACCCAGAAGTCTAGACTGGATTTGAATTTATTTATTGATAAAAAAACAAGGTTATGTTCTTTGTCATGCAGACAAAAGGACAGAAACAAAAGACAGGCAGTCCTACCTTAGGAACGTAGCAGTAGATGATCTTGTGTTTGTCGTCCACAATCAGGTGATCCAACTCAGCGTTTGGAATCTGGTTAAAGGTCCGAGTCCTCCCTGGGAACTCCACAGAGCCACCTCCAGAACACACACCCCTAATCTGCCTTCTCCTCTCTTTCTGCCTCCTCTCCTCCTCTTCTCTCTTCCTCTCCTCTTTTTCTCTCCTCCTTTCCTCCACCAGCTTCCTCTCCTCTGCTTTCGTGTCCTGCTTCCCTCCTTCTCCGCCTCTACCCGTCCCGACCGAAGCGATGACGGAGACGAGAGAGTGGGAGTGGTTTCCAGACTCCGCCCCCTCCCCCGGGCTGCCCCCCCAGGTCGGATCTCTCCTGGAGAGGGGCAAAAAGGAAAACAGTCTTCCCAGGGCAGCCAAGCCCCCCCAAAGGAATGAGAAGGAAGCGGTGAGGGATGGGTTGGTGGAGGGGGAGGCGCTGGACGGCGGCGTCGAGGTCCACCAGGGATCTCGATGCGGGTGAAGGTCATGCGTAGGGTTGTACAGGTTGAGCGTGCTCACATCATCCCAATACAAGATGATGACCAGGATCGTGAAGAGGGAGCCAATCAGGAAGGCGGCACGCACCCGCCGCCACGTTCCCATGGTAACGGGAGCGCCGACGAACAGACCCGGAAAGAGGGCGGGTCTATCTGAGCTCCATGGCAACGCTGCCTCCTACCTGGAGACACTTCCTGGACGGCAACCAGTCCTGAGAGAAACAGAAAGTTCAGGTCTTTTTTATCGACTGATGTACAGAACAACACAAAGACAGAATCAGAAACCGTTTATTGCCATTGTCAGTGAAGACGCACAAACGTAGGAACTTGCTTCGGCGTAGGTGCAACATAAAGCAATGGATAAAATATTAAAAATATATACAAAAATATATAAAAGGCAAGCATAAAATTAAGAATAAAATAAAGTAAGATAGACTAACACTATATACAGAATGTAAAGTTGGCAGCTTTGAGATGCTGAGTCTCAGTTTGGTCTGCACCCAGAAGTCTAGACTGGATTTGATTTTATTTATGGATAAAAAAAACAAGGTTATGTTCTTTGTCATGCAGACAAAAGGACAGAAAAAAGCATATATCCAGGCTGCTGCCTTTTTAGTTTCCTACACTGAATAATACCAGACAGTTAATTCAACATACTAATGATGTGAATGATTATTTTTCACTTTGGTAAACTGTAAGTAGGACTTGAGATGTGAACGTATATCACATGATGATGGACAAACGCATCGTTCTTCGTCTGAATGGGTTTCTTAATAGCGGTAATTTAAGCTTTCATTCCTCATTGACTCTGACCGCCGAATAGAAAGACTCAAGATAACGGCACCGTGGGAATGTTCGTACCCCGGTTCGCACCGAGCTGCGAACAAACGGCAGCTCGGTCCCGAGGGAGCCAGTCGGTTGTTGTCCCGCGTTGTGGTGTTTCTGGCGCGAGGGTGCGACTTCAGAACGGTGCAGTTTAAAAAGGCCTTTTAGGAAACTTAGCCACCTTACAACCAACAGTCTACCAACGCATCACAAAAACACCAGGACTCACTGATCTAACTTTTATATGCATATGATCACCAAAACATCTGCGAAATGAATCTAAAGTAGCGTGGTAAATTTGAGCCAGGCTGTTCAAACAGACTGGTGTTCCAGTTGAGTCTGCAAGTACTGTAGACAGACTGGTTCTGGATCTGCAAGTACTGTAGACAGACTGATTTTGGATCTGCAAGTACTGTAGACAGACTGGTGTTCCAGTTGAGTCTGCAAGTACTGTAGACAGACTGGTTCTGGATCTGCAAGTACTGTAGACAGACTGACTCTGGATTTGCAAGTACTGTAGACAGACTGGTTCTGGATCTGCAAGTACTGTAGACAGACTGGTTCTGCAAATCATTCAAACGGAACTGCCTCTCTTTCTCTCCCTCTACTCCACTCTTCCTATAACCCCCTTCTCTCAAAATGAACCTAATTTATACAGTAGACTACAAGCCCTGTATAACGTTACCATTTCACTAGGGAATGGACAGACAGAATATTTCTCTCACGCACACGCACGCACACACACACGCACGCACGCACGCACGCACGCACGCGGTCCATCACTTTCCACTGCGCTTTCCTGCAGCCTTTTCTATAACCGTCAATCCTGTCTCAGACATGTCTACTCGTCTCCCGTTTCGACCGTTTTTTTTAACTGTTTTCCCGTTTCATACAACAGACATATCAACTCGTCTGAAATCTATGGCATCACGGCAACGATTAGCTGTCAAGAGACACTCATTAACAGTTTATCCCCTTAATTAACGGTTAGAATACTACCAAAATCGTTCGTTGAAGTCTTCAAAAATGTTGACTGAACGTTAAAGTCTACCGATTTACCTTGATAACAGGTACCATGCCTTCCGCCGCTCCTATACCATCCCGGTGGCTCGTAAAGTGGGTTACTGGAGGTCCGGTCGGTAGATGAGACAGTTAACACGAGCGGAGTAGTAATGGAGCCACTGGATGCGAGTGAAATACAAACTCTCGCGAGATATCTTGTCAAACGACCGAGTGGGTTGCTTTATTGCCAACAGTTGCTATCATAGCTGACTTAGTGTTAGTTTCAAATAGGATGACATTATTCGGCAACACCACACCGAAACCGTAAAGTCTTTCAGTATAGGTGATTTGTGTAGTTTATCTGTATCTCCATGGAAACGGTCTCACTCATGTTCCAACACCCCTGTGTGACACGACAGGGGTGTAGTTACGGATGAGTATAGCAAGATATAGTTTTATTATATGCGTCAAAGAACAACTCCCAGAGGTAGAAGAGTCAAATGTAGCCCTCCCTTCTCAGGCCCCAGGGAGAGTTCCGGTTTAAGTATGTTGGTATATATGTCTATGGTACATAAGTCTATGGTTCAATCTGAAATTCAATGTTAAACAAGGAAGGAAGGCGAAAGACTTCGGAAAGTGGGTAAAAGTCTTGAACTCTCTCCTAGAATTTATATACATAGTTGATCGTTAGTTCTTTCACGATTTAGAAGTATTCCATCTATCTCCGTCTCTTCGCTAAAACAGGTAGGTGTATGATCAAAAGATATTTATATTCAAAACGCCATCGTGGTTTGAACGTAGTTGTGAACTCGGTGAACTGTTAGATTTGGTAACCGACTTCCTTTTTTTCGGAATAAAACCTGTATTAGTCCTGTCTTCCTAATTTTCTTTTTAATACCTCTATAATCTACTTAATAAACATTGCAATTCAGTCAGCAAAACAATCCACGTTTAACGGGAGACGAAGGTTTACAGACTCGATTATTTAAAAAGATTTACGCTAGTAGACCCGGAAATAGGGTATATTTAAAGTGGTATTTTACTTCTTTTTTATCAGTGTTTGCCACAGTCTAATAGAACATAATTTAATTTCACATACGATGAGAAAATATGTTCTTATTCTAAGAAAATACTTTTCCAATATTTGTGATTAAAAACATGTAATACAACTTTCTCTGATAAGTAGTCCAACCAGGGGTCAGGAGAGGGTGAATATGGCGATAACACGCCATCTACAGGATTAATTAAATGATTGACTCACTAAAAAAGGGAGGGAAATAGGGAGTGAGAAAAAGAGAGGGAGGGAGAAAGAGAGAGGGAGGGAGAGAGAGGGAGGGAGGAAGAGAGTGAGAGAAAGAGGGAGTGAGAGAAAGACAGGGAGGGAGGGAGAAAGAGTTGGGGAGGGAGAAAAAGAGAGGGAGTGAGAGAAAGAGAGACAGGGAGAAAGAGAGAGGGAGAAAGAGATGGGGAGGGAGAGAAAGAGAAAGAGGGGAAAGAGGGAGGGAGAAAGAGATGGGGAGAGAGAAAAATAGAGGGAGTGAGAGAAAGAGATGGGGAGGGAGAAAGAGAGAGGGAGTGAGAGAGGAGAGGCGAGTGGGAGTAAAGGAGGGAGTGAGAGGGAAAGAGATGGGGAGGGAGAAGAGAGGGGAGTGGAGAAGGAGAGAGGGAGAAAGGAGGGAGTGAGAGAGAGAGGGAGTGAGAGAGGGAGAAAGAGAGAGGGAGAAAGAGAGGGAGTGAGAGAGAGAGGGAGAAAGAGAGGGAGTGAGAGAAAGAGATGGGGAGGGAGAAAGAGAGAGGGAGTGAGAGAGAGAGGGAGAAAGAGAGGGAGAAAGAGAGGGAGTGAGAGAAAGAGAGGGACAAAAGACGAAAGAGACTAATTAATGACAATACTTTCTTAATGTGTTTCACTTCTCATTTTTTCCTCTCCATAGACAGATTTGAAGATGGTAAGGAGACATGAAGACAGAGGTGAGACTGTATTTACACTGAGATGGAACTCAGGAGACACGTTCATTGACCAGAATATGAAGTACCTCTGCTTCCCATCTCTGTCTGGAGATACAATGTTCTTCCTGTGAGAAACAGACTGGCGGTCTAGTGTAACCGTGGTTACCAGAATATGAAGTACCTCTGCTTCCCATCTCTGTCTGGAGATACAATGTTATTCGTAATTTCTGTTTTGGACCTGACAGAAATCTTGTATGTAGTATTTTGTAGTTGATCCAGGTGTTTTTTGCTGTCATTCCCCCCTCTCTCTCTCTTCTCTCCAGGTGCAGAGTTTGTGGACAGACACAGGTCTTCTCTCATTCAGAGGGTTACCATGGTGATGCCCATAGCAGATGCCCTGCTTCAGAAGGGTATGATCCATGATGAGCGCTACGCCAACATCCAAGCAGCCCGGACCAGGCAGGAGAAGATGAGGGAACTGTACCAGGCCTTAACCTCAGGGGCCGTCAAGTCAGCGTTATACAGGATCCTCCAGGAGCAGGAACCTTATTTGGTCGAGGACCTGGGTAAGCTCTGCTAAGATCTGCTGTTTATCTCATCTAACAATGACAAATGTGAAACAATGTGAAACATGTCTTCTCTGTGTATCAGTCTACTCACAGGGAATGCTCAGCAAAGTGAAAGTGAACCAGATCTTCACAGAGTCCACCTGATCACTTCACCTCCCTGGTGCCATGTGGTGTTTAGAGTCTGGAAGGTTCCAGGCTGATACCAAGTCAAACTCACTTCTGTGTTTAAATCTTCTTGTTTTTTTCATTGTGTTTGTAGAGGGAAAATCCCGGGCCCCAACTGGCAGGGCAACAACACCAGGGTAAGATCACCAGCCTTTTATTTAGGAAACAGCTGAAGAGAGGATATAACGTTACCCACATCTAACTCTTACCGGTGTTACACGTTAGACAGCTGAAACTCTGGAATACCATATAATAACACAATAACTGTGATGTCATTCTAGTTATTGTCTCTGCATGTGATGATATATACGAATCCTACAAGTGCATTCAAAGTGTTGACGATAACTGTCTCTTTCTTTATACCTCTTGAATCTCTCTCTCATCTCCCCTCCTCCTCTCTTTTCCCTCCTACCTCTCCTTTCTCTCTCTTCTTCTCTACTAATACTCCTCCTCCCTCTACCTCTCCTCTTCTCCCCTCACTCCTCTTTTCTCATCACTTCCTCTCTCTAATCACATACCTCTCTTCCTCTTCCCCTCTCCTTTTCTCCTCAATAACCCTTCTCCTTTGTCATATTCTCTCTCCCTCACTACTCTCTCTCACTGTCCTCCTCTTCTCCCCCTCACCTACCCCTCTCCTCCCTCTCACCTCCTCCTCTCCTCCCTCTTACCTCCTCCTCTTCTCCTCTCTCTCTCATTCTACAGTGAGTAGATATTCTCCTGTGGACGAAGACCCAGACCACATCCTGCAGACATGACAGGAAGCATATCATCTTATCCTTAACCAGCGCTTTAATATAAATACATTCATGTTATGTAAATAACAATGCTTTTGGCATTAAATGTTCATATTTGCTTCTACGGTACTTCTAGAAGTCATACTCAGAGTTAAAAAGAAACTTCAAGACAGTTTGAAGAGGAAGTTCAGATACATCTTTGAAGGAACCACCGAAGATGAGAAAACTCTCCTCAACAGCATCTACACAGAGCTGTACATCACCGAGGGGGGAAACAAAGAGCTTGATAAACAACATGAGATTGTGCATATCCAACAACAGTGCACAGACCAACCACGGTCTGGAAGAACCATCCACTGTAATGACGTCTTCAAACGAAGAAATGACGAAGAGATAATAGCTCTGTTGACAAAAGGCATCGCTGGAATCGGAAAAACCGTCTCTGTTCACAAGTTCATCAAAGACTGGGCAGAAGGGAAAGCCAATCAGGATATAGATTTCATCTTTGCGCTTCCATTCCGTGAGCTGAACTTGATCAAGTGTGACTTCAGTCTTCATGGTCTTCTGAAGGAATTTCACCCAGAGCTTGAAGAGATAGAAAATGATGAGAAGTTTGAGAACTACAAAGTTTTGTTCATCTTGGATGGGATGGACGAAAGCAGATGTCCTCTGGATTTCCAAAACAATGAGAAGGTTTCTGATGTCACGAAGAAGTGTCCAGTTGATGTTCTGCTGACCAACCTCATGAAGAAGAATCTGCTTCCCTCTGCTCTCCTCTGGATAACCTCCCGACCTGCAGCAGCCAGTCAGATTGATCGCAGCTACTTTGACAAGATAACAGAAATCCGTGGCTTCACAGACGGACAGAAGGATGAATACTTCAGGAGTTGTTTAAAAAATAACGAGGAACTGGCCAACAAAATGCTATCATACATCAAGACAAACGGGAGCCTTTACACCATGTGTTACATTCCTATAATGTGTCGGATCACCTTCAAGGTTCTAGAGGACTTGATGAAAAACAAGACAGTAAAAATCCCTACAACTCTAACTGAGATGTACATTCACTTCCTGATTATTCAAACAGGAACGGCAAATGCCAAATACCATGGGAAGAAAGAGAAAGATAAAAAGACAATTCTTGCTTCAAGTGGAGATTTCCTTTTGAAACTGGCCAAGCTGGCGTTTCAAGAGCTTGAAAAGGGAAATATTGAATTCCCAGAAGAAGACCTGAAAACCTGTGGGATTGATGTTGTTGAAGCTACAGTGAAATGTGGACTGTGCACAGAATTTCTGAAGAAAGACAAAGGTCTTTATGAAAAGAAGGTGTACTGCTTTGTGCACCTGAGCTTTCAGGAGTTCCTCGCTGCTCTCTATGTGTTCCACTGCTGTGTCACCAAGAACATCAGTGCGCTGGAGTCCTTCCTGGAGAACGTGTCTGCAGACCAGCCCCTGCATGAGATGTTGAAGAGCGTCGTGGACAAAGCTCTGCAGAGTAAGAATGGACACCTGGACCTGTTCCTCCGCTTCCTTCTTGGCATCTCACTGGAGTCCAACCAGAATCTCTTACAAGGCCTTCTGCCCCAGACAGAGAACATCACAGAGACTGATGAGGAGATGAGGAAATACCTCAGGAAGCCAGACGTGGAGAACATCTCAACAGAGAGACAAATCAACCTTTTCCTCTGCTTGACTGAGATGAAAGACAGCTTAGTACATGAAGACATTAACCAGTTCCTCGCGTCAACGGATCAAGAGTGTGCCTTCTCACAGGATCAGTGCTCAGTGCTGGCTAATGCACTTCTGATGTCAGAAGGCGAGCTGGATGAGATGGACCAGAGGAAATACCACATATATGAAGATGGGAAGATCAGACTGATCCCAGTAGTGAGAAAGTGCAGAAAAGCTGTGTAGGTATTCATCTCAAACTCACATGTAATGCATCACATATGTTAATTTGAATCATATTTAATTGAATGATAAGATTTTCATTTTCGTTCTTTTTCTTTTTGCATTTGAAAACAGAAGGAATATTATTTTTTATGTATTTGGAAAAATACAGTGGAATGACAGAGGTGTCATGTGAATGCTTCTAAGATACCAAGGGTCCTCTAGTCAACAGTCTGAACTACCACTGAGTTCTGGTGGGAGGGAGGGAGGGAGATGGAGGGAGGGAGGAGCTTTCAGGAGTTCCTCGCTGCTCTCTATGCGTTCCACTGCTGTGTCACCAAGAACATCAGCGCGCTGGAGTCCTTCCTGGAGAACGTGTCTGCAGACCAGCCCCTGCATGAGATGTTGAAGAGCATCGTGGACAAAGCTCTGCAGAGTAAGAATGGACACCTGGACTGTTCCTCCTTTTTGGATCCATGGGCCAACATATTCTTTACAGGCCTTCCAGAAGACCGCAGAGATGATGAGTGAAATCTAGGGGAAGTGAGAATTAAGAGAAAAATCACCTTGCTCTGTTGGATGAAAGTTTTAGTACATGAAGACATTAACCAGTTCCTCGCGTCAACGGATCAAGAGTGTGCCTTCTCACAGGATCAGTGCTCAGTGCTGGCTAATGCACTTCTGATGTCAGAAGGCGAGCTGGATGAGATGGACCAGAGGAAATACCACATATATGAAGATGGGAAGATCAGACTGATCCCAGTAGTGAGAAAGTGCAGAAAAGCTGTGTAGGTATTCATCTCAAACTCACATGTAATGCATCACATATGTTAATTTGAATCATATTTAATTGAATGATAGATTTTATTTTCGTTTCTTTTTCTTTTGCATTTGAAAGGGTATAATTTATGTTTTGGAATCAGTTCAGAGTTCATGTGAATGTTCTAGATCCCAAGTCCTCTATCCGTCTGATACATGATTTGAATGGGAGAGGAGAGATGGAGGGAGGGAGAGGAGAGAGGGAAGATGGGAGGAGGAGAGGTGAGGAGATGAGGAGGGAGAGGATGGAAGATGAGAGGGAGGGAGAAGAGAATGGAGGAGAGAGATGAGAGAGGTGAGAGGGAAATGGAGATGGAGGGAGAAGGAGGAGGAGCTTGAGGGAGGAGGGTGAGCAGAGGGAGGAGAGGGACTTTATAGATCATCTTCTGTTCATGCTAACTTATCTCATGATGTTGTGTTCTACGTGGTTGTGTTTTGTCAACATTTACCACTGTGACTCTCTGGCCTCCATCCTCCAGTCATCAGACTGTCCTCTGAGAGAGCTGCACCTGTGGAGGATGTTAGCACCAGGCTGTGACGATAAGCATTCTGCTGCCCTGAGAAGTCCACACTGTAAACTGGAGACTCTGAGGTCAGTACCTGTGGAGGAGTCTTCACATCATGACAACAACAAACATGAACACATTGTTGGAAAGTTGGTTAGTTTGACATAGGCATCCTGCAAGACAGTTATGAAGGAGTATACTTTAGTTCAGTTATTTTACAGACCACTTACAGTCCTTCAGATACAGTGTTGGACACAGAAGGTCGGAGAGATGGAGGAGGTTGTTTGAATTGATCTAAGTCTTTATTACTATTACCTGGGTTTCCTTTGTAACAATTCAAAAGACACTTAACCTTGGCCAAGTGAATCAGCTTATCTCTGAACACATGTTACGTGTAGTATATCACTGGCTGTATGGATTACATACATTTTAAAATAGTATAATCTATATGTATCAGGAGAAATACAGTGGTATGACAAAGGTGTATCTGTAATGTGAATCCTGGCTTCCAAGGGTCCTCCAGTCAGCAGTCTGAATCATTTCACCACACTGCAGCTCATGAATGTTGTGTTTCTACAGACTGACTAACATGTGGCTCAGATCTGAGGACTGTGCATCTCTGGCCTCCTCCCTCCAGTCACCATACTGTCCTCTGAGAGAGCTGCACCTGTGGTGGGTTAGATTCAGCAAACGTATTGATGACCTGAGTGTTGTCCTTGCTGCCCTGAGACGTCCACAGTGTAAACTGGAGACACTGAGGTCAGTACCTGTGGAGGAGTCTTCACATGATGACAACAACAAACATGAACACATTGCTGGACAGTTGGTTGGAGATGGGAAGGGTTAGGGTTAGGGTTAGTCTACCACTTACAGTTACTACAGTATTAGCTGGGTTACCAACAATCTGTAAAGACTGTTCGGAATCACTTCACCACACTGCAGTTCATGAATGTTGTGTTTTTACAGACTGACTGACATGGAGCTCAGATCTGAGCATTGTGCATCTCTGGCCTCCTCCCTACAGTCACCATACTGTATACTGAGAGAGCTGTACGTGTAGGGTATTCAGCTATATGATGATGATAATGATGATGATGATGATGATGATGAACATGAAGATGGTGACCTGAGTGTTGTCCTTGCTGCCCTGAGAAGTTCACACTGTAAGACACTGAGGTCAGTACCTGTGGAGGAGTCCTCACATTAACATAACCTAGTACACGCTGATGGACTGTCACAGGCAAAGGATGTTATAATGGACATGATCGTGTTACGGGAACACTGTCATTGAAAATACTTTTGACTATAGATGCATTTTTGACTTTTGTGGAATATATCATTGTGTCACCCTTCCAGTCTACTAGTTAATTTTCGTGTTGTCATTGTTTCCTCATGTCTGATGTAGGTTGAACAGGTGTTACCTGACGGAGGACAGTTGTAGAGAGTTGTCTTCAGCTCTCAGCTCAAACGGTCACCTGAGAGAGTTGGACCTGAGTCACAATGACCTGAAGGATTCAGGAGTGAAGCTGCTCTCTCATGGACTGAAGAGTCCACAGTGTAGACTGAAGATCCTGAGGTCAGTTATCAGACACGGACACATAGAACATGTTGAAGAAGCAAATGCACAGAATGTCCATCAATCAAGTATCCAGTGATGTTAACAACACCCACCAGCAGAGGGCATCACTGTTGTAACATCCTGATGATTTCTCTCTCTCTGCAGGCTGTCGTTCTGTGGAGTCACAGAGAAAGGCTGTGCTTCTCTGGCTTCAGCTCTCAGTTCAAACCGCTTCCTGAGAGAGTTGGACCTGAGCTACAATCACCCAGGAGACACAGTTCTCTCTGGTCCATTCTGTAAACTGAAGAAAATCAAGTTAGTGTTGGTCACTGATATATTCCTCTTCATTTGGTTTGTTTAATGCTGAGTAGCTGTTGTTTATTATAGAAGGATGTTTTGGTGAGGTTCTAGTTGTCTGGTTACAGGAGCCGTTTGCGTTTTGACGTTCTCTGTGTTTGTTATGTTGATCTGAGAAAAGTCAGGTCCTGATATTGACATTGTACTGTCACTCTATAGACACAGTCTAAACACGCAGCCATATCAATCTGTGTGTTACTGTTTGTTTCTCTCTGTCTCCCACAGTGTGGACCATAATGAAGAAATATGGGTGAAACCACAGCTGCTTAAGAAGTGTTAGTATTGTTTTGTTCATCAGAACATCTAACATTGATACTTTATGTTGATATAATGTTTGTGTGTGTGTGGTGGCGTCACTATATTGCAGTCTTTCTGGGTTCAATCCCAGAATCCTGTGACTGAAAATAGCACATGACCATCTGACAGAAACAACGTCTCAATCACTAACAAGATGGAAATGTAAACATGTGTATCAGTTCAGTCATTGAAGAGTGAATTGAACCGATTCTACTTGGTTCCATACAGACACACACAGTTCTGATCCAGCCTCTCTCCTCTGTTCCCTAGATGCCTGTCATCTCACACTGGACCCAAACACAGCTCACAGAAGTCTCTCTCTGTCTGATGACAACAGGAGGGCGGAGGTGAAGCCGTATCACCAAGAGAGCTCTGATGAAGAGGAGGACAACAGGAGGGTGGAGGAGGACCTGTCGTGTCCTGATCACCCAGAGAGATTTGATAAAGTGGTGCAGGTGCTGTGTAGTGAGGGTCTGACTGGACGCCATTACTGGGAGGTGGAGGGGGGGACGTGGAATGATATAGGAGTGACGTATAGACGCATCACAAGGAAAGGGAATAGACCTGCCTGTAGACTTGGATATAACAACATATCCTGGTGTCTGGGCCACTCTAGTTTTGTTTTGGGTTTGAGGAAAGGTAATCGACTCTTCGTTCGCCACAAACAAGAAGAGACGCTAATACCTGCCTGGTTCCCTTTATCCAACAGAGTAGGAGTTTACCTGGACTGGCCAGCTGGCCATCTGTCCTTCTACAGTGTCTCCTCTGACACCATGACTCACCTGTACACGTTCAACACCTCCTTCTCTGAGCCGCTCTATCCAGGGTTTAATGTGCTCTTATCCTCCTCCGTGTACCTGTGCCAGGTAGAGTAGTTCCTTCTGGAGGAACACAACGTGGGTCTCCATGGAAACAGCCCTGCTACTGGTGCACCTACACACACACACCTGCCTAATTACACAGTGCCATTGTTTTCTACAGGTATTCATCAACTATATACACAGTTGTGGCACCTGCATTTTGATTTTATCTTGATACGGAAATTATTCTGGGTTATATTCCAAACAGGGATAGTGGCTTCATTTATTTTTTACTTCAAATGTTTTTACTTTTATTGTGTTACTTGTTTTCCTTGCACGTATTGTGTAACTGAACCTTGAGTTATTTGGGCTGTTTCATTTTTCTTGGCGTTCAGTCAGTTGAATTAAAGGTATTACACCCAATCTAAGGTGTTGGTAGTCGTGGTTACTTAGACTTGGTAGTCGTGGTTACTTTTACACAAACTGAAATGTGTGCTGGACTATTTTCTACCCCTCTCAAAAGGGCGTATTTTTGTTGCTAACATTTCAGTTTTGTTCTCTGACACTTGTCTTAACACTTAAGACACACACCTAAGACACCACACTTCTTTCCTCATGGTTACAAGTTACTTCGGCCATTTAATTCACACAGAATCAAGTTCTTTAACTGTCGACTGAACTTGGAACGGTGACACCGCACCTGTTCCCGTAGCGACGGAACCACGGTGGTAACCGACCCCGCGGCAGGCCGGGAAACAAACGAGGTTATAACCGTGTGTACGTCACACCTGTATCAAGATCCCAAGCGCAAGTCATCTACGTGAAACGCAACTGGACAAAACAACATGACCACGACATCCTTTTCCATGTTTTTTTTTTTATTATTTCTGTACGGAGACACGCCCCCAGGCTGTCCAGCCAATGAGAGAGGAGTAGTAGAACATCTTTGAGTCTAAAGGGAGGAGGATATAAACCGCTGTAATGCCATCTTAGCATCCTAAAAAACACAGTCGCTAATTCGCACACAACACCCCCCTCGTTTGGATCCGTGGGGGAATAAACTTCACCCGTGACCATGGCGACCAGATCTATCACCCCATAGGAGGGTGGTAGATCAGAACTGAGTCCAGGAGAGGGGGAGGAGGGATGAGGAGGGAAAGGAGGGAGGAGGAGGGAAAGGGGGGAGGAGGGGGGAGGAGGACTGTTATATTTCTAGAACCGGGGAAAAAAAAGGAGAGGGAGGGGACGAGATGGGAAAGAGAGAGGGAACGGTTGAAAGGCTTCTCCCCTTGCTCCCTCTCTCCTCTCCTCTCTTTTCTTCCCTCGCTCGCTGTAATCACTATGCCACAAGGCACGCTTTGATGACGTCACAAAAGGTAGAATGTCAGAACTCTGGCGACTTCCAAGATTCCAAGCACGGTCTTCCTCCTCCAATCAACACCTCCGTTCTCCTCTCCACAAACAAATGCTTGAACTGCCGAGAGAGAGAGAGAGAGAAGACAGAGGGAGAGAGAGAGGACAGAGGGAGAGAGAGAGGACAGCGGAGAGAGAGGACAGAGGGAGAGTGAGAGGACAGAGAGAGGGAGAGGACAGAGGGAGAGAGGACAGAGGGAGGGAGAGGACAGAGGGAGAGTGAGAGGACAGAGAGAGGGAGAGGACAGAGAGAGGGAGAGGACAGAGGGAGAGAGAGGACAGAGGGAGAGAGAGGACAGAGGGAGAGTGAGAGGACAGAGAGAGGGAGAGGACAGAGGGAGAGAGAGGACAGAGGGAGAGTGAGAGGACAGAGAGAGGGAGAGGACAGAGAGAGGGAGAGGAGTTGGTGAGGAGAAGGAGGAGAGAGATCAGAGAATATTTTAAATTTCAGGCGCCAAAATTAACGCACATTGAACTGTTGTATCCATTATGAATGCTTGGTGAGTTATAGGTTAGATAATATGGTGTGTCTTGACCTGCGTAGGCGGGTACCCAACTAACAGATATCCCAAAGAAGGAACGATAATTCCTTCAGGGACCTGATAAAAAAAAAACAAATATTAAAAACCTTAACACAATGGTCTCGCTCCCTCAACCAGTCATACCACAGTTGCTGAGTTCCGCAGTCGTCCGTGCCACTCCTAAGAGGGAGAGAGGTTCAGGCGGTAACAGGGTTCGATGAAGTGAAGGGTCAGGGGTAAGAGTGAAGAGGGAAATATCGGGGTAAAGGTGAAGGGAATCAGGGGTAACAGAGTGAGAGGGATCACAAGGGAGGCTAACCAGGATGAGAAGAGAGGATCAGGGTAAACAAGGTGAAGAAAACAGGGATCAATAAAGGGGATACAGAGATCCCAGAGACAAAAAGGTGAATCAGGCGGTCACAAGAGAGAATAAAGGGATACCAGGGAGTAAAAGGAATTAGAAGATAGCAGGGGTACACGGTTATGAGGAGTGATCCCAGAGGGTACATGGAGTCAAAGGGATCCGGCAGGAGGAACGTCCCAACAAAAATCTAATAGTTAGGGTCAGTGGGTAAATGA
>BROE01000002.1:1544942-1574942 GCA_036571765.1 Plecoglossus altivelis
GAGGGGGACAGAGAGAGAGAGGGAGAGAGAGAGAGAGGAGGGGGACAGAGAGAGAGAGAGAGGAGGGGGACAGAGAGCGAGAGAGAGGAGGGGGACAGAGAGAGAAGGACAGAGAGGAGGGGGACGGAGAGAGGAGGGGGATGGAGGGTAGTGGGACAGAGAGAGAAGGACAGAGAGAGAGAGGAGGGGGACGGAGAGAGAAGGACAGAGAGAGGACAGAGAGAGGAGGGGAAGACCGAGAGGTGGGAGAGAAAGAGGAGGGAGAGAGAGGAGGGAGACGGAGAGAGGAGGGGGACAGAGAGTTAGAGGGATGCAGAGAAAGGGATTTCGAGAGGATGAAGACAGAACAAAACGGTTAAAAAAGGAGGGATGGGGACAATGGTGGTGAGAGAGTGGCAGGTGCAGAAATGAGAGAAGAAGAGGGGGATGTACAGTACAGCAGAAAGATCAACATCATCTATCAGAAATTCATGACATCACAATCAAAATCAATTGAAGCAATCCACTCTGTCGTGATAGGCCGAGACCATTTACTCACCGCCCTCTCCTCAACTACAATTGGCTCTTTGGCATCATTGGCAAAGATGGCTGTCCTCTCTCCTGATTCGTAGATGACGCTGTACTGGTCACGGCAGTCCGAGTCCTCGATCCAATGACGCATGTTACCCTGGTAACACACAGAGGAAGTAGCAACCAACAATGAGGAAGTCAGTTTGCCATCTACGATAACACCACCCAGTATACCAACACTAACCCAGTATGTTAGATTTTGACAGAATGAGGTATCAGGTGAGCTAAGAAACATTGCAACACACCACAGCCAGCACACGCCACACCAAACCACAGCCTGCACACGCCACACCAAACCACAGCCTGCACACGCCACAACAAAGCTGGCACACGCCACACCACAGCCTGCACACACTACAGCCAACACACAACACACCACAGCCTGCACACGCCACAGCCAACACACAACACACTACAGCCAACACACGCCACGCACACAACACAGCCAACACACGCCACACAACACACCACAGCCAACACACGCCACAACAAAGCTGGCACATGCCACAACACAACACAACACAGCCAAGACAAGCCACAGCCCAGCCAACACAAGCCACACCACAGGCAACACACGCCACACCACACCACAGCCACACACCACAGCCAGCACACGCCACACCACACCACAGCCTGCACACGCCACACCACAGGCAACACACGCCACAACACAGCCAACACACGCCACAACACAGCCAACACACGCCACAACAAAGCTGGCACACGCCACAACACAGCCAACACAAGCCACAGCACACCACACCACAGCCTGCACACGCCACAACACAACACAGCCTGCACACGCCACAACACAACACAGCCTGCACACGCCACACCACAACACAGCCTGCACACGCCACACCACACCACAGCCTGCACATGCCACAACACAGCCTGCACACGCCACACCACAACACAGCCTGCACACGCCACACCACAACACAGCCAGCACACACCACACCACACCACAGCCTGCACATGCCACAGCACACCACAGTCAGCACACGCCACTAAGGACATGCAATGACATCTTATCAGGACTGAAGCGACTTACAAAGTCCTTGAAAGGCTGTTTCTCTGGAGTCTCCCACTCATCACTTATGTTCATGTACCTGGAACACACAGTTACACAGCATGTCACACACACATTTCCTTCGGTCTCGGATCGGCGTGACAGAAGGTGACTCTTACTTGTCGAAGTCGGTGAAGACGTTGACCCTGAAGGTGTGCTGCTTGTCCAGCTTGTAGCCGTCTGCATTCTTCACTGCCTCCAGTGCCTGAGTCGGAGCCCCATACTCCAGGAAGATGTACCTGACAGGTAGGAGAGAGAGTGTGAGACAGCTCCAGGAACATATACCTGACAGGTAGGACAGTAGGAGAGTGAGCATGCGTGGGTGTGTGTGTGAGAGAGAGAGAGCATGTGTTTGAGTGAGAGTGTGTATGTGAGAGAGAGCATGTGTTTGAGTGAGAGTGTGTGTGTGTGTGTGAGTGTGTGAGAGAGAGAGAGAGAGAGCAAATGAGAAAGGATGAGAACAGCCCAGAATGTGTTTGAGTGAGAGTGTGTATGTGAGAGAGAGCATGTGTTTGAGTGAGTGTGTATGTGAGAGAGAGCATGTGTTTGAGTGAGAGTGTGTATGTGAGAGAGAGAGCATGTGTGTGAATGCAAGTCAATGCATGATGGTGTTGCCTTGTGTGCTCAGGATTAGTGTCAGTGTTGCCTTCAGTGTCCAAACCCACAAAGAAGGGATCTCCACATTGCTATACTTACCCTTTGGTCAGACCATCTGCATCGGGATAAAACTCGTTCGTGATTTTCCCAAACTTTGAGAAGATCTTGTGGATGACGTTCTTCAGCTTTTCCAGCCTCTCCGGGCCGACCTGGGGCACGTTATCCACCACCACCACCGAGTCGATACCGTCCGCTTCCAGGGGCTTCTCCCGAAGCACATCTTCTAATAGTTCTACAAAGCAACAGAAAAAAAAGTGATCGTCAAGTTACGAGGGTAGGCCGGTAACTTGCAGGGATAAATGAAGGACGTGTAACACGTAGGCTATTCTTTAGCCAGCGAAAACTGTGAGTTAGAAAGCTAGGGTGTCTCCGTATGTCTGGAGTCATTATCTTATCGTAGTTAGCAACAACTAGGATTAGCTTCTCCAGCAGACGGTAGTAATCATATACCGCTTCTCCGTTGCAAATATGGCTGTTTTAGAACCGTATTTCAAATATTTTAAAATCACCCCACAGTTAGACGAGATATTCCGTCACACTGGCATTAACGCATCAAACTTGAACATGAGGGATTTTAGAGTAGATTTGAGAGGGCGAGGTTTGACTGAGGCGTTAGCATGCTAGCTACAAAACCGCTAACGGGAGCTAAATGACGTTCGCTTGAGTTGATCGCTGACTGTTTGCAAACCCATCGACATGCAGTAGGCTAACAGCCCTTTAGCTTTCTGATGAATGCGTCATGTTTTCGATAACGTTTTCTAAACCGTAGACAACAACACTGTTGCTAAGTCGGTCATATGAAGACAGATTTGAGCTAACTAGTTAGCTAAGTAAAAATAATGTCTTGGCTAGCTAGGCCACACAAAGCCGGCATATTTCCTGCGACCGCATACCCTCATCCTCGATGTCATCTTCGAAGTCCTCTGGGTCGCTGAAGGAGGGCTCTTCTTCATCATACTCGGGGTCGTCCGCCATATCTACCGTATCTTGCATTTAACTGATTTGGGGTTAATTTGATAGTGTCAACAGAATTGAATTTTGCGTTGTGGACTGCAGACGGTTAGCGACTGGTGTGGCACCATGTGCGATTACGTGAAAATGGACGAAATGTTGAAAACGTAGAGCAGGAATTTGCGCGGACCACCGGCGTCGCTCTACCGGAAGCAGAATTAAATAGTATGTGGAAAGGCTTAGTAATGTTATTTAGTTTATCAAACGGTGGTAGATCAGAGAAACGACGCAGTTTCGAGTAATATTTGAAGATGTTACAAACCACACACGCTACGTAGCTGCACACAGATAGAATGAGAAACGTTCCCGCGAGATAAGATGAATTTCAACTAGCAAGCTAAAAGTTTGTAAAAAATGGAGCTTTTGTTGTCTCGGTTAATGACTTGTAACGATACGTGGGTTAAAATTAAATGGGTGTGAAATATAGAGGACAAACCTACACGTTATATTTTCTAGGGAGTGACGCTTCTGTTCATGTTTTATATGGCGTAAAGTAACAACGTATTGTTGAACAAACTAGCCAAATTAGCTGGGATCCGGTTAGCATTTAAATTGACCGGGTCGTTTATGTACACTTTCACCACAATGGACAGAGCGTGTCTAGCATTGCTGCCCCGTGTGTGTCAGGTCCTCGCGGACCCTAAGCAGTCTTTACCGGACGACACGAGCCTGGAGAAACTCCTAGACTGGCTTTCTGGGCTGACCAAGGATGGTGGAGGTGAAAAAACTAACCATCGGACTTCCTTCCCTATAACTAGGACAAACTGCCTCATGCAGTATCTCGCTCTATGTCTATGTCTCTCTCTCTCTGTGTCTGTCTGTCTGCCTCTCTCTCTCTCTCTCTCTCTCTCTCTCTCTCTCTCTCTCTCTCTCTCTCTCTGTCTGTCTCTCTCTCTCTGTCTCTCTCTGTCTCCATGTCTCTCTCTCTGTCACTCTCTCTCCCTATCTCTCTCTGTCACTCTCTTTCCCTCTCTCTCTCCCCCCCTCTTTTTCTCTATCTCTATCCGACACCTTAATGTAATCCTATACTCTCTTTTCCAGACTGCGCTCTTTCACAGCTGGAGAGTCAACCTTGTCTGACTGAGTTCCTATCCACCGTCTTCCACAACAAAACTACAGTTCCCAGCATCCTCTCCTTTGCTCTCAGGCTCACCGGCCTGCTAGCGGCAAGCGTGGATGGTTTCAGGCTTCTGCAGGTAAGGTGATGGTGCCAATCACTCCCCCATCCCCTCGCAAAGTGCGCCATCTTTGTAGCATCTAATCGATGCATGGTAGTGATTGACAAAGATGGAGAAAGAGACACGGATGAATTCTCTGCTCCCCGCCCACAGGAGGGCTCCATTCTGGGCGTGGCCTACAACATTGAAGGCTGGCAGGAGGCGGGGTTATGGAAGGATCCCTGTGTGCGGATTGGCTGGATCCAGGGTTTGAGGAGCATGCTGCAGCATCGATTGGCTCTTCACTTTCTGGTTGAGAGAGGTGTGTCTAGGGCTGTCAGTTGGTTAGATATATCTCATCTAGAACAGCTTGTGTCTCTCTTGCTAATCAGTGGTGTGTCTGCTTGTTGTATCTGCCTTTAATGTTGGCCTATCAGGACTCACCAAGCCCCTCCTCCAACTGCAGACAGACCCCAGCCTATTCGTAGCTTCAGCTGCCAATCAACTCCTCGCACACCTGGTGGTCTTTTACCAGCCAATGGGGTCATCCGGTGAGGAGGCTGAAGCGGTACAAACAGATGCGTCCGTGGACAACAGCCCGGAACACCTCCCCGTAGCCGTGACGACGTGCGCGGAGCACGCTTGTGTCACGGTAGCCATCATGGACCACCTGGAGGAGACTCTGAGTGTCGACCAGCATCTCCAGACACTCCAGAGCCTGAGGCTGCTGGGGCTGCTGCTAACCCAGGCCAGGGATCCTCTCTGGGGAACCTTGATCAGGCGAGTCCCAGGCTTCCTGGAGCCGCTGGTCAGAGCAGGCCGCAGCCAGTTCACGCTGCAGCTGACGGACGTCCTGCTGACGGCGTACAGGTCAGTTAGCCTGGTTAGCCTAGCAACCAGTCAGTTAGCTGGGTTAGCCTAGCAACCAGTCGGTTAGCCGGGTTAGCCTACCAAACAGTCAGTTAGCCTGGTCAGCCTACCATCCAGTCAGTTAGCCTGGTTAGCTTAGCAAACAGTCTGTTAGCCTGGTTAGCCTAGCAACCAGAGCCCTGTAGGTCCTGGATCAGGGCCTATATATATACGTGAAACCGCCCACTCGTACAGTTATGAGAGACAAATCAATGTGATTACGCAGCTCCAGCGTGATTTTTGATTGGCTAAAGGGGAGTGCTGCGATATATGACGGACACCTGCCCTCTCCAATCAGATGTCCAACAGCGTAGTTGAATCTAGTTGCCATTGTGGGTGTCAGATTTGTGTGTCTACATCTACATGAGAGTATTATCATCCCGCCAGACTACCTGTACCTGATCCGACCATCTGCACACTGTTGACCGCCATCTTGGATTCTCTGAGTATATCAGACGCCGTTCACGCTGCCGCCGCCATGCTGCGGAGGAACCACCGGTAACCGCGGAGACCGCCTCGACCGCATCGTTACGTTTCGTCATAAGTTTGTTTTTCTGCCGTTTTTCTGTTTGATGTTAGAAGTCAATGCAGTTTTCTGTTTCTGTGTTCCAGTGACCCAGTTCACATGTTAAAGGTCGTCTCCATCCTTATGTTGCCCCTGGAGATTCTTACTGGAGAACCTCTCCTGGAGCCACACACTGCAGGTAACACACACACACACACACCCTTGGCAACACACACACACACACACACAATATAGGCAACACACGCGCGCACACACTATAGGCAGCACACACTCACACACTATAGACAGCACACACACACACACACACACTATAGGCAGCACACGCACACGCACACACACACACTATAGGCAACACACACACACACACACACTATAGGCAACACATGCACACACACACACACACCATAGACAACACACACACACACCATAAGCAACATACGCACACACACACACACAGACCATAGGCAACACACACACCCCAGGTACCACACACACGTGCTACAGTAACTGTGTCTGTCTCCAGGGAGCATCATGAGGGAGCAGCGCGCCCTGCTGGCCGAGCAGATGAACAGCAAGTCCATCTGTGTGACCCTTTTGTCTGTCTGTCTGTCCTGCACCCAGGCACTAACACACACGGTAATACACACATACACACTTTGACAACACGGGTCTCCTCCTGGACATACAAACATTGTAATACAGCTCTGTGTGTGTCTTTGTGTGTGTGTGTGTTTGTGTGTGTGTCTTTGTGTGTGTGTGTCCACAGGTACCTGACTACCTGACCACTCCTCCAGTCTCTGTGGTCATCTCTGTGATGTCACTACTCAGGATCTGTGGAGGCCATGCCCCCTCTCCTATTGGCTCCGGCAAAGATTCCTCTGGGCTGATTGGCCACAACAAGGCATGCGGTAATCTGATTGGCTGCAGTAAGATTCAGAGGTGTGCCCTGGATGCTCTTGCGAACCTCAGCAGCTGTCCAGGTAAAGAATCAGCCTTAGCTGTGTGTGTGTGTTAGCAATATCTGTGTGTGTTTGTGTATACAAGAGCGTGAGTGTGTGTACGTACGCCTGTCTATGCTTAGTCCAGGGTGTGCCAGGCAAGAGGCAATGATTAACAGCAGTGGACAAACTTGACTGAAACTGGTTGAATGCAGCGTTCCTTGTCTGTGTGTCTGTGTCTAAGTGTCCAGGCTGGTGTGTGTTTGTGTGCTGACCTGATAGTGGGCCTGTGTGTGTGTGACTGTATGAGTGTGTGTGTGTTAGCATGTGTGTGTTAGCATGTGCATGCCTGCCAGTGTGTGTGTTAGCATGTGTGTGTTAGCAAAATGTAGTGCTGCAGTGTGTGTGTTAAGCATGTTGAGGACTTGCAAGTGGGTTGTGTTAGCACTGTGCGTAGCGCACAGCAGTGTGGTGTTAGCAGCATGTGTGTGGTTAAGCAATGTGTGGGGGTGTGTTAGCATGTGTGTGCGTGCCAGTGTATGTGTTAGCATGTGTGTGCGTGCCAGTGTATGTGTTAGCATGTGTGTGCGTGCGGACAGGTGTCATCAATGTTTGTTGTTTTTCAGGAGCTGTAGTGGAGGAGGTTCTCTCTCTGCTAATCCTGTACCTGCAGAACCCAGACTCAGACCCCACTGTGAGTGTGTGTATTATATATTTTATTTATTTATTTATGTGTTATTTACAGTGTTATATACAGTATTATATACAGTATATGTGTTCTCACTTGTTCTGATCCTACGGAATTGTGATAGATTGACACCTGTATTGTGTGTGTGTACCAGGTGTGCAAGAAGACCTATCAGGCTTTGCTAAGGTGGCTTGGTGTATGTGCCTCCAGCACGCACGTCACACACCTGCTCACAGAAGGTAAATCCCACCAATCACGGTCAATGTTGTTAATCCTATTAGAGTGACTTTGTTTGCTGATAATATTCACCTGTGTTTGTTTCTGTGTGTGTCTGTGTGTGTGTGTGTGTGTCTGTGTCTGTTTGTGTTTGTGTGTGTGTGTGTGTGTGTGTTTGCACACCACAGACCTCCTCCTGGTACTAAGGAAGCGTGTGTGTGACGTTCGTTGGGAGGTGCGTGACTCCACTCTGGAGTTCGTCTGCCAGCTGACCAACGTGTGTGAGGGCTTTCTGGGCCGCAGTACCACCCCGCTCCTCACAGAGGCGCTAGCCGACCCAGAGAGCTACGTCAGAGCTAGTGCCGTCGCTGGCCTGGCAGAGACACTACGACTCAGTGTCCAACAGGGGGCGCCGGTGGCCTCCGTGCTGGAAGAGGTGAGGCCTGAGTAACGGGTGTCACACGGGCAGCTGCGCGGTGTGTCGCTAATGACGCATTTCCCACTTTTAGTGATAACACAGTCGCTAGCGAGTGACACAGTCGCTAGCGAGTAACACAGTCGCTAGCGAGTAACACAGTCGCTATCTAGTGACACAGTAGCTAGCGAGTGACACACTAGCTAGCTAGAAACATAGTAGCTAGCCAGTGACACAGTAGCTAGCTAGTAACACAGTAGCTAGCTAGTAACACAGTAGCTATCTAGTAACACAGTAGCTAGCTAGTGACACAGTCGCTAGCTAGTGACACAGTCGCTAGCTAGTGACACAGTCGCTAGCTAGAGACATAGTAGCTAGCGAGTGACACAGTAGCTAGCGAGTGACACAGTAGCTAGCTAGTGACACAGTAGCTAGCTAGTAACACAGTAGCTAGCTAGTAACACAGTAGCTAGCTAGAAACACAGTAGCTAGCTAGTAACACAGTAGCTAGCTAGTAATGTAGTAGCAATGTTGAAGGTTGAATCCAGTCTGCCATGTGAATTCACCATTAGCACCTGCTTATTATAAACTCCTGTTTTATCTTATATTCTGTAGTGTGTGTGTGTACCTGTTTATGTTATGATTCTGTGTGTTCTCTAGGTTGCCATAGTACCCAAACTTCTCGAAATCCTCTCCCAGGATTCAGAGGCTTTTCCCAGGCGAGCTGTTGTCCAGTTCTTTATCACCTTGCTCAAAACAGGCTCCTCATCATCCTCCTCCTGGTCCCTGGCCACGCCCCTGCAATCCGTTTTACAGCTAGGCAGTTCTGACTTGGACTGGGAGGTCAAAGTTCACACTCTGGAGCTGGCTGAGCTGCTGATAGAGGAAAAACTTCTGGGTCAGGGGTCACTGCCGGGGTCAAACACGCACCCTTACGCCTTGATGCCAACCCTGCCAGCACAGACCACACACACTTCCGCTGACACGCAAACACCTCAGAGGTCTCAGTATGGTGGCTGTGGAGGGACAGACCTAGCAACTGTGCTGTGTGGTCTGCTTCAGACGGGAGTGGTTCATGTGCTGCTGAGCGGGTTGTTTGACTGCGATAGGCCGGTGGTGCAGAAAGCTTGCGGTGTGCTTCTTGCTCTGCGACGCACACTCTTCCCAGACGGCGTCGCGGCGACCGGCGAGGTTGCCGCGGTGACGTGTGACATTAAGGAGCAGGCTTGGGGGCGGGAAGTCAGGAAGTGCCTGGAGATGAGACGGGGCAGGAAGCGTTGCGGTCGACCGAGGCAGACAGGGGACTCTGATAGGCTGGATGAAGCTGGGTCAGAGGCCGGGTCAGAGGCCGGGTCAGAGGCCGGGTCAGAGGCCGGGCCAGAGGCCGGGCCAGAGGCTGGACATAGGTCAGGAGAGGAGGGGGTGCGTAGTGGTGAGGGTGTGGGTGTGTGTGAGGATGCGGAGGGTGTGTGTGAGGATGAGGAGAGTGTGAGTGTGTGTGAGGTGCTGTGGTTTCTGGCTCTGGAGGAAAAACAGAAAGTTGTGAGCCAGAGCAGCGATTATGTTCAGAACTCCCCTCTGTCTCTACTTCAAGACATACTGACAGCCACAAAACCCACCGAAGACGTCATAGTGGACTGTTACTGACACGCGTTCAATTACTGTACATCAACACACACACACACTCTTACCCACATATCACAGTTGTTTTGCAAAGCATTGGTCTTTTTTTGTACAATTGTTTCAATGTAAGAACAAAATAAAATAAAAATATTTTTTTCCATTTTCATTTCATTTGTGATAAGCGAAGAATGAATGGGCTCTGCTTCTAGTATTAAAAATGTACTTTATTATTTCTCCACCGGAGACACCAACGCCACTGCAACCGGAAGAGGTTGGATAGACAGATGTTTTTCATCCGGTTTTCGTTTTCTTCAATAACGTTGTGAAAGCTAGTCGAAAGGGTTAGCTACATTACCGTCTTTGGATCAATAATGTCCCAATAGGATGTCAAATTAATTACGAAGATCACTGGAAGTTTTACCTGGCAATGAGACAGATAGTTTGGGGTCTCGACGTATAAACATTTGAATTTGAAGCATCAGGACTAACACGTAGCATTAGCTAGTGAGTTTATTAGCTTATCTTAAACCGACCTGTGTTGTCGTATACAGGCAGTGAGAACATTTCAGAATGTCCAAACTACAGCTATTTAGAGAGTTCATCAGTGAGAGATTAACAACTGCAGCTTTGGAGATTTTTGGGGCAGTTGAAAAAACCTTTGCCGAGTACGAAGAGGAAATCTCGCGTTTCAGGGAGCAGAGCGCGCGGCTACAAGGACTGTTGGATGGTACGTCCCTACCGGGTCAAGCTTATATTTACAGGTTCTGTCGGTGAAACATTCCCTTCTTGTGTGGTCACATTCGTTGTAAATAAGCTAGCAACACTTGTTTACTCAGTCGGTTTCTCTGCATGAAATCCTATGGCGCTCCATCGTATTGTAGCTAGTCCAACTCAAAGCACAGGGTACAGTCCTATTTTTCTTCCCGACAGTCACGTTTTTGTCGGGGGATTTGAGTAACGAATGAGTAAACTAGACTGCAATTATATTCCATTATCTCCTTCCTCCCCAGATGTGCAGCATCTCTCTCTCCCGGAGCCCTCACAGATTAAAGAGGAACAGGAACTGTGGACCAGTCAGGAGGAAGAGCAGCTCCAAGGACTGCAGTCTGAAACCACAGACTCCATCTTCACTTCTCACAGTGTGAAACTCTACTGTGATCAAAACACCTCTGAACTTTCACATCTGGAGCAAAGTCACTCTGTGGAGAACAGAGAGGGAGACTCTCTACCCAACGACACAACTGAGGAGCAAATCAAATCAGATCCTGTTGGGCAGGTTTGCAGATCACAAGATCCAGCCAACGATTTCAGGCTTCTTTCCTTCGTAGCTCCAGACTGTTCAACGGACGAATCTTACCCTCCGAAAAAGAAGACATTCAAGTGCCCGGCATGCAGCCGACGTTACGTGACGGCTTCCAGTCTGCAGATACACATCCGAAGCCACACGGGAGAGGAGCCGCTCAAGTGTCCTGACTGCGGCAAAGTCTTCAGTAAGAAGCCGCTTCTCATGGTGCACATGAGGACTCACACGGGGGAGAAACCACATCAATGCTCCGAATGCGGCAAAGCTTTCAGCCAGCGGACGAGCCTTCGCTTCCACATGAGGACTCACACCGGGGAGAAACCCTTCCAGTGTCCGGAGTGCAGCAAAGCTTTTATTCAGAAGCAACACCTGCTGGATCACCTGAAGAGGCACGCGGGGGGCAAAGGTCACCGGTGCCAGGGGTGCGGGAGGGTGGTAGCAGGTCAGCAGGGTGGCATGAACGCTCACGCGAGACTGTCTCACTGCCAGGAATGCATCAAAACCTTTGGGCGTTCTTCCCAGCTGCGAGGTCATTTGAGCCCCCATGAAGGAGAAGGATGCGATTTTCTACCTCCTGGTACAGGTGTCTTGTAGGTTTGAGTGGGAGTGGGGGGATGAAGGGAGGGTGAAGTGAAGGCTTAAACTCTGCCAAAGCGTTTGATCTTCAGAATGTTCCGCTGGTTCTCGTCATGACGACCGCCAAGCTTCTGAAGAAATGGAGTGTTGGATACACTGACTTCCTGGAAATGCTCCTTCACGATAGGGGAGCTGATTAACACACCAGGCCAGTGGTGTTGTGGACATTTCGATCATTAAAAGTCACGTGACTAATCTTGTAGATGTGTGCGTTTCAAAAATAAACATAATTGTGTTGTTTATTTATTTGTTTGAGGTGTGTGAGATTACATGACTGAAAAGTCATTAACTCACTCTTAAAAGCCAAACCTTTGTTCTTGTTTAATCTATTTTTCTAGGTTAATGTTTTATTCACAAATGTAGATATATATATATAAAGACAAAATTCTATTTGTGGTTCTCATGAGATCCAGTACTAGACTGCAAATCACAGTTGATGAAAAACAAAACCATCAGTTGATGATAAATGAAAACAGTGAAAATATGAGCGTTTCTTTATATTCATATATCAATCAATTTGCAAAACTCATGTCCAAAAACAATGCAAGACAGGACAGATAAAAACAAACAAACAAACAAAGAAAAAGCTAATACAATAACAATAACTAAAATACATACAGACATTTCAGCCAATGCACTCTCAGTCTGGATGTGTACCTGTAGCAACTCACTTAGGGATTTTAGAGTGCCACCATGATACTGTTAGTAGACTCATCCATACGTTGCACAAATTTAAACATCAAATTTCTGAAAAGTGCTTTCAGTGTGGTTACTCCTACAGATACAAACATCTGATTAGCACTCCTTCCTCTGGGAACCTTGAGTACAATTCTCATTGCATCATTGTAGGCAACGTGTAACTTCTGCTTGCTAGATTTTTTTTGTAAGAAGACCACAGATGGGCTGTTTAGAGTGGTGTACAGTAAGCTTTAAACAGAGCCACTTTAACTCGAGTAGAACAATAACTAAACTTACGTGCTATGGTGTTTGCCTGTGCATATAGCTTATAACACTGTCTGTATATGTCATCATTATCATTCATATCATCTGCAATACAATGTCCAAGGTATTTAATCTTTCTACAGACCTCATGAACACAGCATGAACACAGGAAAATTAAGCAATTTATCCTGTTTCATTCTGCATATTAAAACAGAACTTTTGCTGGAATTGTATTTTATATTGTTGGAGTTTATGATTTTACTCCGTTACGTGTTCACGCACTAAGAGTAGTAAGATGGATCACCAGGATTCAGTATAGTTAAGTTCAATTAAGTTTATTCCCTGACAGTACAATTCTAATACAGATATCCGGGTTGCTCCAAGGTCCCTAACAGCACACAGCTACGAGCGTCTTACGCTTGGCACAGCGAAGAACGACACCTTTCCTTGAGAGACCCGAGGTAATATAGATAACATTAAGCATTATTCATGACAGGAGCTCCTCTGCCTTCGGTGGTTTCCGCCCATGGTTCGAGGGCCATCTTATCTCCTTATGTGGTTGAGAGCTGACTCTATGGCATAGAGGGCTTGCTCATTTCTAGATATAAAACGAACAGCATACTTGTATCTGGCATTGACAAGCTTTTTATTCTCAAGCTAAGGGCCCTGCCAAGGTTTCCCAGCCAGGGCCCAAAGCTTGTAAGCTTCCTGAGCTTCAGTGTGATAAGGTGCTACATGCTCATTCCATCCTGGTCTAATATTAAATACCCTGTTTCTCCTGTGTTTTATCACCCTCCAACAGAGCAGCCACAACATCATCATACATGACACATAGATTACTCTTGTGCTCCTCTATCTGACAGTTGACATCCTTATACATCAGGGGTCTCCAATCCTGGTCCTCGAGGGCCGCTGTCCTGAAGGTTTTAGATGTTTCCCTCCTCCAGCACACCTGATTCTAATGAATGAGCCATTACCAAGCTCTGTGGAAGCTTCATAATGACCCTTTATTAGACTCAGGTGTGCTGGAGCAGGGAAACACTGAAAACCTTCAGGACAGTGGCCCTCCAGGACCAGGATTGGAGACCCCTGTTATACATAATAGTTTCTCTGGGTAGTTGACCAGTCTAATTTAGTACTCACATTACCACTGATAGCATTGTTGTTGTTATAGAAAGATGCTACTCAGCTATTATAGTTTTTAAAATTATATGATTAAGTTTTTGTCCTACGGTTAAATTAGCCTAACACTGATGACTTGCAACATGTTGTAGTCATACTATTATATTATGAAAATGTGGTGTTATAATGTAAACGACAAAACATTTGTTTACACCCGGACACATTTGCGTGCGGGACATGTAAACGATAACCTTATTCATTTTATTATTTTCTAAATCTATAATGAATTGAATAAACACGCGATAAGCCTACAACTATAATGGCGTTTGTAATGACAATATCAAATCAATATGTATGGGAAGGGCTAACCACGCGTTAAGTTTGATCTATTTGGAAACAGTCGACAGTCGGATCACCGGAATGTGTTCCGCGTGTGGAGTTTGTTTCCTTTCGTGCCACAATGGTAGACACTGAACTGCTGTGAACGATATCTGGGATGGCTATTACGGCGATTATCAAGGAACTGTGTTAGGCGAGGAAGAGAGCCAGGAGTTTGTTTCAAAGAAATCTCTCGTTCTGAGGTGGAGAAGAAGCGGCTACAACGGCTGTTGGACGTTGTTACTCAACCTGAGATCAAACTTCGCCGATTAGGTTTGATAGCCTGTCACAATCTTCTGCTAAATGACAAAAAATTTGAAATCGATTTAAGACAGATGTACCTCACCAAAATGCGCTATTGTCGGAAAAGTCACTAAAAGTCACTAGATGACGTAACGACTTAATTTATTTAGTTAATCTTTAAATCTGTAGATGTACATTCTTCTAACTACTGATTCTTATAACCTAACTAAAGAACAACAGCGATTACAGCGGAGCACTTTCTCCAAATACTTGCCTTAACTCAGGGGTGTCGATCTCCGGTCCTCGAGATTCGATGTTTCCCTGCTTGATAACAACCCATTCATTAGAATCAGTTGTGCCGGAGCAGGGAAACAGAAAACCTTCAGGACAGCGGCACTCGAGGACCGGAGATCGACACTCCTGCCTTAACCTGACGGACAGAGTATAGGTCCCCCAGATAGCTTAAGCTAAAATATACATTTAATTAGATAGCTAACGTTAAGAACTGAAGCTAGCATTGTAGCTATCTGTCTAACGACAGCTAGACTAGCGAGCTCAGTGAATATACCGGTAACGTAACTTCAGTTGAGAAAATATGTTCCGATGACGTTTCCTTCAGATAGTATGTTCACAAATTCCCGTTTGTGTGTTCTAATGAGTTTGTTGCATTTTCTCTCCTGGAAGAAATTTTGCCTGAATAAAAGACGTTACAAATTCAAACTCTCCAACCGCTGTTGAAACAAATCCTAGAGGAAACTGTATGTGGAAGCTACATCTAACTGTTCTCTTGTCTCTTCTTCCTCCAGATGTGCAGCATCTCTCTCTCCTTAAGACGCCACAGATTAAAGAGGAACAGGAGCTGTGGACCACTGTGTCTGAAACTACAGACTTCATAGTCACCATGGAGTGTTTGAATGTTAAAATGTGTAAATTAAACGGGATTCAAGAAATTATCAGTGAGAGATTAACAGCAGCGGCTTCAGATATTTTCAGGGCTTTTGAAATGGCATTTACCGAGTACCAGGGAGAAATATCTCGTTCTGAGGAGGAGAGGAAGCGGTTACAACGGCTGTTGGACGTTGTTACTCAACCTGTGATCAAGCTACACCGAACAGGTTTGATATTCACACTTTCATGGTTTCATCTACTGTATGCAGAGTTATGTCATATGGGAAGCTAATATGGAAAGGTGTGGTTGGTGATGTTGCATCTTGACATGGTGCACAGCAATAATTTGTGTCTGTTGTGTTTGGTCCGTTTTGTTTCAATTAGTCATGTTTTTCTACCAAACTGACATGTTTTGTTGAGCAATAAATGATGATGATTTTCCTTTCTCTTCGTCCCCCAGATGTGCAGCATCTCTCTCTCCCTGAACCGCCACAGATTAAAGAGGAACAGGAGCTGTGGACCAATCAGGAGGAAGAGCAGCTCCAAGGACTGAAGTCTGAAACCACAGACTCCATCTTCACTTCTCACAGTGTGAAAAATAACTCTGATCAGGAGGACTCCTCTTTATGTTCACATCTTGTCCAGGCTGTTAAAGTGGAAGACAGAGAAGGAGACTCTCTACCCAGCAGCTCAACTGAGGAGCAAATCAAAGCAGAGCCTCATGTACAAGACTATGCAGCACCAGAACCAGGCAGTGACTCTCAGTCTCCCTCTGTTGTGGCTCCAGACTGTCCTGCAGCTCAGAGATTGGAGGAACATGGAGAAGTGCTGCCCTTGCAAGAGACGATCAATTCAACAATAACACAAGTACATTCAGCTGTCCCAGGGGAAAAGACACCAAAGCCAAGTCACAAAGGAGTGAAAGTACATCGGTGTCAAGAATGTGGTAAGAGATTTAGTTGTAAGTCTAATTTGGTTGTACATATGAGAAGACACACAGGAGAGAAACATTTTCAGTGTCAGGAATGTGGTAAAGGATTTTTTGAGAGGTGTAAATTGGTTCAACACATGAAGGTACATACAGGAGAGAAACCATATCAATGTCAGGAATGTGAAAGAAGATATAGTGACAGGTCACAATTGGTTAAGCACATGACAACACATGCAGGAGAAAAACCATTTAAATGTCAGGAATGTAACAGAGCATTTGATCAAAATCAGAGTCTGCTTAGACACAAGAGGACACACACGGGTGAGAAACCATATCAGTGTCAGGAATGTCAGAAAAGATTTTATATAAGGTCACAATTAGTTAAACACACGAGAACACACACAGGAGAGAAACCATATAAATGTAAGGAATTTGACAAAACATTTACTCAACGTGGGAGTATGGTTATACACATGAGTACACACACAGGAGAGAAACTTATTCAGTGTCAAATCTGTAAAAAAAGTTTTGTTAGCAAAGGTAATCTTGTAAGACACATGAAAAGACACATAGGCGAAAAACGATATCAGTGTCAGGAATGTGGTAAAGGATTTTTTGAGAGGTGTATATTGGTTCAACACATGAAGGTACATACTGGAGAGAAACCATATCAATGTCAGGAATGTGAAAGAAGATATAGTGACAGGTCACAATTGGTTAAGCACATGAAAACACACTCAGGAGAAAAACCATTTAAATGTCAGGAATGTAACAAAGCATTTTTTCTAAATCAGAGTCTGCTTAGACACATGAGGACACACTCAGGAGAAAGACCATATCAATGTCAGGAATGTGACAAGACATTTATTCAAAGTGGGGGTATGGTTAGTCACATGAGGATACACACTGGTGAAAAACCTCATCAATGTCAGGAATGTAACAGTAAATTTAGCTCAAATTCACAACTGAATCTTCACAAGAGGACGCACACAGGAGAGAAACCATATCAGTGTCATAATTGTAACAAAGCTTTTGTCCAAATAGGGGGCCTGTATAGACACATGAGGACGCAGTCAGGGAAAAACTGTATCAGTGTCAAAAAGATATTGAAGTCTGAGTAGATCGACCTTCATTAAAATATGTTTGTATTTGTTTGTACCATTATCATTGCATTGATTATCTTACTATTTACATAATAAACTACTCTTGTGCATTTCAAGTTACTGGTTTCCCTCATATGTATCTATCACACTAAGGTGGTGAAAACCTTCATCTAGTTGGGTTGATGTGGCTAATGCTGTATAGACATACACTTCTGAAGGACATTTTAGCCTCCAAGTCACTTACAGTTTCCAAGCTCTAAAGGTAACACTATAGCTCCTGGGTGTCAGTTCACATTCTGTGATGTTGGTTAAGTCCACATCCATATTAGAAATAAACAGCTTATTTGTGAACATGCATACTTTACAGTCGGTGCCCTGATCAAGCATAGTATTGTTACCTACATCCATGTTTCATGTCATGAACTGTTTAGTGCTCAATTTATAAGTAATGTGTTTGCACTTTATTAAAATTGGAGTCAGACGATATCAATCTCCCTCCCATCTAACTGATGTGTTTCAATGCCGGGGACGAACACAAGTGTCTCTGGTTTTACGGAATCAGTACATACCCAGTAGGCTAACCTTTTGATGTGGTTTTTATATATGGAGTATTGTTGTGTTGATTTTTAGGTTTGGAGGAGGAGATGGGAGGAGGAGAAACATGGAGAAATTCAGGCTTTTCCATGGGACAATCGACCATAGGGAAGTTACACAAGAAAGAACACCCTTATGAGTGTCAACGAACTATCAAAACATTAGCAAGAAACTGTTTTTGTTTCGACATAAGATGACCAGTGTGATCACATGATCACATGTGTGGAAAGTCGCGGCCTGATGGTTAGGGAGTCGGGCTTGTAACCTGCAAGTTGCTGGTTTGATTCTCGCACCGGCAGGAATTGAAGGTGGGGATTGTGAACAAACAGCACTCTCTCTGCCTTCGATACCATGACTGAGGTGCCCTTGAGCCAGGCACCTAACCCCCAATTACTTCCCAGGCACTGGAGCAATAGCTGCCCACTGCTCTGGGTGTATGTTCACTGTGTGTGCGTGCGGTTGCCCACTACTCACTGCTGTGTGTGCACTTGGATGGGTTAAATGCAGAGGGTTAATTTCGAGTATGGGTCAAGGAATGCAAATGTTAGGAATGCGACAAGGGAAAGGGTCATTTGTTTAATCATTTAAGAACATGCACAAGATACAAACCGTATTGGTGACAACAGTGTAGTATAGGCTGCCTACAGCGGTCTGGTTGTACACACGGGGACACAAACCTTGGACACAAAAGGAGAAGACCCTTTCCAGCGAAACTTGACCAGCAGTCGTTTTTTCCGTGTATGTCACTGAGAAAACTACAAATCCCACGTTCACAGCTCAAGTCATGTGATACTCGTCACTGTCAGCGCTGCCTCTTGCGGAAGTCCGCCATTTTGTCTACAGCTGTGTATCGTCTGTCATTTTGGGACGAGGACAATCTGATAATAGCGTTAATGTGTGAATGTTCTGTTTTTGCACCGCTAAAATGTCGAAATTGTATGTGTTTCGAGAATTTATCAGTGAGATATTATCAACGGCAGCTTTGGAGATTTTCGGAGTGGTTGAAAAAACGCTTATTGAGTGCAACGAAGAAATCTCTCGCTCTGAGGAGGAAAGGAAGCGGCTTCAACGGCTGTTGAACGTTGTTAATAATCCCAATATTGCAGGTTCGTTATTTACACTTTCATGTTCTACAATCAGCCGTCTAGAATCGTTCCGTCATATATGAATTGGCCAGACTAGAATCTCGATTCGTTTTGTGTTGCTGTCTGTCCCAGTAACGGTGTTGCCATACCAACACACCTGAAAACAGACTAATGTCCTGCTTACATTAGATAATTTTAAACATATTATAGTAAGAACGCGCGATTGTCAAGACTCACAAGGACAATGTCCCTACTAGTAGACTTTTGCCAATGGTTTATTTTACTCGTAGCTAGCTCTAGCACTCTTAGCAAACCTTTACCTCTACATCCCAATCCAAATACATTTCAGACGAACTTTGTTCGCTTTCGGTTATGTTGTGGCGCTTCCTACAACGATACATTTAGCAATCACTCGTACCGTTGTCATAATTCAATGAATATATCCTCCGTTAATCCTTTACCCACCCTCAGCGACAGACAAAAGCTTGCTTGTTGCTAGGTTGTAGTTCATGACGTCGTCCCAGTCACCATTCCATCGTTGCTACGTTCTTATCTTAGCTTTTGTTTTATGCTATTATGAAAGTATTTTTGGGTCATTATCACACTCTAGGGGAACAAATTAGACTTTTGTGGATCGCCACCGTTTAAATGATTAACGGAAAGCACTGCTGTTCTTCCTCCAGATGTGCAGCATCTGTCTCTCCCGGAGCTGCCACAGATTAAAGAGGAACAGGAACTGTGGACCAATCAGGAGGAAGAGCAGCTCCAAGGACTGAAGTCTGAAACCCCAGACTCCATCTTCGCCAGGGAACCAGAGTTTTCAAACTTGAAAATGTCCAAATTACATATGATAAGAGAATTTTTCAGTGAGAGATTAACAGCTGCAGCTTCTGAGATTTTTGGGGCCGTTGAAATCATGGTTGGTGACTACAAAGAAGAAATCTCTCGTTCCAAGGTGGAGAACGCCCGGACACAACGACTGTTTGACATTGTTGCTCAACCTGAGCTCAAGCTACACAGAACAGGTCTGATAGGAATATTTTCATCTTAGAATCTCTTTCCCCAGACTCTCATTTCTGCTTCCTTGTCCATGCATCATTCAAGGAATCATCTGTTCTCTTGTCTCTTCTTCCTCCAGATGTGCAGCATCTCTCTCTCCCGGAGCCCCTCCACATACAAGAGAAACAGGAGCTGTGGACCAGTCAGGAGGAAGAGCAGCTCCAAGGACTGCAGTCTGAAACCAAAGACTCCATCTTCACTTCTCTCAGTGTGAAACATGATTATGATCAGGTGGGCTCCTCTGAATGTTCACATCTTGACAAGATTGTTAAAATGGAAAACAGAGAAGGAGACTCTCTACCCAGCAACACAACTGAGGAGCAAATCAAAGCAGAGCCTCATGTACAAGACTATGCAGCACCAGAACCAGGCAGTGACTCTCAGCCCCTCTCTGTTGTGGCTCCAGACTGTCAGAGATGGGAGGAACATGGAGGTGTTCTCCCCTTAAGAGAAAAAATGAATTCAACAATAACACAAGTACATTCAGCTGTCCCTGGGGAAAAGACACCAAAGCCAAGTCACAAAGGAGTGAAAGTACATCAGTGTCAAGAATGTCGCAAACTCTTTACTCAAAGTGGTTCACTGGCTAGACATATGAGGACTCACACAAGAGCAAAATTGTATCTATGCCAGGAATGTAAGAAAGGTTTCACGTCCAAGCTGCAACTGGTGGAACACATAAGAACACACACAGGAGAGAAACCTTACCAGTGTCAAGAATGTAAAAAATGCTTTACCCAAAATGGTAGTCTGGTTAAACATATGAGGACACATTCAGGAGAGAAATCCTATAAATGTCAGCATTGTGAAAACAGATTTAGTCGGAAGGATCATATGGTTGAACACATGAGGAAACACACAGGAGAGAAACCTTACCAGTGTCAGGAATGTAAACAGTTCTTTGCTCAACATGGTAGTCTAGTTAAACATATGAGGACACACACTGGGGAGAAACCATATCCATGTCAACTATGTAACAGAAGATTCAGTCAGAAATCTACTCTTGGTAAACACATGAGTATTCACAGGAGCTAACCCAGAACACAGTCAAAAATGCAGTAACAGCTTTAGTTATCAGGTTAATATTGTTTGATCACGAGATTACAAACATAGTGTTGGTGTGAACAACGTATCAACACATTACCTCATTCTGGTAGTTTGGGCTCTGGAGTTAACGACTGTTAACGTTTGTTGTTGGTATTATGGGATGTTCATAATCTGCTGTGTTTACCATCAGGTTTCTCTGTTCCTTTGTTGAAGACGACTGCTTATGTATATTTTTCCTTTTTTTAACCTGTCACCATGGTTACAAACATAACCAGCAGAGCAGAAATATGTGTTTTGTCTTCATTTGATGTTTATCATTTCAGCTACTTTGGATCTCAAATAAAACGTTGTGATCCTGATTGCAAGGCTTGGGTCAATCTATCTACTTCACGTGTTTCAGGAATCCCCATTTTAAGGCGCAGCTACAAATACACCATCCTTATTCCACTGAGATGAGAGGCCAGAAGTGCGTTGCTGGCTAGCTCACCTCGCCAGCCTACTCTCCGTAGGAGGTACCTGGTACCGTATATACAAACACTGCTTCCTGCAGGTGGTCTATGGATGAATGCTGTACCATTTAAGCTATTTTGACAAATGACATGGTTAATAAGTAACATTATTTTGAAAACATCACGTGTTGCACAAGAGACCCCTTTCTTGAATAATTGAGTTGTTTCTGATGTTGGAAATATTTGCTTGTTAATACACGTAATAAATTATACCAAAGATATATTTACATAGAATAGGCCTGATTGGTTAACAGTTTAATTAAAGCAATAGACTTATAACAGCGGCATTATTATGCCATTTCCCAAGATAAATAGTTCTAAGATAATGTGTATTATAAACTTTGTCTGGCAAAAAGCCTGCGAATCTGCAAATATATGAAAAGAACAGTAATTGGGCCCACTAACTGCATGTTTACTACAACCAAAATGTCTATAAATATCTGTCTATAAAACAACTCAAATCATTGAACTATGGTGCTACACATACTAGAGTCACAACAAGAGACTTAAATTCACATTTTTAATGGTTATGAATCGTACAAAAACAACTTCTCATTGGCACCTTTGATATACAAATGAAAATTGCTTGAGGCCATTGCTCCTAAGCAAACAAAGACAAACTAAGGTCTTGTCTTGTTCACGCTGTCAAGTACACTGTCAGATTAAATTCAGTGTGTTGAAGTGTTCTGTTGTTGACACCGTTAAGAGTTCTATTCTGAATGTGTCCTCATGTGTCCATCCAGACGACTTTTATGGGCAAACTGTTTGCTGCAGTGTTGACATTGATATGGTTTCTCTCCTGTATGCGTTCTAATATGAGACACCAATTGATTGTTCTGGCCAAATCTCTTGTTACATGCTGGACACTGATATGGTTTCTCACCTGTGTGAGTCCTCATATGATCAACTAAAGTAGTTTTATGACTAAAAGCACTGTTACATTCTTGACACTGAAATGGTTTCTCTCCTGTATGAGTCCTCATGTGTTTCACCAGACTACCATTTTGAGCAAAGACTTTGGTACATTGTTGACACTGATACGGTTTCTCTCCTGTGTGTGTCCTCAAGTGTTGTACCAGGTTAACCTTGTAGGTGAAGAGTTTGTTACATTGCTGACATTGATATGGTTTCACTCCTGTATGTGTTCTCATGTGCGCAACCAAACTATCTTTGCGGCTGAAAGAATTGTTACATACTTGACACTGAAATGGTTTCTCTCCTGTGTGTGTCCGTATGTGTTCAATCAGACCCCCCTTTTGAGCAAAACATTTGCTACAATGTGGACACTGATAAGGTTTTTCTCCTGTGTGTGTCCTCAAGTGTTCAACAAGATTCGTCTTAAAAGTAAAGAGTTTGCTACATTGTTGACATTGATAAGGTTTATCTCCTGTGTGTATCCTCATATGCGAAACCAAATGTGACTTCCGACTAAATGTTTTGTTACATTCTTGACACTGAGATGGTTTCTGTCCAGTGTGTGACCTCATATGATCAAGAAGATTTGATTCAAGACCAAATGTCTTCCTACATTCTTGACACTGATGTACTTTCACTCCTGTGTGACCTGTCTGTGACATCTTTCCCATTGGCACAGCTGAATGCACTTGTGTTATTGCTGAATTCATTTTCGCTCGCAAGGGCAGCACTCCTCCATGTTCCTCAAATCTCTGACCTGCAGGACAGTCTGGAGCCACAACAGAGAGGGACTGAGAGTCACTGTCTGGTTCTGGTGCTGCATAGTCTTGTACATGAGGCTCTGCTTTGATTTGCTCCTTAGTTGTGTTGCTGGATAGAGAGTCTCCTTCTCTGTTCTCCACTTTAACAGTCTGGTCAAGATGTGAACATTCAGAGGAGCCCTCCTGATCAGAGTCATGTTCCACACCTAGAGAAGTGAAGATGGAGTCTGTGGTTTCAGACTTCAGTCCTTGGAGCTGCTCTTCCTCCTGACTGGTCCACAGCTCCTGTTCCTCTTTAATCTGTGGTGGTTCAGGGAGAGAGAGATGCTGCACATCTGGGGGATGAAGAGGAGACAGTAGTTAGATGTATCCAATGAGAGGGACAGTATGATTGAATAACAACATTCCATTAGTTGTATTATTTCATAGAATGTCTACCATCTTATGAAGTATGGAGAACTGACAGCAAAAACACACTGAAGAGAAACATACTCCTGCAAAACCCCTCCACCATCACTCTATAGGATAATGCTGTCAACAAGGAAGATTAGACAGAAATTATAATATAATCTAACACTTAACTAAAGCATGATGCACCAGACACACCTTTCTAATCCAGCTTCCCCACCTCCTACATGACGGATCAATTCTACACATATCATGTATGAATATCAAACCTGTTTTGTATAACTTGACAGCGTGCTGAGTAACACCGTCCAATAACGGCCACCCGCTCTCCTCCTTGGAACAAGAGATCTCCTCTTTGTACTCAGCAAAAGTTATTTCAATAGATCCAAAAATGTCAGTCACCGATGTTGATAATCGGTCATTGAAAAAGTCTCTCATCATATGTAATTTGGACATTTTCAAATTTGAAAACCCTGATTCCTGGGTGAAGATGGAGTCTGGGGTTTCAGACTTCAGTCCTTGGAGCTGCTCTTCCTCCTGACTGGTCCACAGCTCCTGTTCCTCTTTAATCTGTGAGGGCTCCGGGAGAGAGAGATGCTGCACATCTGGGGGACGAAGAGGAGACAACAGTTAGATGTAGCCAATGTGACGGACAGTTTAGTTGGTCGATTATCATTCGCTCAGTTCAGTTGTCCCAAAATGAATGGCAACCTAATATGACTGGCTCCTGAAAAATTAAACAAGGTGTAGAATCTAGCATGATTTGTTTGTCTTTCCTCCAGATGGAAGCAGAATTTAAATTGGAAACAGTTTAGAAAGGGCAGGTTCCAGACAGTGGCAAAATCCTTAGCTGGATTGATTGACTGATAACAAGAACCATCTGTCTATCACCATCTGTCGCAAACTAATTTAAAACCCCACGCTCACAATCGTCCCTCATACAACGCTGATTGGTCCGAACCACTGTGGTTTGAGAATAAACAAATACATCGGAATTCAGACACATGGATTCTCGAGTGGGGGTAATCTCGCCAATCCAGCAGTGGGGCAGGTTTACCAAAACGGAGGTCACGCTGACAAGGTACTTGTACAAAGACATCATATGAATTAACGAGAAACTTTCGTTGTTTGCGAAACAGAAACGTTCTTCAAAGAACAAGTAGGCTATTGCACTTGTCTCTAACTCTTTGCAGATATGTAATCTCAAACAAGAACGCTAGGCAGAAAGCAACACTAAAGCGATTACCATGGTTACTTCATATCAGATGAAACGAAGCAAGACACTGCAGATTATAACACATCAAACCTGTTCGGTGTAGCTTGATCTCAGGTTGAGTAACAACGTCCAACAGCCGTTGTAGCCGCTTCCTCTCCTCTTCAGAACGAGAGATTTCTTCGTTGTACTCAGCAAGCGTTTTTTCAACTACTCCGAAAATCTCCAAAGCTGCCGTTGCTAATATATCCCTGATAAATTCTCTAAGCACATTTAGTTTCGTCATTTTGGTGGTGGAGAAGTTAGCTACTCGCTCCTGGTTCTCTCACGAACCTAACACAGTTGGAGACAAAAATGGCGGAGCTTTGGTAGCGGCAGCTCGGAATGTGACGATGAGTTACGTGACTTGACAAGAAGCGCTCACGTTTTTAATGAGCCGTGTTTTCAAAATCGTAACAAAATGAAAGTTGTATTCGATTGTGTTACCGAAATCCCCGCTGAATCCACCCCACTTCTCCTGATGAATCCGGATTTTCGTATTATAGGCATCCAAATTACTCTATAATAATCGTTGAACAACAGAAACGAACGTTGGGCTGAATTCCAGACTGGATTACATGAACTCATCAGAATTCACGATCCATTTTTTGTTTTAAACAAATCCATTCGCAAGACGCAATCCGATCCAGATTGCCTCAGAACAAGTGGATTTCCTTACGTGACCAGCCAAATGACATTTCGACCACAACAGTTTTGCGTGTTGACACTGATAAGGTTTCTCCCCTGTGTGTCATCACATTAAGAAGACAAAGAACGTTTTTGACTAAAAGTTCAGTTGACACTGATAAGGTTATGCTATTGCTAATAGGTGTTGAAATGCTTAAAGAAAAATTGGATTGTGAAATTATACATCTCGCATCTCTGTTCTGTCGATCTAAGTGTAATTGTACGTAAGCAATAGGGTCGAATATAAGTCTAACCCTATATAAGCAAGTAGACTACAAAGATTGGGTTTTGCCATTCTTTTGGGACTATTCTCTGTGACTGCTGGCAGATAGAATGAAGAGGAGAGAGGAAACGGAGAGAGACAAGTACAGAAAGAGGAGGAACTCAAACTGAGAGTTTAAGTGTGGGAGACAGAAACACAGATAGAAAAAGGAGAATTTAAAGCGGAGGAGAAACAAAGAGAAGAGAAGAGAAGAGAAGAGAAGGAAGGAGGGCTGTGAGGTGAGGAGAGGAGAGAAGAGGAGAGGAGAGGACAGGACAGGAGAGGACAGGAGAAGTGAGGAGAGGGCTGTGTGAGTGAGGAGAGGAGAGAAGAGGAGAGGAGAGGAGAGGAGAGGAGAAGTGAGAAGAGGACTGTGTGAGTGAGGAGAGGAGAGGACAGGAGAGAAGAGGAGAGGACAGGAGAGGACAGGACAGGACAGGAGAGGACAGGAGAAGTGAGGAGAGGGCTGTGTAAGTGAGGAGAGGAGGGCTGTGTGAGTCAGGAGAGGAGGGCTGTGTGAGTGAGGAGAGGAGATAGAGTCCAAATCAATAGAGAGGGCGGGTGTCTACTGACTGCCCAGCAGAGATAGAGTTCACAGGTGAGAGAAAGAGGGAAGGGGGAGGTAGAAGAGAGAGAGAGACGGAGAAAGAGTCAGTTCACTGTTGTCAGTATCATGGATGGTTTGAAGACAGCTCTGTTGCTCAGCAACCTGCTCTACACAGGTAATACCTGGGAGGTACCACCGCACCTACGCGCTACCTGGGGCTTGGGAACACAATACAACAGGATAATAAGAATGTGTTTTGTTTTAAAAAGGCTTTGATACACAAGCTACATCTGAAGCATTGGGGATTTTGAGCCACATTGTCTAAATGTGCTTCTGTCTGAGCTGAACTGAACAACTGAATATCCTTGTAATTCTTATCTTGTTCTTTGTTAACTTTGTTTTGTTTTGTTTGTTTGTTCAGCCACCTTAGTTCAGCCACTAAGACTTGCTTCGCGAGTTGACGACTGGAATGAAATCAAACTTTAAAAAAAAACAACTCATTGGTCTATTTGAATTTAAGTTAAATTATTTTTTTGCCAACAGTTTAATGTTGCTGATTCATCAAAATGGAGTCTAAGGCTATCTGTGTTTGTTTTGGATCAGTTGTCATCAAAGTTAGCTGGCGATTGGCTTTGTCATATCTCTGTTTGATCGTGATTGGCTGTGTCATACCTCTGTTTGATGGTGATTGGCTGTTTGACTTAGGGTGGTATTGTTTGCACAATCTCTTTCTCAGACCCGATCAAAAGTTCAAAAAAGGGAGGAAAAACTCCCTTTTCTGAGTTAGTGTGTGAGTTCATGTATATTGATTATTTGAGGGGGTATGTGCGTCGTGTTCTTTCCCTCGCCCTAGTGGGGGCCCAGGCCCCGGTCCTGTCCCTGGAGCCCAAGGTGTTGTGGGCCCTGCAGGGGGACACAGCCAGCCTGCGCTGCCGTGTAGTCAGTGGTACACAGCCTGTTCATCTGGAGTGGAGGAGAACCAACAACCAGCCACTTCCAGGTAGGACACACACACACAACTAACACACACACACACACACACGCAACTAACACAGACACAACTAACACACCTCACACACACACACACACGCAACTAACACACACACACACGCAACTAACACAACCCGCACACACACAACTAACACGCCTCGCACACACACAACTAACACACTTCACACACACACAACTAACACACTTCACACACACACACACAGACACACAACTAACACACACACACAACTAACACACCTCGCACACACACACAGACACACAACTAACACACACACACAACTAACACACCTCGCACACACACACACAGACACACAACTAACACACACACACACACAACTAACACACCTCGCGCACACACACACTCACACACACAACTAACACACCTCGCACACAACACACACACACACACAACTAACACGCCACACACACCTCACACACACACCTCACACTCACACACACACATCTCACACACACACAGATACACATCCAGATACATACGGATACACACACACAGATAAACACCACACACCCGCAGACACATACACATAGGTACACACACACAGATGCACACACACACGAAAACATAGATGCGCCCACACACACACAGATAAACACAGAGATACATGTGTCCAGCCTAGTTCTAACCAGTATGATCCGTTCTATCCCAGACAATGTGAAGATCGGTCCAGATGGTTCTGTACTGACAGTGGCCGGTGTACGACTAGCTGACCAGGGCCAGTACCGTTGCTATGCAACCAGCCCGGCGGGCAGGAGCTCAGCAACAGCTACTCTAACTATCAGAAGTGAGGGGAGAGAGGAGGTAGGAGAGGAAGATGTGGGAGAGCGAGTGGGAGACAGAGAGAATGTAGGAGAGAGATAGAGAGAGAAAAAAAAAGAGAAAAAAAGAGAGAGGGGGGGAGGGAAAGAGGAGAGGGGAAGAGTGGCAATGGGGGGTGAGAGAGGAGGGGGAAGAAGGGCCCACGGGGTGGGCGAGAGTGGAAGGGAGGGGGAAGGTAAAAGGCCAGAGGGAGTGGCGAGGTGGAAGAGGGAGGGAGTGGAAGAAGGCCAGAGTGGAGCGAGGTGAAAGGAGGGAGGAAAGAAGGCCATCTGTGGGCGAGAATGGAGAAGGAGACTAACTGGAGGAGAAAAGCCACGGGTGGGCGAGGAGTGAACGAGGTAGAGGAGGGAAAAAGGCCCAGATGGGTTGGCCAGGTGGAGAGAGGAGAGGGGCGCGAAGAAGGCCAAGGTGGGGGAGGGGAGAGAGGAGGCGGGACAGACGAGGGTGCAGGTGTGGAGAGGGAGGGGGGCGGGGAAAAGGGAGGAAGTGTGTTTTTTTTCTTGCATTTTCAGATTCGTATGTGTCTGTTTATACGTGTGTGTTTGTGACTCTACAGTGTCCCCTAAGGTAAAGGTGACCCCAACTGGGCCCCTGCGTGTCAGACTGGGTCAACCTGTATCGCTGGAGTGCCGTGCCACAGGTAGACCACGCCCCTCCATCACCTGGCAACACCAGGGTTCCACCCATCAGCTAGTCACCACAGCAACGGACGACACCAGAACGCTGAAGGTTAGACTCATGCATTAGGCACGCATACACACACGGGCGCACTCTAATTTACACAATCAACACACATGCATTGCGTTAACACACACACACATATTGTGAACACGCACTACGGTAACGCACTGTGTTGCAGGTGGCGGCAGCACGCCCAGAGGACTTTGGCCTGTACATGTGCCAGGCGAGGAACAGCGAGGGCGTTGCCGAGGCCAAGGTCGAGGTTGTTGTTGACGGCAACCAGGGCGTTACCTTGGCACCGGTGGCATCCGTAACTAAGGCAGAGATCACAGCTGTGGAGGGTCAGACCATCACCATGGAGTGTCGTGCCCGGGGTAATGTATCTTAGTCATGCCTGATAACGTATGTTCTAGTCAGGATAATGTATATTCTCGTCAGGATAATGTATATTCTCGTCAGGATAATGTATATTCTAGTCAGGATAATACATATTGTAGTCAGGATAATATATATATTCTCGTCAGGATAATATATGTATATTCTCGTCAGGATAATGTATGTTCTCGTCAGGATAATGTATGTTCTCGTCAGGATAATGTATGTTCTCGTCAGGATAATGTATGTTCTCGTCAGGATAATGTATATTCTAGTCAAGATAATATATATATATTCTAGTCAGGATGATAAATATTCTGGTCAGGATAATATATATTCTAGTCAAGATAATATATTTTTTAGTCAGAATGTCTGTTCTAGTCAGGATAATGTATGTTCTAGCTAGGATAATGCGCTTATCTCTGATATCCGCCAGGATCCCCCACCCCTATCATCACCTGGTCCAAGCTGCGGGCCCCGTTACCGTGGAGACACAGGGTGGAGGGTGGAGTTCTGACACTGCCCAGTGTGGGGCGCCAGGACTCAGGACAGTACATCTGCAATGCCACCAACACCCACGGCACCGGCCAGGCGTACACGCAGATGGAGGTGGACTGTGAGTTGTGTATCTGTGTGGTCAC
>BROE01000002.1:1577442-1584857 GCA_036571765.1 Plecoglossus altivelis
TCTCCCTCTCTCTCTCTCTTTCTCTCTCTTCTCCCTCTCGCTCGCTACCTCTCTCTCTTCCTACCTCTCTCTCTCCCTCTCGCTCGCTACCTCTCTGCTTCCTACCTCTCTCTCTCTCCCTCTCGCTCGCTACCTCTCTCTCTCTCCCTCTCGCTCGCTCCCTCACACTCTCCCTGCGCTCGCTAACCTCCTCGTCTCTCCCTCTCGCTCGCTACCTCTCTCTCTCTCCTCTCGCTCGCTACCTCTCTCTCTTCCTACCTCTCTCTCTCTCTCCCTCTCGCTCGCTAGCTCTCTCTCTCTTCCTACCTCCCCACTACTTTCTGTATTTCTACTTTTCCTTTTTCTGTTACTGTACCCTTTTTCCTCCTCTCTTCCCTCTCTCCCTTTTCTCGCCCGCTCTCGCTCCTCTCCCTGCCTCCCTCTGTAACCAGTCTCCACCTTCTCACCCTCCCTGCCTCCCCCCAGCCCTCCCTCCCTCTCTATCTTCCCCTCCTGTCTCTCCCTGTTCTCCCTGCTCCCCTCCTGTGTCTCTCCCTCTCCCCTCTCCCTGCCTCCCCTCTGTGTCTATCTCCCTCTCTCCCCGCTCTCCTGCCTCCCCTCTGTCTCTCCGCTCTCCTCCCTCTCCTGCCTCCCAAGTGGCCTCTGTGTCCTCTCCCCTCTCCCTCCTCCCACTCTGTCTTCCCCTCTCTCCTCCTCTTCCTGTCTCCCCTCTGTGTCTCTCCCCCTCTCCCTCCTCCCTCCTGTCTCTGCCCCTCTCTCCCTTCTCTCCCTGTCTCCCCTCTGTCTCTCCCCTCTCCCTACTCCCCCTCCCTCTCCCTGCCTCCCCTGCTGTGTCTCTCCCTCTCTCCCTCCCTCCCTCTGTCTTCCTCTCTCCCTGCCATCCCCTCTGTGTCTCTCCCCCTCTCCCTCCCTCCTCTCTTCTCTCCCTCTCTCCCTTCTCCTCCCTGTCTCTCCCCCTCTCTAACTCTCCCTCCTCTCCCTGCCTCCACTCTGCTCTCTCCCTCCAACTCTGTGTCTCATCCCTATATTTAGCGCTTTAGCGCTCACATTCTCATATTTGACCAAGTTTGGCCCTGGTGGGGAAACATCAAGCAGGCAGGAAACCATTCCTGGTGTTTGCCTGTCTCTCTGTAACCTGGTCTCTCCACAGGTGTGTCACCTGACGAAACCAGCACGTTCTGCGTCTTCCTCCGATGCTTCCGAGTGACTCGATGTCACCGTGACGACAGAAAATTGTTGTTTTTTTTTATACAAGGGGGTGTGTTGACGTATTAAGCCGTGTTGCTTTTGAACTGTGTTGCTGTACTGTTTTGTGCAGATGGAAAGTTGCGGTACAGGTCATGTTGTGCCTTGTGACCATGATCCGAGAGGGGAAGTTTGACAGGAAATGATGAGTCAATTCTGCTTTTTCTCTGACAAATAATGACATTTCTCAATCTGGCAGCAATGCATTTTTGTGATGGCATAAGAGATAGCGACAGAAGGGGGCGGGGGGCCCAAAGGGGGAGCGGATGAACCATGAAGACAGAGAGCAGAGAGAGGGGAGAGAGGGAGGGGGGAGAGAGAGAGGGGGGGGGTGGAGAGAGAGAGAGAGAGGGGAGGGGGGGGAGAGACAGAGAGAGAGGGAGAGAGAGAGAGAGAGGGAGGGGGGAGAGAGAGAGGGGGGTGAGAGAGAGAGAGAGGGGGGGGGGTGAGAGAGAGAGGGGGGTTGGAGAGAGAAAAGGGGGGGAGAGAGAGAGAGGGGGTGGAGAGAGACAGAGAGAGAGAGAGAGAAGGGGGGGAGCAGAGAGAGGGGGGGGTGAGAGAGAGACAAGAGAATAGGAAGAGAGGGGGGGGAGAGAGGAGAGGGGGGGGGAGAGAGAGACAAAGAGAGAGACAGAAAGAGAGAGAGAGATGGGTTTTGAATGCCTTACTGGAAAACACCAGCTGTTTAGATTGTCTCTCTCTCTCACTCTCTCTCTCTCGGTCTCTCTCTCTCTCTCTCGGTCTCTCTCTCTCGGTCTGCTTCTGCTCTCTCCTTCTCTCTCTCGGTCTCCTCTCTCTCTGTCTCTCTCTCTCGTCCTCTCTCTCTCGTCGGTCCTCTCTGTCTATCGGTCTCTCTCTCTCGGTCTCTCTCTCTCTCTCTCTCTGTCTCTCTCTCTCCCCCCCCTCTCTCTCTCTCGGTCTCTCTCTCTCTGTCTCTCTCTCTTTTTATATTGCTCTCAAGAGGGTGATTTCCTGAAACAGTGCCCAGTGGAGCATAAGGCTGTGTGTGTGTGAGAGAGAGCAAGACGGAGAAACAGAGAGAGGAGGAGAAGGGGTTGGAGAAAGGGCGGGTCCAGTCTCTGTCTCAGACACGCTGTTAGAAATCGAAAAAGGAGGCAAGGAGGAAAGAAAGAAAAGCAGAGGAAGAAAGGTGGTAAAAAGAGATTTCTTCGTTTTCAGACGCAGACAAACGTAGCAGACTTAGGAAAAGTCCCAGAAGAGTTAAGAAGTTATAAACGCGAGTGTCTTTTTTTTATCCGCTAAGGGTTCCTCATTCTTGCCCTCAACGTCAAGGAACCCTTGGAAAGTTGCCATTTGTTCATTGTTGATTGAGAACTCTTCGTTTTCCATCCTGCATTCAGTGTTCCTGGTTCCCATGTGTGTCAGCACATCCATCATGAAGGAAGGACTTGTGGTTATACTGGGTGAGTCCGTCTGAAGATGTTCATTCATTCAATGTGTGTGGTGTGTGTTGTGTGTGTGTGTGTGTGTGTGTGTGTGTGTTGGTGTGTGTGGTGTGTGTGGTGTCTGTGTGTGTGTGTGTGTGTGTGTGTTGTGTGTGTGGGGTGTGGTGTGTGGTGTCTGTTGTGGTGTTGTGTGTGTTCGTGTGTGCAAACGTGTGTTGTGTGTGTGCGTGCGTATGGGGTGTGGACACCATGTGATGTGTGAGATTGTGCGTGGGATTGTGATCAGATAAACCTGTGAGAATGAGTTTCCTTGTACTAATCTGTTAAAGTATGAAAGATGACAGCAGGATAATGATGACAGACAGATGAGCAAACAGCTGGACAGGCAGACAGACAGACAGACAGACAGGCAGAAAGGCAGACAGACAGGCAGACAGACAGACAGACAGACAGACAGACAGACAGGCAGACAGGCAGATAGACAGGCAGACAGACAGACAGGAAGACAGGCAGACAGGCAGACAGACAGGCAGGCAGGCAGACAGAGAGTTCAGCAAACAGGCAGACAGACAGACAGATGAGCAAACAGGGGGAGAGGCAGACAGACAGGCAGACCAGGCAGACAGGCAGACAGGCAGACAGGAAGACAGGAAGACACACAGGAAGACACACACAAGGTCAGCAGGAGGGCAGACAGACAGACAGAAAAACAGGCAGACAGACAGATAGTTGAGCAGACAGACAGACAGACAGACAGACTGATAGACAGACAGACAGTTGAGCAAATGGACACAGACAGACAGACAGACAGACAGACAGACAGACAGACAGACAGACAGACAGACAGACAGACAGATAGATAGATAGATAGGAAGATAGACAAAAGGAGAGACAGTTGAGCAAACAGGCGGACAGACAGACAGTTGAGCAAATGGACAGACAGACAGGCAGATAGACAGGCAGATAGACAGGCAGACAGACAGACAGATAGACAGACAGACAGGCAGATAGACAAAAGGAGAGACAGTTGAGCAAACAGACAGACAGGAGGTTGAGACAGTGAGGAAGAGAGATAGAGAGATGTAACCCCTAACACAGTAAGTATTCTTATGGGCTTGTGTTCATGAAGACTGTGTGAGAGAGGCTTTCTGTTTGGTCGTGTACTGTCACACACACACACACACACACGCACACACGCACGCATGCATACACACATGAAGCTAACACAAACACACATATAGACACGTATACTTTTACAAAATCACGTAATTATTTTGCCAGAACTAAACACTGGCATGCATGAATACAGACACACCATCTCCATCTCGAAATTCATCCCCCATCTTCTCCTCTTCCTCCTCCACAACCTCCAGTACCTCCTCCTCCTCCTCTTCCTCCTCTTCTTCCTCCTCTTCCTCCTCTTCCTCCTCCTCCTCCTCTTCCTCCTCTTCCTCTTCCTCTTCCTCCTCCTCATCTTCCTCCTCTTCCTCTTCCTCCTTCCTCCTCCTCCTCCTCTTCCTCCTCCTCTTCCTCCTTCCTCCTCCTCCTCTTCCTCCTCCTCCTCTTCCTCTTCCTCCTTCCTCCTCCTCCTCTTCCTCCTTCCTCCTCCTCCTCTTCCTCTTCCTCTTCCTCCTCCTCCTCCTCTTTCTCTTCCTCCCTCCTCCTCCTCTTCCTCCTCCTCCTCTTCCTCCTCCTCCTCCTCCTCCTCTTCCTCCTCTTCCTCCTCCTAGTCTTTCCCCTCCTCTTCCCAGGTGTCTTGTTGAGAACCTCGAAGCAGCCAGTCACAAATTGCACTGATGGCTTTCAGATGATTGGTGGTGAATGCAGGGGTAAGATTGCCCCATTTGTGATGAAGGGGGCTGGGTGTGAGGGAAGGGATGAGGGGTGGTGGTGTGCAGGGATGAGGGGAGGTGGTGTGGGATGAGGGGAGGTGGTGTGCAGGGATGAGGGGAGGTGGTGTGGGATGAGGGGAGGTGGTGTGCAGGGATGAGGGGTGGTGGTGTGGGATGAGGGGAGGTGGTGTGGGATGAGGGCTGGTGGTGTGGGATGAGGGGTGGTGGTGTGCAGGGATGAGGGGAGGTGTGTGGGATGGGGGAGGTGGTGTGCAGGATGAGGGCTGGTGGTGTGCAGGGATGAGGGGAGGTGGTGGGATGACAGCTCCAGTAGTGTCTGATGTGGTACAGTAAACCTGGTGTTTTCTCCAGATTACGATGAGTGTGCAGATATCACTGAACACTGTGGGCGTAATAAGATATGCTCCAACACTGAAGGCAGTTTCAACTGTGTGTGCAAGTCTGGTTTTGAACCAGCAACCTTGGACAACTCCAAGACTGACGACTGTCAGGGTGAGTCCCCAACCCTCTCTCTCTTCCCTCCTCCTCTCTCTTTCCTCCTCCTCTCTCTTTCCTCCTCCTCTCTCTTTCCTCCCTCTCTCTCTTTCCTCCCTCCCTCTCTTTCCCCCCTCTCTCTCTTCCCTCCCTCTCTCTCTTTCCTCCTCTCTCTTTCCTCCCTCTCTCTCTTTCTCTCTCTTTCTCCCTCTCTCTTTCTCCCTCTCTCGTTCTCCCTCTCTCGCGTTCTCCTTCTCTCAGTTCTCTCCTCTCTCTCTTTCTCCGCTCTCTCTCTTTCTCCCTGCCGCTCTCTTTCTCCTCTCATCTCTCTCTTCGCCTCTCTCTCTTTCCTCCCTCTCTCTCTTTCCTCGCTCTCTCTATTTCTCCTCTCTCTTTTCACCTCTCTCGTTCTCATCTCTCTCTCGTTTCAGCGCTTCTCCTCTCTTTCCTCCCTCTCTCTCTTTCTCCCTCCCTCTCTTTCTCCCTCTCTCTTCTTCTCCCTCTCTCTCTTTCCTCCTCTCTCTCTTTCCTCCCTCTCTCTCTTTTCTCCCTCTCTCTTTCTCCCTCTCTCGTTCTCCCTCTCTCTCGTTCTCCCTCTCTCTCTTTCCTCCCTCTCTCTCTTTCTCCCTCCCTCTCTTTCTCCCTCTCTCTCTCTTCTCCCTCTCTCTCTTTCCTCCCTCTCTCTCTTTCCTCCCTCTCTCTTTCTCCCTCTCTCTCTTTCTTCCCTCTCTCTTTCCTCCCTCTCTCTTTCTCCCCCTCTCTCTTTCCTCCCTCTCTTGTTCTCCCTCTCTTTCCTCCCTCTCTCTTTCTCCCTCTCTCTCTTTCTTACCTCTCTCTTTCCTCCCTCTCTCTTTTCTCCCTCTCTCTCTTTCCTCCCTCTCTCGTTCTCCCTCTCTTTCCTCCCTCTCTCTTTCTCCCTCTCTCTCTTTCTTCCCTCTCTCTTTCCTCCCTCTCTCTTTCTCCCTCTCTCTCTCTTTTCCCTCCCTCCTTCTCTCTCGTTCTCCTTCTCTCTCTTTCCCTCCATTTCTCTCTCTTTCTCCCTCTCCCGACCCCTCTCTTTCTCCTCTCCCCCCCTCTCTCTCTCATCCTCTATTTCTTCTAACTCAATCCAAACTTCTGTTCTTTCTCAGATAAGAACGAATGTTTTAACAACAAGACGATCTGTGGTCCAGACGGGGGAGTCTGTCACAACACTCAAGGCAGCTACTGGTGTCAGTGTAAACCTGGGTACAGTAACCACGGCAACAACCAGTCCACGTGCACAGGTGAGGAAACGAACAGTGTCAGCGTAACTCTGTAACCATTTCAAAAGTAACCATTTCAACAGCCAGTCCCTCCCTCCCTCCCTCCCTCCCTCCCTCTCTCTCTCTCTCTCTCCCTCCCTCCCTCCATCCATCCATCCATCCCATCCCCCCCCTCTCTCTCTCCCTCCCTCCCCTCTCCTCCCTCCCTCCCTCCATCCATCCATCCATCCATACCTCCCTCCCCCTCTCTCTCTCCCTCCATCCATCTATCCCTCCCTCCTCCTCTCTCTCTCCCTCCCTCTCTCCCTCCCTCCCTCCCTCTCCCTATTTTCAGATATAAACGAGTGTGAGAACGACAAGACCATCTGTGGTCCAGAGGAAATGGGAGCATGCCTCAACACTGGGGGCAGCTACTGGTGTCAGTGTAAACCAGGATACAGTAACTATGGCAACAACCAGTCCATGTGCACAGGTGAGCGATTTGACCTAAAAAACCTCCTTTCTAAACTTCTGAGAAGTTAAGAAAAAGCACTTGCCACTGTGTTGTGTCGCTACGGTGCGTTGCTACGGTGCGTTGCTACGGTGCGTTGCTACGGTGCGTTGCTGCGGTGATACGCACAATGTTTCTGATCCTTTTACGTTGTCATGCTTCCTCTGCCAGAGTTGAAATGTGACCAGTTCAAAGAGGAAGCTAACCATCAACAGGTCAGCTCGTAAACATCCCAGCCAGAAACACAAATAAACCTTTGAACCCGACCTTCTTATTTTAACACTTCCTCCGCTTTCACTCCCCCCCTCTGTGTGTCCCTCCACATTCCCCTCTCCTCCCCCACACCTGTTCCCTCCCCCCTGCCTCCCCTCTACGTCCCCCCTGCCTCCCCTCTACCATCCCCCCTGCCTCCCCTCTACCGTCCCCCCTGCCTCCCCTCTACCGTCCCCCCTGCCTCCCCTCTACCGTCCCCCCTGCCTCCCCTCTACCGTCCCCCCTGCCTCCCCTCCCTCCCCCCTGCCTCCCCTCTACCATCCCCCCTGCCTCCCCTCTACCGTCCCCCCTCCCTCCCCTCTACACCATTCCCCGCTCCCCTCTACCATCCCCCTGCCTCCCCTACCATCCCCCCTCCCTCCCCCTCTACCGTCCCCCCCCCCCCCTTTGCCCCCCACCCACCCCTCTACCTTCTCCCCCCTCCCCTCTA
>BROE01000002.1:1601725-1612192 GCA_036571765.1 Plecoglossus altivelis
CCCCCTCTCTCCCTCTCTCTCCCTTCCCCCTCTCTCTCCCTCTCTCCCTCTCTCTCCCCTTCTCTCTCCTCTCCCTCTCCCCTTCTCCTCTCTCTCCCCTTCCCCCCCTATTCCACTCCCTCTAACCTCTTTTTACGTCTCTCTCTTTTTTCTCTCTTTCTCTCCCACCCATCCCCCTCTCCACCACAGACATAGTTAGGAGATCGTTATATATATATATATAAATATATAAATATATATATAGATTTAACCGCAGAACAAAAACGGAACAAACGCCTAAGGGTGTTAAAGTACAGGTGTCCAATCAGAATCACCGTGGGGCGTGGAGACCAGGCGTCACCCGTGGTATATATCCCCGGTTCTTAACGCATGAAGACCTCACACACATTAGACTGTGGAAGGACGCGCACACCCCGACGTCACGCGCAGCCACGGCAGTAACGATAGCGGACTGAAGTCTCTCTTTCGCTTAGGCAGTTGTTGTGTTTGATAAACCGCAGTCATGACGCTGGTCGGTCAACGGTTTTCTGCTCAGTCGTTCTCCGGATTCGGTGGTCACCGAGCGATGTCTCACACGGGGTCTTTTGGTTCCGCGCGCTCCGGTTTTGGGAGCGGGGGCAGCTATGCATCCTTTGGCAAGGGCTTCGGGGCCGGTGGTGGGGGAGGAGGGGCAGGGTTCCGTATGGCCTCGGGCGGAGGCGGAGGCGGTGGCGGTGGCGGAGGGTTCGGGTCCGACATGGGTGGTGGCATGTCCATCGGTTTCACCGGGAACGAAAAGCTGCACATGCAGTCCCTGAACGACCGTTTGGCGCAGTACCTGGAACAAGTGCGGATGCTCGAGACCACCAACTGCCAGCTCGAGCAGAAGTTAAAGAGCTTCACGGCGGCCAAGGTCGTGACTCATGACTTTACCGTGTACGATCATCAATTGAAACCGCTCCGAGATCAGGTAGGTCTGATCGATTGGCTCGTTTGCTTTCACACATTCAAATCTACTATCTATGGTTATAGGATTACAATGACGCAAAGTTTTGAATGACACACCCACACCCACAATGTGAAGAGCTCCGTCCGTGTGATTGTTTTGTAGTTACTGTCTGGCCTCTTAAGGAATACGTACCTGGCTCTTGAGATTGACAACGCCAAACTGGCGGCTGACGATTTCAGAATGAAGTATGTTGTTAAACCTTTTCACTGTTAATATTGTATGTTGTATAAACACTAACTGTCAATAAAGTTGGTTGTTGAACACAGTGAATAATAAGTGTAACACACAAAAAAACACACGTTTAAAACTGGTGCGTAAAATCAAAACACATAAATTAAACGAGACAGCCAACGCAGAAGTCATTTTTTCATGGTTAAACAAAATAGAAAGATGAATGTGTTTAAAGTTATCTTTCCTACCTTTAACACGTGCCAATAAAGTTCTCACACACGCATTTCTGTGGAACACTCACTCGTCTCTGCGCGTGGCTGGCAGGTGGGAGACGGAGTTGTCCGTGCGCCAGACGGTGGAGGGAGATATCGCGGGACTGCGAGCTCTGCAGCGAGACTACAACGCAGCCAACCAGGCCTTAGTCGGGGAGCTGCAAATGCTTATGGAAGAGCACGCAAACACAATGAAGAACCATCAACAGGTTAACCTGCTGCCATTGATCATTAGTAACGTCTCTCTCTCTCCCCCTTCCAAACCCCCTCTATCTCTCACCCTATTCCTCTCTCTCCCCAATCCCACTCTCTCTCTCCCTCAATCCCTCCCTCTCTCTCCCTCTCTCTCCCTCTCTCTTCCTCCCTCCCATCAATCCCTTCCTCTCTCTCTCCCTTCCCTCCCTCAATCCCTCCCTCTCTCTCTCTCCTCCATCCAATCCCTCCCTCTCTCTCTCTCCCTCCCATCAATTCCCTCCCTCTCTCTCTCCCTCCCTCCCATCAATCCCTCCCTCTCTCATCTTCTCCTCCCCCTCCACAAAATCCTCCCTCCCCCTTCCCATCCCTCCTCCCTCCTTCATCCTCCCTCTCCTCTCTCTTCCTCCTCCCTCCCCCCAGTCCTAGGCCTCCCCTTTCCCCAGCCTCCACCCTCATTCACCCACCCTCCACCCTCATTCACCCACCCTCCACCCTCATTCACCCACTCTCCACCCTCATCCACCCACCCTCCACCCTCCACCCCCCCCCTCCCCTCCCTGCTCCCATCAATCCCTCTCTCTCTTCCCTCCCTCCCTCCCATCAATCCCTCTCTCTCTCCCTCCCTCCATCGAACCCCTCGCTCTCCTCCCTCCATCAATCCCTCCCGCCTTGTCCTGCCCATCTCCCTGCCCCCTCTCTCCCTGTCTCCCTCCCTCCCTGTCTCCCTCCCATCCCTCCCTCCAGAACCTGACGTCTGTGCACGGCCAGATGTCTGGTACAGTGAACGTGGAGATGGCAGCAGGTCGAGCCTCAGACTTGGCCCAGGCCATGGCTGACATCCGTGCTGAGTACGAGGCTGTGGTGGAGAACAACCGCCGTCAAGCTGAGGGCTGGTACATGACCCAGGTGTGGTGTTACACACAGCACACACACACACACACACACACACACACAGAGAGATACACACACAGAGAGATACACACACACACACACACAGATACACACACACAGAGATACACAAAAATACACTTACTGAACCGCACACACACACACAAACAAAAAAACAAACACACACACACACAGATAACACACAGAGAGATAACACAGCGCACACAGAGATACACACATACACACACACAGATACACACACGCACACACAGAGATACACATATACATACACACACACACAGAGATACACACACACACACACACACACACACACATCGACACGAGATGAACACACACACGAGAACACACACACACCACACAAGAGACACATACGCACCACACAGATTTAACCACACAGGCATACACATACATACACCACACATACACACCACATACACACAACACACACGCACGACCGAGCACAGAGACACACACAGATACACACACACAGATACACACGCAGATACACGTACACAGATACACACAGATACACACACACACACACACACAGATACACATATACTGAGATACACACACACACACAGATACACACACAGATACACACAATACACACACAGGCAGATACACACACACACACAGGCAGATACACCCAGTTAGATACACTCAAACGCCAATTAGTTTCTATGTGTATATTAAAAACATTTTCCCTTTGTGTTTTTGTCTGTGTGTATGTGTGCCTGTGTGAGTGAATGTGTGTGTCTGTATGTGTGTGTGTGTGTATCTGTGTGTGTGTGTATTTGTCTATGTGTGTGTGCATCTGTGTGCATGTGTATCTGTATGTGTGTGCGCATGTGCATCTGTGTGTGTATCTATATGTGTGTGTGTGTGTACGTGTGCATCTGCGTGTGTGTGTGTGTGTGCATCTGTGTGTGTGTGTGTATCTGTATGTGTGTGTGTGTGTGTGCATCTGTGTGTGTGTGTATCTGTATGTGTGTGTGTGTGTGTGTGGGCGTTGTGTGTGCGTGTGCATCTGTGTGTGTGTGCATCTGGTGTGTGTTGTAGTGCGTGTGATTCTGTGCGTGTTGTGTGTGTGTGTGTAGGTAGAGATGAAGAAGGCTCAGGTGGTAGAGGTTGAAGCCTCTGAAAGCTCGGACATGAGCGAAGGTCGTAACCACGCCTCGGCCCTGCAGGTGGAGTTGGAGGCCTTACACATGTCGGTGAGTCTCTCTCTCTCTCACACACACACACACCACACCGACAACACACACACACTCCACACCACCACTCACCACTCTACAACCACTCATCTCCCGAAATACACCTCTCCCCTTCCTCTCTCCCCCTTGCTATCCATCCCTCCGCCACCCCTCCCTCCCTCCCCTCCTCTCCCTCCCCCCCTCCCTCTCCGCTCCCCCCCTCCTCTCTCTCCCGTGCTTCCCCTTCCCTCCAACCCCTCCCTCCCCCCCTCCCCCCCCCTCTCTTCCCTGGTTCCCCCCCCCCACCCCTCCCTCCCCCCCCTCCTCTCCCTGCTGTCCCTCCCTCCCCCCCTCCCCACCCCTCCCTCCCCCCTCTCCTCTCTTCTCTCTGCTTCCCCGTCCCTACCACCACCTCCTTCCCCCCCTCCTCTCTCTCCCTGCTTCTCCTTCCCTCCCCCCCATTGCAGAATGCCAATCTGGACGCCCGTCTGTCAGAGTTGGGTATGCAGTTCCACGAGCGTCTGGTATCCATGTCTCACATGGTGTCGGGACTGGAACAGGAACTGGCAGCTTTGAGAGACGGGACCCAGCGACAAGCCAACGATTACCAGATGCTGCTCAACATCAAGAGCCGTCTGGAAGCAGAGATCGCCACCTATAAGCAGCTGTTGGAAGGGGCCGGAGGGGCGGTCTGGGGTGCTGGGGGGGGGGCGGCCATGGGTGGGAGCAGGGTCTCCAGAAACCAGGTCACGGAAGTGAGTTCGTCCGGGGGTGGGATAGGAGGCATGGGGTTGGGCAGGGCGGGGCTTGTGATGTCGTCAGGGGGCGGGGCGTCGATGGGGATGAGGTCATCCAGCTCTTCAGTTGGCTTCAGGAGCGGAATGGCGGAGTCGGATGTGATGTCATCAGGGGGCTTCAGGAGCGGACTGGTGGAGTCGTTGCCAGCCAGGGGCGGAGCTATGTCGATGAAGTCCAGCAGCTCCTACAGCTCGTCATCAGGCGGGGCGATGATGTCATCAGGAGGCGCCGCGGCGTCCGGGCAGGCCTCCTCTGTGACGTCATCAGGGGGTGGGGCTACGATCGTCAGAACCAGTAGAATGGAGGTTTCCTCATCCAACGGCTCCAATGACAGCGCGGCGATGATGTCATCAGGAGGCGCAGCAGTGTCTGGGCAGGCCTCCTCTGTGACATCATCAGGGGGTGGGGCTACGATCGTCAGAACCAGTAGAATGGAGGTTTCGTCATCCAACGGCTCCAATGACAGCGCGGCGATGATGTCATCAGGAGGCGCCGGGGCTGTGTCGATGTCGTCGGGAGGCTCCTCCATGATGATGTCAGGGGGCGGGGCTTCAGTTGTCAAGTCCAGCGTCACAGAGATCTCCTCCTCCACCCTCGGCGGCGTGACATCATCAGGAGGCGTCGCCATGGCGTCTGCTGGTGGTGAGACGGTAGAGGTCTCCAAGGTGACCAGGACCATTAGCTCAGAAGTCTCTTCAGGAGGGTCCACCGGAGGGACTGTGATGTCATCAGGTAGGCGCCGCAGGGGAATTTCACACTTCCTGGTTTCTAAGATGATCTTTTTTTTTTACTCTGCAGCAGAATGGGAGAACTTCATTGTTGTTCGTCCCCTCACTCTCAGGTGGTGTTGTGACAGAGAGTGGAACAGCTTTGCTCCAATCTGCTGGAGGGGCTGTGATGTCATCAGGCGGTGCCGGCTTGTCTGCCGGAGGGGCTGTGATGTCATCAAGCGGTGCCAGCTTGACGTCAGGCGGGATTGTGCAGTCCAGTTCTGTCGAGTGCAGCTCCTCCTCTGTCAGTAGCTCCTCCTTTGGCGGTGAGGTGGTGATGTCATCTGGAGGCGCCGGAGAAACTGCAGTTTCGATTGGATCTGGAGCAGGAGCCTTGATTTCTGGAGGCTCTGCTGTGATGTCATCAGGGGGCGCCATGGTGTCATCAGGGGGTGGTATGGTGGTCGATGGGGGCTCTGCTATGATGTCATCAGGAAGCACCACGATGTCATCAGGGGGTGGAATGATGATGGGTGGGGGCTCTGGTATGATGTCATCAGGAAGCACCACAATGTCATCAGAAAGCACCACGATGTCATCAGGTGGTGGAATGATGATGGGTGGGGGCTCTGGTATGATGTCATCAGGGGGTGGAATGGTTATGGATGGGGGCTCTGCCATGATGTCATCAGGAAGCACCACGATGTCATCAGGGGGTGGAATGGTGATGGGTGGGGGTTCTGGTATGATGTCATCAGGGGGTGGAATGGTGATGGATGGGGGCTCTGCTATGATGTCATCAGGAAGCACCACAATGTCATCAGGGGGTGGAATGATGATGGGTGGGGGTTCTGGTATGATGTCATCAGGAAGCACCACAATGTCATCAGAAAGCACCACGATGTCATCAGGTGGTGGAATGATGATGGGTGGGGGCTCTGGTATGATGTCATCAGGGGGTGGAATGGTTATGGATGGGGGCTCTGCCATGATGTCATCAGGAAGCACCACGATGTCATCAGAAAGCACCACGATGTCATCAGGTGGTGGAATGATGATGGGTGGGGGCTCTGGTATGATGTCATCAGGAAGCACCACAATGTCATCAGAAAGCACCACGATGTCATCAGGAAGCAGCACGATGTCATCAGGGGGTGGAATGATGATGGGTGGAGGTTCTGGTATGATGTCATCAGGGGGTGGTATGGTGATGGATGGGGGCTCTGCTATGATGTCATCAGGAAGCACCACAATGTCATCAGAAAGCACCACAATGTCATCAGAAAGCACCACGATGTCATCAGGGGGTGGAATGGTGATGGATGGGGGCTCTGGTATGATGTCATCAGGAAGCACCACGATGTCATCAGAAAGCACCACGATGTCATCAGAAAGCACCACAATGTCATCAGGAAGCACCACGATGTCATCGGGAAGCACCACGATGTCATCAGGGGGTGGAATGATGATGGGTGGGGGTTCTGGTATGATGTCATCAGGAGGTGGAATGGTGATGGATGGGGGCTCTGCCATGATGTCATCAGGAAGCACCACGATGTCATCAGAAAGCACCACAATGTCATCAGAAAGCACCACAATGTCATCAGGAGGTGGAATGGTGATGGATGGGGGTTCTGCCATGATGTCATCAGGAAGCACCACGATGTCATCGGGAAGCACCACGATGTCATCAGAAAGCACCACAATGTCATCAGAAAGCACCACAATGTCATCAGAAAGCACCACAATGTCATCAGGAGGTGGAATGGTGATGGATGGGGGTTCTGGTATGATGTCATCAGGAAGCACCACGATGTCATCAGGGGGTGGAATGATGATGGGTGGGGGTTCTGGTATGATGTCATCAGGAGGTGGAATGGTGATGGATGGGGGCTCTGGTATGATGTCATCAGGAAGCACCACGATGTCATCGGGAAGCACCACGATGTCATCAGAAAGCACCACAATGTCATCAGGAAGCACCACGATGTCATCGGGAAGCACCACGATGTCATCAGGGGGTGGAATGGTGATGGATGGGGGTTCTGCTATGATGTCATCAGGAGGCGTCATGTCCAGCAGCTCCTCCTCTTCCTCCAGCTTCTCAATGGGAGGTGAGACAGCGCCCCTTGCAGGTTTAGAGAGGAATTACATCACAGCCCCTGGTTATGGGTCTGTGGAACTTTTGACATGAAACTTTATGGAAGACAACTTAAATAATTTAAACTTTATTGTGTTAAACTTGATTCAAAGCAGCTTTGTATAAGACACGTCTGTTGAATGTAACTTCATTGATCCCGCTGCCTGTAAGCTCGAAACAGCTCTTGATTTCAACCAACTTGAATTTCTCTCCCTTCCCTCCCCTTCCCTCTCTCTCCTCTCTCTTCCCCCCTCTCTCGCTCCTCCATCCCATCTCTCTCATTCCCTCGCCCCCTCCCTCCCTCTCTCTACTCTTCTCTCCCTCCTCCCTCTCCCTCTCCCCCTCTCTCCCTCCCTCTCTCTCTCTCTCCCTCCCTCTCTCTCTCCCTCCTTCCCTCCATCCCTCTCTCCCTCCCTCCCTCCCCAGGCACAGTCTCCAGTGGGGAAATCACCATGACAACAACAAAGTGATTGTACATCCTGAACAGACACGCCTTCTTCCTCTTTGTACCTCTTTTCATCAGTAAACAACAAAACAAGAAACTGTGTGTATGCGTTTCTTCTCATCTCTGGTGGAACCACGGTTCTTAAAGGTTCCTGAACAGAACCTGGATGATTTCAGGTGGAGTCTTTTATTGAGGAAAAGGTTCCTTTGAATGGTTTTTGGGGTAAAAACGTCTCTACTGTCAATTACTGTAAAGATGAAGAGAAAAACAGAAGGGAAGATCAAAGAGAAAGAAAAGCGAGATAAAGAAGTGAGAGAAAGATGAAAGACATTGTGACTATCCTTTATTGAGTCAAATAAACCTTCTATACGTCAACACAGCCTCATCTACAATCAATACATCAACCAGTGAATCAATAAATGAACAGTCAATCCATTAGATTTTTAAAATTGAGTCAATTAATCAATCACCATCTACAAGCTGGTTGGATATTTATATATTCACAACAGACACCCTATCGAGCTAATACAAACCTTAAAACAATTTAAATACTGAGCAATGTCCTTGGATTATCTGAAAGGCCTAGCAACAATATGATTGGTTACATGGGGTGGTCGGAGAGATGTGATTGGCCATATGGAGGGAGTGGGGTGAGATTTCATTGGATGTATGGAGTAAGCAGGGATATTTAATTGGCTGCATGGATTGAGCAGGGAGATTGTATTGGTGGTATAGAGAAAGTAGAGATGTGATGTGTTGTCAATAAGCTGCACGTGTAGCTTGCAGAGTTTAAGCTGTAGCTGCAGGAACTAGTGCTTGCCACTAGGGGCAGTGTAGAGCACAGGCAACAGCAGACTAAAACACTATGAGACAAACACACAGGGACCACAGTTAGAGAGAAGAGGGAAGCCATTGCACATGGCCTCTAGCTCTCTTTCTCCTCCCCTCATACTCTGAAACCCCCCCCCCCCCCCTCTCTCTCTCTCTCTCTCTCTCCTCTCCTCATTCTCTCAACCCCCCCTCTGTCTCTCTCTCCTCTCCTCATTCTCTCAATCCCCTCTCTCTCTCTCTCTCTCTCTCTCCTCTCCTCATTCTCTCAACACCCCCCCCCTCTCTCTCTCTCTCAGAATATGTTGAGAGCGAATATTTGTCAATTTCCTAGGTAAGGGGTCAGGGTTCATTGGGTCAGGGGTTAGGGGTTGTCCAGGTATCTGTGCTGATCCCTGGCTGGTCAGAAGAGCAGTAGACACTTAGGAGAGAGAGCGGGAGAGGGGGCGGTGTGAGGGGAAGGGGGGGATGTGGGTTGATGGGAGGGAAAGGAGGGTGGTAGGATGGGAAGGGCAGAAGGCAAGGTGGGGGGTAGGTGGAGCGGGAGGAGGTGGTGTGATCGGGAAGGGAAAGGGGTGGTGGAAGGGGAGGAGCAAGGTAGGTGGGTGGCAGGGGAGGTGGGTGGAGGAGGGGGGAAGGAGGAGGAGTTGGGAGGGGAGAGGGGGTGGAAGGGTAGATGCACCGCTGGAGTTAGTTGCAGACTGAAACAATGTGTGCGTAGGGGTGTCGGTGGGGGTGTGTGATGGAGTGTGTGTAGGTGTGTGTGTAGTGGTGTCGGAGGGTTCTTGCGTAGGTGTGTGTGTAGATGTGTCAGATTGGTGTGTCTTGTTGGAGCTGATGTTGTAGGCGGTCGGAGGGGTGTGTGTTGGAGTGTGTGTAGGTGTGTCGGAGGGGGTGTGTGTTGGAGTGTGTGTAGGGCTGTCGGAGGGAGGGGGTGTGGTTGTTGGTTCTTGTGAAGAATTGCACATAACTTCTCCCTCTGCGATGTACCACACCTCATTGTGTCTGTTCAGCAACTTCAAGGGACTGGAAACGCACACACACACACACACACGCACGCACGCACACACGCACGCACGCACGCACACACAAAGAGAAAGCAGTCAGGACCCGGGACAAAGACTAGTAAAAAAGTGTACCTGTCGTAGGTGTATGTGTATATCTGTCACAGGGGTGTATGTACCTGTCACAGGGGTGTATGTACCTGTCATAGGTGTGCGTGTACCTGTCGTAGGTGTGTGTGTGTACCTGTCGTAGGTGCGCGTGTGTACCTGTTGTAGGTGTGCGTGTACCTTTCACAGGTGTGTGTGTACCTGTCACAGGGGTGTGTACCTGTCGTAGGTGTGTGTGTGTGTACCTGTCGTAGGTGTATGTGTATACCTGTCACAGGGGTGTGTGTGCCTGTCGTAGGTGTGCGTGTACCTGTCGTAGGTGTGCGTGTACCTTTCGTAGGTGTGCGTGTACCTGTCGTAGGTGTGCGTGTGTACCTGTCGTAGGTGTTCGTGTACCTGTCGTAGGTGCGCGTGTGTACCTGTTGTAGGTGTGCGTGTACCTGTCGTAGGTGTGCGTGTACCTGTCGTAGGTGTTCGTGTACCTGTCGTAGGTGTGCGTGTACCTGTCGTAGGTGTGCGTCTACCTGTCGTAGGTGTGCGTGTACCTGTCGTAGCCCACTCCGTAGTGGTAGGACTGGTTGTAGGAAGCGTGCAGGAGCTGCAGCTGCTTGGAGAGTAGGTGTGCGTGGAGTCTGGAGGACACTGACAACATCCAGCCCCCGTAACCTCGTACGTACACATCCATGTCAGGCATGTCTGTGAA
>BROE01000002.1:1618343-1658914 GCA_036571765.1 Plecoglossus altivelis
GGGGGAGTGAGGCGGAGAAAGAGGAGGAGGAGGAGGGGGAGGCAGGAGGGGGAAAGAAGAGGAAGAGAACGGAGATTGTTTTAAAACTACGGTGACACTCACTTCTCACACTTTAATCAAATAACACCTCTGCTCACCCTCTCTCTCCCATCCTCCACTCTCTCGCCTCCCTCCTGCCTCTCTTCTACCCCTTCCTCCTGCTCCTCCTCCTCTCCTCTTCCTTTCTAACCCTCTCTCCCCTCATCCTCCCTCACTCCTTCTTTTCTACGTCCCTCACACTTCATCCATCTCCACGTCCTCCTCATCCAGGGGCAGCTGGAGGTAGGGGTTGTTAGAGGCAGGGCGGAACTTGTATCCCGTCAGAACGAAGAAGACCAGCGTAGACGCCTCCACCAGGAACTAGGGGAGGGAAGGGGAGGAGAAGGGGAGGGGAGGAGGGAGGAGAGGGGAGGAGTAGGGGAGTGGAGGAGAGGAGTGGCAGGAGGGGAGTGGAGGAGGGGCAGCAGGAGGAGGGGTGGAGAGGAGGCGGAGTGAGGAGCGGAGGGTGGGGAGGAGATGGAAGGGGAGGAGGCGAGGAGAAGGAGAGGGAGGGAAGAAGGGAACAGTCATTCACATCACTATCATCTTCATCATCACCATCATCATCATCATCATCAATGGAGGCAGCGCACTAGCGCGGGTGTGACATCATCAGAAGTGGACGTACCTCATAGCACCACTGCCACTGGAAGGGTACGGTGACCTTCAGCAGGATAGCTATGATCCTGGTGAAGTAGATATAACACACGATCTGGAGGCACGGCGGAGAGAGATGACATCACAATGAGGAGACAGTAAGGGGGGGGGGGGAAAGGACACACGTCAGATATACACAGGACACACGGATCTCCCTCAGGCATACTAATCAAACCGGAGCAGGATGGATGGGTACTCACCATCACGTAGTAATGTCTGAAGAGCTTCAGCTTTTCCAGGTTCATGGCAGCTGAGGGGGACGAACGAAAGATGATCAGACGACAATGTCAACAAACAACAACAACATAAACATACAACATCAAATAAAAACAACAACAACAACAAACATCAAACATCAACAAAAACAACAACAACAACAACAACATCAAAACATATCAAAACTATTAGGTTTTCTTTACTTTCATTCAGTGCTAGATGGCATCTGTAAGTGGTGGATGACCTATAGCACACCATGTTAAAGTCAACCTACATGCAATTTCAACTGCATTTCATACATGACAATAATGTCTTGTATGTTGTTATGGCATTTTACATTTCGATTTTTTTCCAACTTTTCAAAACTTCATGGGGAAATATTCAACTTTTGAAAATGCGTAAACAAAAAATATATATACATATTTTCCTTAAGAAACGTTAAAATCATTCTTTTCAAGCTTTCTGGACTTTTCTCAGTAAAACGTCCTTCCAGACACTGACCAGACGACGGGGAAGAGGATGGCCCCGCAGCAGATCAGGTCCACCAGGAACAGAACCTCTTTCCAGAGGGCGTACTCACTGGTGCCCTCCTCCGTGGACTCGATGATGATGTAGGCCACGTTGGCCAGCACCTGTGACGCACGCAACGCATCACATGAACACACACACAACACATAACAACTCGTCAGACAACATAACAACACGACACACAACACACACCACATAACAACGGCACAAATAACACGCACAACACGCACAACACAACATGCACGCACACACACACATAAACGCACGGCGCACACACACACACACGATGCACACATACACACACGCAAACATACACACACACACACATACACCACATACCCACACACGCAAGGCACACATTCTATTTTTACACCTCCATATTTTCATAATTTGGCAGACACTACTTTTCAAAGCTGCAGACAAAAGGTGCATTTAATATGAACATTTAACACAAACACACACTCCAAGATAAACACACACACACCTCTCACAGATACAACATAGCCTCTCCACAGATACACACACACCTCTCCACAGATACACATAAGCTCACACACACACACTTCCAAGACACACACACCTCTCCACAGATACACATAAGCTCACACACACACACATTAACACAGCACACGTTAACACACAGCACACACAGTAACACCACACACAGCACACACCTTAAGACCACCACTCTCCACAGATACCACCGTTCACAGACACACACTCTATCAACACACACACACACACACACCACCATCTCCACACACACACACCAGTCTTCACAGCACACACTAACCTGCAGGGGGATGACGATCATGAAGATCTTTTTCTCCTTGTCAGACAGGATGTATTTAACAAAGGCCCAGCCAGTCCCGATCAGAGCCAGAGTGATGAAGAGGAGGGCTCCCTTTAGTCTGCACACAACCACAGGGTTAACACACACTACAACACAGGGTTAACACTACACACAAACACACAACACAACCACAGGGTTAACACACACCACAAACACACACACACACCACACAACAAGGGTTAAAACACAACACAAAACAAGCAGGGTTAACACACCACACACACACAGGGTTTAACACACCAAAGCGAGGGTAACACACACACACACACAACAGCAGGGTTATCACACACACAACACAACAGCAGGGTTAACACACACACACACAACAGCAGGGTGATGTAGTACACACAGCCTCTCTCTCACAGACCTACAGGTGAGTGATGTAGTACACACAGCCTCTCTCTCACACAGACCTACAGGTGAGTGATGTAGTACACACAGCCTCTCTCTCACACAGACCTACAGGTGAGTGATGTAGTACACACAGCCTCTCTCTCACACAGACCTACAGGTGAGTGATGTAGTACACACAGCCTCTCTCTCACACAGACCTACAGGTGAGTGATGTAGTACACACAGCCTCTCTCTCACACAGACCTACAGGTGAGTGATGTAGTACATGACAGCCCAGCCCTCTATTGGGTGTCCCTCTGTGTTGATGAAGTGATAGTTGATCTGTGGGAGAGAGCACAGACAAGCACCACAGTTAGGCTGAGAACAGACGTTGTCATGGACTAGTCAGGGTTCTAGCAGTCAGGGTTGTAGCAGTCAGGGTTGTAGCAGTCAGGGTTGTAGCAGTCAGGGTTCTAGCAGTCAGGGTTCTAGCAGTCAGGGTTCTTGTGGTCGGGGTTCTAGTGGTCAAGGTTCTAGCGGTCAGGGTTCTAGCAGTCAGGGTTCTAGCGGTCAGGGTTCTAGTGGTCAGGGTTCTAGTGGTCAGGGTTCTAGTGGTCAGGGTTCTAGCGGTCAGGGTTCTAGTGGTCAGGGTTCTAGCGGTCAGGGTTCTAGCGGTCAGGGTTCTAGTGGTCAGGGTTCTAGCGGTCAGGGTTCTAGCGGTCAGGGTTCTAGTGGTCAGGGTTCTAGCGGTCAGGGTTCTAGCAGTCAGGGTTCTAGTGGTCAGGGTTCTAGTGGTCAGGGTTCTAGCGGTCAGGGTTCTAGTGGTCAGGGTTCTAGTGGTCAGGGTTCTAGTGGTCAGAGTTCTTGTGGTCAGGGTTCTAGCAGTCAGGGTTCTAGTGGTCAGAGTTCTAGTGGTCAGGGTTCTCACACTGTGGAAGACCAGGGAGATAGCCTTTGTGAATGCCAGAGCTGCCATCAGCCAGTGGATCTTGAACACACTGTACCTGGAGACATACAGAAGCACACACATTAAACCAGGTGTGTGTGTGTGTGTACCTGTGTGTGTGTGTGTGTACCTGTGTGTGTGTGTGTGTACCTGTGTGTGTGTGTGTGTACCTGTGCTTCATGAGAGTGTAGACCCAGACTATGGCAGCAGTGAAGAAGACTGCAGCCATGCAGATGTAGAGTCGAGGCAGAGTGATCTCTGCTGCTGACAAGAACCCTCCTGGGTTCCTCTCTGTCACCTTCACCTGTAGCGCACACACACACACACACACACACACACACACACACACACACACGTTAATGCATACACGCACACACGTTAATGCATACGCGCACACACACGTCAATGCATGCACACACACATTAATGCAGACACACACACACACATTAATGCACACACACTCGTTAATGCACATGTACATTAATACACTCACGTTAATACACATATGCACGCATTAACTACCATTACCATGAACCCTCCCAGACGATCTCTTACCTGAAGGGAGTACTGCAGGTTTGTGCCAGGCTTCAGGTTGTTGCAGTAATGGAAGTTGAGGTTGTATAAGCCCTCGGCCAACGAGCCAATCGTCATGCGGAACTGGAGGAGAGAGAAACAAATGAGGCCATCTGGGACAGGTGTGAGGCCTGTGTAGCAGGAGGAGGTGCTGTGTACAGGAGGTGCTGTGTAGCAGGAGGTGCTGTGTAGCAGGAGGGCCTGTGTAGCAGGAGGAGGGCCTGTGTAGGAGGAGGAGGGGCTGTGTGGCAGGAGGAGGTGCTGTGTACAGGAGGTGCTGTGTAGCAGGAGGAGGTGCTGTGTAGCAGGAGGTGCTGTGTAGCAGGAGGAGGTGTGTACAGGAGGTGCTGTGTAGCAGCAGGAGGTGGTGTGTACAGGAGGTGCTGTGTACAGGAGGTGCTGTGTACAGGAGGTGCTGTGTAGCAGGAGGAGGTGCTGTGTAGCAGGAGGAGGTGCTGTGTGGCAGGAGGTGCTGTGTAGCAGGAGGAGGTGCTGAGGAGGAGGGGTGCTGAGGTTACAGGAGCGAGGTGCTGCTGCTTAGCAGAGAGGGTCGCCGTGCTGCTGTGTAGCAGGAGGGGGTGCTGTGTAGCAGGAGGAGGTGGTGTGTACAGGAGGTGCTGTGTAGCTGGAGGAGGTGCTGAGTACAGGAGGAGGTGCTGATTCCTCGCCCTCCCGCCCCCACCTTCCCCCACTCCACCCCCCCCGCGCCTCGCCTCCGGCCCCCCACCTCCTGTTCCCAGCCCCCCATCCCCCACTCGCCCTCCGCTCCCCTAACCGCAGACACCAAGTCTACCACAATGTGCCCTCATCTCCCCCCCCCTTACCAATGCCCTACCCATTCCAACCTACAACTCCTCCCTCTACTGCTCCTCCTTCTCCCTTCCTGAAGAATATCTGTAGCAGGAGGGGCTGTGTAGCAGGAGGAGGTGCTGTGTACAGGAGGTGCTGTGTAGCAGGAGGGGGTGCTGTGTAGCAGGAGGGGGTGCTGAGTACAGGAGGAGGTGCTGTGTAGCAGGAGGAGGTGTGTACAGGAGGTGCTGTGTAGCAGGAGGAGGTGCTGTGTGGCAGGAGGAGGTGTGTACAGGAGGTGCTGTGTAGCTGGAGGAGGTGCTGTGTACAGGAGGAGGTGCTGTGTAGCAGGAGGAGGTGCTGAGGACTCACACTGAAGCTGAAGGAGTCATTGGTTTTCTTCAGGTCAAGGACGACTTCCTTCATCTTCTCCAACTAGGGAAGGACACATATTAGGAAGCATCACATATAGGGAAGGACACATATTAGGAAGCATCACATATAGGGAAGGACACATATTAGGAAGCATCACATATAGGGAAGGACACATATTAGGAAGCATCACATATAGGGAAGGAGACATATTAGGAAGCATCACACATAGGGAAGGACACATATTAGGAAGCATCACATATAGGGAAGGACACATATTAGGAAGCATCACATATAGGGAAGGACACTAACAAACAGGAAGTACACAAACACGTGTAGTGCTCCTACCTGGATGGCAGTTAAGTCAGCGTCCTTCACATCTTTCTCCTCCTCCTTCGCCTTCTCCTTCACCTCCACCTCGTCCTCCTTCGCCTTCTCCTTCGCCTTCTCCTCCACCTTCTCCTCCACCTTCTCCTCCACCTTCTCCTCCACCTTCTCCTCCACCTTCTCCTCCACCTTCTCCTCCACCTTCTCCTCCACCTTCTCCTCCACCTTCTCCTCCACCTTCTCCTTCCCTCCACCTCGTCCTCCTTCGCCTTCTCCTTCACTTCTTTCTCATCTTTCTTCTCTTCCACTGCATCTTTCTTTTCTCCTTTCTGATTGGCTCCCTGGTTGTCGGTGGCAACATTCTTCTGTGGATCAGGGGGGACAGGAGCGACGTCTCTCCTCCTCCTGGAGCCTGAAGGCATCACATCACACAATATATCACATCACACAGTATATCCCATCACACAGTATATCACATCACATCACATCACACAGTATATCCCATCACATCACATCACACAGTATATCCCATCACACAGTATATCCCATCACATCCCATCACACAGTATATCCCATCACATCACATCACACAGTATATCACATCCCATCACATCCCATCACACAGTATATCCCATCACATCACACAGTATATCACATCACACAGTATATCCCATCACACAGTATATCCCATCACATCACACAGTATATCACATCACACAGTATATCCCATCACATCACACAGTATATCACATCACACAGTATATCACAGCACACAATATAATACATTACAACACACACATTTTCCAGCCCAGCTCCTCCACCCCCTTCCCTCCAGCCCTCAAGCCCCAGGCCTCCAGCCCTCAGGCCCCAGGCCTCCAGCCCTCAAGCCCCAGGCCTCCAGCCCTCAGGCCCCAGGCCTCCAGCCCTCAAGCCCCAGGCCTCCAGCCCTCAGCCCTCAAGCCCCAGCCTTTACCTCCAGTGCCACCAGATGCAGGGATCTCTGTTGGCTTCATCCTGGCTGTCAGCAGGCTGTCCTGTTCCCCATAAGACTTCACGTGGACCCTAAAGACACAAGTACACATATGAGCTAGCTGGAGGTTTCCCACCAAAACATTTCCCCCTCCCACTCTACATTTCTCTCGCTCTCTCACACACACCTGAGCTTGTCCACGTCGAATATGAACAGGATGAGCGGTTCATTGTTGGTAGGTTTGGTGATGGTCAAAGGGCATGTGGCTGTCTCCTCTGCCTGTAAGACCACAGCAACATGATCAACACACCCACAAACCATCTTGTCAAAACAGCAACAGCAACATCATCGTGCCCCCACATGTAGCGGAATGACAATAAAGCGCAACTTGACTTGAACTTGATCAACATCATCATTATCAGCATCGTCATCATCAACACACCCACAACCGCTCAGAATGTCAAAACATCAACAAATTCGTTATCTTTTAAAACAACGTTGAAGTTCTGCAGGATTTTTTGCAGTTAACTGTCTTACAACTGCGACGACACAGTTATGACACATCAACGATTCATGTTATGTCAGGTTATGTAGACTATGCTACATTATGCTTTGTCGCTGGATGCAGTGGGTCTCACGTACTCACAGTGTATGACAGAACTCCGTTCACGCGAGACTTCGACAGACTGAAGCCCACCTGAAGAGCAGAACGAGAACAGATGTAGTTATGACGCAAAACCATGCACGAACCGGAATCACACAACTGCAAGTTGTTCTCACCGGGTTTTTGATGTAATCCACATTTTTCGCGTTCGGTAAACGCAGAGAGATCAAGTCGACGTCTAGTGTTCCGTTGGCATAGAATCCGAAAGTGTTGAGGTGAATGACAAATCGACTTTCGTTCTGGGAAAGAGAGAGACGTTAGGGGGTTAACATAAGTGTGGTTGGGTGGGGGCGAAGAGAGAGGAAAGGACGTGTTAGCAAGATATCTGATAACGTATCACAACCATCAGAAGTCGGAGGCTTTTCACATATACAACGTGCTGGTCAATACTCGATACAAACTTAGCTGAACAACAAGGTGTTGATAGGATCCGCAAGCAAAAAATCTAACAGCACCGAGTTAACAATGTATTAGAGCTACAAAGCTAGTTGCACTGTAGCTATCTGGATAACTAGCCATTATTGGAAAACAGTTTGAGGTTGTCAAGCTACCCTTTTCGTTATAACTAGCTGTGCTCAGCTAGTTGTGAGGAATCTTGTTTTGTTTTTCGGCCACAACATGTAAACTAAGTGACGTCACCATCACCCGACATAGCTGGAGCTAAGCTAGCCTCGCTGCTAGCTGCCGTTTGCCAACTGTCAAGAGTGCTTTTGTGAGAAAATGGCGAAGATGATGACACAATGTTGTATTCAGGATTTGTGTTTATATTTACGTTAAATCACATGAAATAAAACGTGTTACCTTCAGATAGAGATTGTGTATTCTTGCCTCGCAGAAGGCCAGTAGTAACACGAGCAACGTTGGACCGAAAACTGTCGAAATCCCTCCTCGATTCTCTGCCATATCTAGCAAGTATCTGCCGATCTAACTGCCTCACCCAATGCAATAACCAGATCAAGTTTTTAGCTAACTTGTCAATAAAGAACTGTGTAAACTATACCACAAGTTGACAAACCAGAGATGGTGAATGTAGCGGTGTATTTCCTTAAAACTCTAGCTGGGAGCTACTTCCTGGTCCAACCAGAATGTACACGTCACCAGAGCAACGTCAACAACATTATTGCGATTCGGTAACTACAGCGCCTCCTAATGGAGGGAAGACAAGAGAAGCGCAAAACGATCAAGGAAAAAATATTGCACACATACAGTAGATGGTATGTTTTTTTAATAGTATATAGTAAGTAGCCCATGCTTGGATAGTAGCCTACGTATGCTTAGGCCTACCTTTCATGTACGAAAAATATACATATGTGTAATGATATGTAGAAATATGTATGATATATAGAAATAGAAATAGAAAATGTGTTTGATCATCCTATACCTTGACTAATACAAACAAGAAATACATGCTAAATGAAAATATCCCGATATACGGTAACCAATCAAATGAAACACCAAATTAAAAAACGTCACTAGGGTATAAAAAGACTGCAAATTATTTCATTCATTTTATACTTCCTATTTTCACAGTCATTCATTCACTGGCAAGAGCTCTAACATCACTGTCACCATATGCCAACAATTTGCTTTTAAAAAACGTGTAGCATGCAGAAGTCTGTCTTCTGTGATTTCCATTCCCAGTGAGGTGTTACCCTGGCTTAGGCTGTTTTGGAGAGAGAAGGCCATTCACTAACGCTTAGGAGTTCACGGAGGCATGTATGGTAGGTGTTTACTCGGGCCCACCACCAATGCTTGCACCCGCCACTTGACCACATGGGGTTGCATTGAATGGCGTTATCCCTGGCTGTGTTGGTGATGTGAGGAGGCCGCAGGCAGAAAAGGGGCGTGCAGAGGAGGAGTGTCCCCAGCTAACTCTGCTCGCTGGAAGAGACCCGAGAGAGAGGGGGGGGGGATTAGAGGGGAGGGTGAGGAAACAGAGGAGGGGAGATGAGACGGTGAGGGGTAGAAGAGGAGGGGAGCACGAGGGAGGGAGGGTGAGAAAAGGAGAGGAGGGGAGATAGAGGGAGGAGGGGTGGGAAAGAGGAGGGAGCGAGGAGGGGAGGGAGGGGTGAGAAAGAGAGGAGGGGAGATAGAGGGGAGGGAGGGGTGAGAAAGAGGAGGGGAGGCGAAAGGGGAGGAGGGGTGAGAAAGAGAGGAGGAGATAGAGTGGGAGGGAGGGGTGAGTAAAGAGAGGAGGGGAGAGAGAGGGGAGCAAAGGAGGGGTACAGACTTAGCTACAAGACGCTAATAATATAATAATAATAATAAATTAACATGAAAGTTAATGGAGTCCAAAAACACTAGTATTGAAATGTGGTGTCTGATTTGAACTGTGACATCACATTTCTGTTCTTTCTTTGTTTTGGATCGTCTCACCTCCGCTTTGATTTTTCAGTTTGTCTGCTAGAGAATTGAGATTCATGATCCTCAAGACCTCCTCTGTGATGGACACGGCTTTATTCGGCCACTTCGCCATGATGGAATCTATGGTCTCCTCTTTCCCCTTGTTCTTCAAGGCGCCACAGGGGATGGGCTCAAAGCTGTGTCCGTCCTGGCAGAGGTGCCACTGGAACATCTTCAGCTGCTCCGGGTCCAAATTCTCCAGGATTTTCATCAGAAGAACGCCAGTCATGTTGATTAACACTTGGAAAGACAGCGTGGAGAGAGGGACAGAGAGTGTATGAGAGAGAGAGAGGGACAGAGAGTGTAAGAGAGAGAGAGAGAGAGTGTAAGAGAGAGAGAGAGAGAGGGACAGAGAGTGTATAAGAGAGAGAGAGAGAGAGGGACAGAGAGTGTATAAGAAAGAGAGGGACAGAGAGTGTAAGAGAGAGAGAGAGAGAGAGAGGACAGAGAGTGTACGAGAGAGAGAGAGAGAGAGGACGAGAGGAAGTGTATAACGAGAGAGAGGGACAGAGAGTGTAAGAGAGAGAGAGTGTGTGTGTTTGTGAGTATGTGTTTGTGAGTGTGGAAGAGGGGGGGGGGGAGAGAGAGAGAGAGAGAGGGACAGAGAGTGGTATAGGAGGAGAGATAGAGAGAGAGAGAGAGGACAGAAGCTGTAAGAAGAGAGGGGGGACAGAGAGTGTATAAGAGAGAGAGAGAGAGAGAGAGAGAGAGGGCGAGAATGTAAGCGAGGGATGGAGAGGGACAGAGAGAGAGGGACAGAGAGTGTATAGAGAGGAGAGAGAGAGGGACAGAGAGTGTATAAGAGAGAGAGAGAGAGAAGGGACAGAGAGTGTATACGAGAGAGAGAGAGAGAGAGAAGAAAGGAAGGGCCGAGCAGTGATGAAGAGGTAGAGGGAGGAAGAGAAACAAGGCAAGTGAGAAGGGATTTTCAAAGTTAACCTTATTTTACGTGTTATGTAAAAGTTCATTAACCTACTGTACATTCCGTTACTATTTATTTTTACGTGACTGTTCATATTGACTGTTTACAAAGCGGTTGTTTATTTTCACAACAGTTATAATATATTGCTACGTTACTGACAGCAAGGTGTGGATTGCATCTACAATAGCTATCGTTTCCACACCAGTCCGGGTTTGGCATTCTGTCAAATTACGCAGAAAACTTCCCGTCAAATTGTGTATAATGATTAATCTCCGTCATCGTGGTAGATTAGATAAGACAGGAAAACGAACCCTACTTACAGGTTCTGTTTATGAAACTGATAATAACGTTTCCAACCCTAAAAAAAATACATTTGTTGTAACATTCCGCACTAAGACTTCCGGCTTGAAACGGCCACACTTGTGTATTTGAGTTATGGAATCAAGTCAAGTTGAGCTTTACTTTCATTTCTCTACATGCGGGTGCATACAGTGGAAAGAAATGTCTTGCCTGACAGAACCACGGTGCTACATAAACACAGACGTAAACAGCAATCAAGTCAATATATATATATTTTTTTTCCTATACATAAACTAAAAAATACAAACCATACAAAATATTCGAATTCTATCAGATGAATACTGTTCATGAGCAAAGAGTGCTGTGCTGTACATGTGCAAAGAATACGATCAAGTTCGTAAAACACTTTGTTTAGACACCGAATCCAACAGGTGAAAGTAGACTCCAAGCAGTTTGGAAGAAGGTGTTAACTTCCTAAAAAAAACATGGACAACTTAAAAAGGTCGCGCTTTCTATATGTTCTTCCTTGTTCTTCTCTGTACTTCTTTTCCGGGGACGCACATTTATGCGGGTGAAACGTTTTTTTTAATAACTGTCTACAAAACCCTTTACCACACACCACATCCACGTCGACTTCAAAATGCTCTTAACATTCTTACCTTTAAATCAGCCTTGATTATTGGTCAGAAATCAATGTGTGGAATCAATGAAAATCAATGTGAGACGCGCAAAAAAGACTTCCGTTCCTTTTCCGAGTAAGCGTTGAAGTGAAAGTCTGCCTCACAGAGCCACCGTGCTACAGAAGTACAGACATACAACAGTACAGGCAAACAACAATCAATTTAAAATAAATATAACAATTTTCCTATACATAAACTAAACAAGATACAAACTATACAAACTGTACGAATACTTACCGATGTACATGTACCTGTGCACAAACACTGTAATACCCATATGTACCGTATGTTCAATATCGTGTATGGTCCTAGAAAAAACCCCCAAAGGAGAAACACTAACCCTAATGCAGAGAGTAACTGGCTACATGCATGGAACACACCTGAGTTCTTGTATTCAAGGGAAGATAACACACCTATGATAAATTAGTAGTTGACGTCTCCAACTCATCTGCCTCCCCACAGGTGCACCTGGGGGGCAAGGTGAGGCGCGTCACAGCCTTCCGTACCTGCTTGGCTACCCTGAAGGGCTTCTCAGAGCGGGAGATTAAGACCTGCCTGAACCTTGAGCTACGCATGGCGCTAGGCTTTCTCCCAGCCAACGCTTCCTTCTCCAACAAGTGTGACGACATGCTGAAAGGGAATATGAGCATGGGCTTCTACCAGGGCTTCATGACCCACAAGGTGGAGGTCCTGGGCGGGGATCGCTACATGCCAGGCATCCTCTACCATCAGGATCAGGATCCATCTGAGGCCTACAGTGCCTGGATGACCAGCCTCCAGGCCAACCCTGACGTGGTCTCCTACGCCATCTTTCCCCTGCACCAGCTGGTGGACGACCCCCGGGTCAGCGCCAATCTAGGAACAGCCGTCAGCCAGNAGTGTTGTTGATTAAGTTCCATCCATCCATGTTGAGGGAACGGTCTCTGCTGCCCCCTGCTGGTGAGTAGGCTGATCTGCAGCACTGCTACTGAAACTTCAACCTGTATATGAAAACCCAGAAGAAAATGGAAGTCACACAGGACAAAGAACGTATTCAAACACCACACGCACCAAATAATCATTATAAATTGTGGTTCTGAAAGTTATAAAAGTCTGAACACGGAGATAGAATTCAAACGTGTGCATTTTGAAGGAGGATCTTTAAGCTTTCGACCAATCACTTTCCAATGTCAGTGTCTGTAACCAACATCATTGGTTGTATTCCTGTCACCGTAAAGTCTTCAAAATGCAACGTGGAGGAAGTTATGATCTAACTGTTATCTATTATAACTAACTATAATCTAACTGATGTAACTACATAAATCATTAAAATAATTAAACTGTAAAACATTCCACTACAGTAGGAGGCTGTTTTTCAACGTTGTCCAACAACGGTAGGATAATAATTCTTAAATGCGATGTCGTTTACATCCGGTAAGTATTTACTTGCGGGAAGCGGAAACGCTGACATTGCGAGTGGACCGCTGGATCCGTAGGAATTTGTAGAAGAGCTGGCACAGTATGTTATGCAGTATAAATACAGTGGATTAGCGAAGTATGAACAGCAGGTGTAAATTACTGGATATATTCAGTAGGTAGTAAAGCTGGATAGCATTGTGGCTGAAAAGGGCGTCAGTATTATTCACCATGAACTCTACTGGGCGAGCGAGAGAGCCCGGAGCGATTTCAAACGTATCTGTCCAAAGCATTATTGCCAAAATGTCACAATCGGATGCATTCAGAGAGTTTCTACGTGAGATCCTGTCAATGGCAGCTTTGGAGATATTCGGTGGAGTTGAAAAAACGCTTGCTGAGTACAAAGAAGAAATATCTCGTTCTGAGGAGGAGAGGAAGAGGCTACAACGGCTGTTGGACGTTGTTACTCAGCCTAAGATCAAGTTACACCGAACAGGTTCGATATTCGTACTCAGTAATGAAATGTCGTGAGGTCATTTTGAGCGAATCTTGAGTGTGATTCGGGAGTACCGAGTAGTCTCAGAGAGTGATTCGTTCATTTTCGCGTGGCCGAGACACACACAAAAAAGTAAAACTAACAAAAGCTTTAATTATCTCTTCGGAACAAATCACATTTACGTCTTACGCGAAAGTTGAACGAGGTAAACATGTCTATTTCCACTCCTTTGTCTCCCTAGCAGATCACTTGAAAAATGAAACGACTACAGGTTTGTTATTGTTATATTGTATCGTATTGTTATACGTTACTTCCAGTTCAGTTCAGTGCAGTGGAATAGTTTGCCGCAATAATCACATGCTTGTGTGATAATAAATGACCACTTCAAATCACACAAACGGACATGATGCGTCGTTTTGCTGCGGGAATGTTTCTTTGAGAATAGTATCTGCTTGTTTACTTGCACTAACTTAAAGAGTACATAAGAATGTGATACATGTTTGCAGTGGACGTATTCAGGCTAGGGGATTGGCTATAAAATGTGAATAACTTAGCAATGTATTTAAATGTAAAAAAAATTCTAATCGGATAAAAAAATTCAAGCTTCCGAAATTTCAGTCTGCTATTATTTGAATAGTGAAAGTTAGATCACCCAAAAATCTGAGCTGAAAAAAAATGATGCCAAGAAATTAACTTGCCAGACATATTAAACTAGAGAAACAAGTTATCTTTTTCTATGTATGAATTTTTGGAGTCTTTTCTCTCTCATGCATATCAAACCTATTATAACATCATAAGTATGTAACAGGCTAAAGTAAAAGAATAACGACCAAACAACTACACTAACCCTAACATTGGCTACATCTTACTGTTCTCTTGTCTCTTCTTCCTACAGGTGTGCAGCATCTCTCTCTCCTGAAGCCCCCACAGATTAAAGAGGAACAGGAGCTGTGGACCAGTCAGGAGGAAGAGCAGCTCCAAGGACTGCAGTCTGAAACCACAGACTCCATCTTCACTTCTCTCAGTGTGGAACATGATTCTGATACGGAGTATGTTCCACATCTTGTCCAGGCTGTTAAAGTGGAAGACATAGAAGAAGACTCTCTATCCAGCAGCTCAACTGAGGAGCAAATCAAAGCAGAGCCTCATGTACAAGACTATGCAGCACCAGAACCAGACAGTGACTCTCAGTCCCTCTCTGTTGTAGCTCCAGACTGTTCTGCAGCTCAGAGATTGGAGGAACATGGAGGAGTGATGTTTTTACAGAACAAAACGCATAACAATGAGGCTGTTTCAAGGAACAATCGACCACAGGGAAGTCACACAGGAAAAGCAATACATCAGTGTCAACAGTGTAACAAAACATTTGGTCAGAAATCTACTTTGGCTGATCATATGAGGACACACACTGGAGAAAAACCTTATCAGTGTCCACATTGTAACAAACTGTTTTCCTATAAGTGTAATCTAGTTGGACACCTGAGGACACACACTGGAGAGAAACCGTTTCGATGTCAACATTGTAACAAGACCTTTCGACAGCAGTCTGGTTTGGTTGATCACATGAGGATGCACACTGGAGAGAAACCATATCGGTGTCGAGAATGTAACGAAAGTTTCATGCGAAGGCATCAGTTTCTTGTTCATGTGAGGAAACACACAGGAGAGAAACAGTTTCAGTGTCAAGAATGTCAAAGAACGTTCATTTGGCGTTATCTATTGGTTCGTCATATGATGAGGACTTTTGTGTGTCATGAATGTAACAATACGTTCTGCAAAAAAAGTGATTTCGATGATCATATGCGGACGCACATAGACCATTTATCTTTTTAAGGTTACAAGGCCAATTTCATCGAACACCTGATGACTGTGGGAGAAATTTAAAGATGCACCACTTTTAAGTTTATTTTCATCTGTATGTGTACTTGATGTTTAATATCTTTGTGTTGCTGTTATATTGACTGCATAAGCACCCCTCATGTTAACATATTGCCTTCCGTTGTGTAGGTTCACCTCAAGTTCTTTAGTGTTTTAATATTATAGTGTTTAGGGAGCACCAATCCTTACTCAGACGAGACGTAAGAGGCTGGGGTCAGAGGTCGGGCTAAGAAGCAGGAAAACTGACTGATGTTTTTTGTTTTTAGTGGAGTAAAACAACCAAAAGATGAATCTGTTTGGACATTGAACTTTATTTTAACTGCATTCAGACAGTCTTTTAAGCTGCGTTGGTTGAAATTTGATTATAAAATGTTTTTTACGGCAAAATTCCACGAAACAATTGCACATTAAAACACATTGCAGAAAAACATTGCGTGCGAAAAACAGTCAAGTGTACATCAAACCTATAAAATTACCTCTGTAACTAACAAGTAAAACACCATGTGTATGCCATGTTTTGAGTGAGTGTAAAATGACAATACTGGTCGAAAGACAAGCGGGGGTGGCTAGCATGCACACGTTACTTGGTCTACAACGCTTATTCGTTAACGTATCTGTGATTTAATATCACCGATGAGAGGATGCTGGTTTGTGAACGTTCAGCATTTAAGTTCTATTAATAACATGAAAGGAACTACTTTAATGGTTATCAGCTACATCCTAAACCACGTGTATGTAGCTGTTTCTGACTGAGTAGAATCTTACAGACGATCGTTTGTTTTCCACAATCTGATAACGGCCGATGTCCACACACTAGACCAGGGGTCTCCAATCCTGGTCCTGGAGGGCCGCTGTCCTGAAGGTTTTCAGTGTTTCCCTGCTCCAGCACACCTGAGTCTAATAAAGGGTCATTATGAAGCTTCCACAGAGCTTGGTAATGGCTCATTCATTAGAATCAGGTGTGCTGGAGGAGGGAAACATCTAAAACCTTCATGACAGCGGCCCTCGAGGACCAGGATTGGAGACCCCTGCACTAGACACTACATACGTGGCAGGACAGCACTTTTTTTAAACAATAAATTGCCTTTCCGTGCGTTACAAACAACCAGGTATAATGGGAGTGTATGAAACGGTTAGAAATCATGCAAAACAGAAGATATAGTTTGCTCTGATATTCTGTGCATAGATAATGTAGAAGATTAATATGGGGAAAGGGCTTTCTAACGTTTGGGACTTTTTGCAACATCCAACCATAAATGCGAGTAAAAGTTTGGCTGAGTAACTTGTTCTTCGTCAGTGTAAAGTGGAAAATATATAGTGGTTAAGGAATGTTCTAATGACATTATAGTTATATGATATGATTTATATTATACTATACCACATACATATATACACATATGACATATATATTTTATATATATGTAAAAATTAATCATTGTAGGCCAACATGTATAAAACGACATACAATCTTGAATAGTTGGAACTCCACAACCGCAAGAAGCGCGTAATGTTGTTTAACTGCTGACCGGATAAACCTGATGTTTACATCCGGCACGAATTTCCAAAAGGAAGCGGAAGTGCCAACCACGTTCATGAGTGGACTGGCTAAAATTAGGACGCATGTCTAAATGCAGTGTGAAAACATTGGATCACTAGTAAGCACTTCATTTGTTGCTTCCTCGCAGTTAACATAAATAGAACCGGAGGAGTTGATCGTTATATATGACTACTGTTCGGTAAAAGCTCTTCCAGGCGAGAGACCAGGAGATAATAATAGCCAACAGTGTTGTGTATCAGATATACACCGCTAAAATGTCTAAATGGGATGAGTTTGGAGAATTCATCCGTGATATGCTAACAAAGGGAGGTTTTAAGATTTTTGGACGATTTCAAAAAACGTTTGCTGAGTACAAAGAAGAATTCTCTCGTTCCGAGGAGGAGAGGAAGCGGCTACAACGGTTGTTAAACGTTGTTTCTCCACCCAAGATCAAGCGACGTCGAACAGGTTCGTTACTCATTCAATGTTTTTGAGTTTTTATCTAATTTTGTATCGTTTCCTGATTAATACTATCAGTTCGGACGTGTTTGCTGTTCCAGTGTAGTTTTTTCATCTGGTTCTGGGTTGGTTTGTTTCACAATGGCTGACACACACAAGAGGAAGAGGCGATGGTAACTAATCCGACAGATAAATAAATTGTATGTAACATAACGTGACTTAAACACTACTTAGCCTATACTTAGAAGCAAATTCAACATACCCGGTATACAAATATTGTAGTTGGCATCAAGCGCAATAGCTCTAAAGCAGGGGTCTCCAATCCTGGTCCTCGAGGGCCGCTGTCCTGAAGGTTTTAGATGTTTCCCTCCTCCAGCACACCTGATTCTAATGAATGAGCCATTACCAAGCTCTGTGGAAGCTTCATAATGACCCTTTAATAGACTCAGGTGTGCTGGAGCAGGGAAACACTGAAAACCTTCAGGACAGCGGCCCTCGAGGACCAGGATTGGAGACCCCTGCTCTAAAGGATTGTCATGACCGTGGTTATTAATTCCTTAACACAAGAAAAGCCAAGTATTGGTCATCGGTGGTCGTGAAGACAAACATTTTTTTGTCCTCGTTCAAATCGAAGATTATGCTTCACCTAGATATGTTTTTAGTTTGAATGAAACGAAGATCTGACTGTTATTTAAAATGACAATCCTGTTGGTTGAATCGAACAATTGTCTCTGTGACTTTCTAAGGTTTTTATTATTCAAGTTTCAGCTGTACCACAAGCCCAGAGACTGACACTTACAGTTGTCCTTATCTACACTTATTGACACTGTGTTTTTGCACTGTTACATTTTTGCACTGGTCTGTTTTTACTGTCACGCTGTAGTTCACAGTTATGCACCATCAGACAAGCATATTCCTTGTATTTGTGTTGGGGATGTTATAGAACAGTTGTTTATCAGAAGGGTGTACAGAGGTGTGTTAGGTTTGCGTGAGCTGACCTTTAGTACAGAACAGAATGGAGGACAGAAAGAAGAGGCTGCGTGTTTTCAGTTGCGTCGTTAGGAACCCAGTTGAGGAATCTTGCGTTGACGTGGTTTTCCCGCTTCAGAAAGGTCAGTTTAGGATAGGGCTGTGTGTTTTCATTCCTCTCCAGTGTGTTGATGATTAACTCCTGTTGAGCAAGAGGTTTAATTGAACAAGCGTTTCTATTTTGACAGGTCTGGTCAGTCTGACCCAGACAAACGCACGTACCAACAGCAGTGGCAACAGACTTCAGTCGCTGAAACAGTGGGGCAGGGGGCGATTGCATTCCCAAAAAAACTTTTAGCAGGTCCTTATACGAACCCTTGCGCTCTCTTTGGAGGTCAGAGTGACCCAAAACTATGTTAAATGCACATGCGCACCCCCACAATGAGACATTTAGCTTGTATGTGCTTGATTGAACTCAGGCAAAACTGAATATTTCTGATTCATGCACAGCATGGCTGCACATTTCAGTGCCCAAAAGGGTAAACATGCTATTAACCTGCTTTATTTCAAAGGTTGAAGGTGGGGTCTTTTTGACCATGAGGACAGGGTGAGTTGCAGAATCCGAAGAGAGCACGAGGGTTAAGTGGAGACAGCTATCTGGAAGGAGTGTTATTCAGGGGCTGTTGGTGTCAGACGCACATCTGGCAATATGGGACCCCCACCAGCAAGATGACGTCTATGCACTCGTTATTAATCAAAGATAGATGGAGATAGATGGAGATAGATGGAGATAGATGGAGATAGAGATAGAGAGATAGGCAGATCGAGATAGATGGCATTGGCTACCTCTAATTGCTGTCTCCTCTTCGTCCCCCAGATGTGCAGCATCTCTCTCTCCCTGAACCACCACAGATTAAAGAGGAACAGGAACTGTGGACCAGTCAGGAGGAAGAGCAGCTCCAAGGACTGAAGTCTGAAACCACAAACTCCATCTTTACCAGGGATTCCAACTTGCATATCAAAACATTTCTCAGTGAGAGATTAACAGCAGCGGCTTCAGAGATTTTTGAGACTTTTGAATCAACTTTTGCCGAGTACCAGGAAAAGATCTCTCGTTCTGAGGAGGAGAGGAAGCGGCTACAACGGCTGTTGGACGTTGTTACTCAACCTGAGATCACGTTACACAGAACAGGTTTGATAATCGTACTTTCACGGTTTAAGCTGGTGGATGTAGAATCATTATGTTATAAGAAGGGGAAGCTACATTGGAATGGCCAATGCTGTTGGACCATGTTTCACAGGGTCTGTCCAACATAATTATTTTTGTGTCTTCCTTGTTGACAGTGTTAGTCTTCCTATTAAGTCATGATGGTATCGTCAGGAGCGTTTTAGCTGTCAGGTCTCCAAGAGATGGTGCACTTTCTTGTGGTTAACTACACTGTTCTTCACAGAGACCAACTGTTCTCTTCTTCCTACAGATGTGCAGCATCTCTCTCTCTTGAAGCCGACACAGATTAAAGAGGAACAGGAGCTGTGGACCAATCAGGAGGAAGAGCAGCTCCAAGCATCGCAGTCTGAAACCACAGACTCCATCTTCACTTCTCCCAGTGTGAAAAATAACTCTGATCAGGAGGGCTTCTCTGTGTGTTCACATCTTGACCAGACTGTTAAAATGGACATCAGAGAAGGAGACTCTTTATCCACCAACACAACTGAGGAGCAAATCAAAGCAGAGCCTCATGTACAAGACTATGCAGCACCAGAGCCAGGCAGTGACTCTCAGCCCCTCTCTGTTGAACATCAGAGTTTTCTGGAAACTTTGGAATCCAAGAGAACACATGTAAACGAGTCTGTCTCCTGGGATAGTCTATTTCAACAATGCAGCGAGAGATTCAGCCACAATTCAAATCACACGTCGGTTACAATGTCTCAGAGTGTGCCATCCAAGCAGCATAAAGGACTGGACTTTCTCCAGAACATTAACGAGATGGACTCGGAGGGCGAGCAGTGCGTGGACGGAGAGGACGACGGAGACGAGTGCTGCGTTGTCTCGGATTCGGGCTCAGAAACAGACTCTGAAGTGGAGCGTGCGGGAGAGTCGTGGTGGCGAGACACGGCGAGAGATGGTACAGTGTGGGTGGAGCAAACAGCCAGCTGTTCCCGGGGGAGGGGGCGGGAGGGCGGAGCTATAAAAGAAGTTCCTGGCCCCACAAGCTTCGCGAAGGATAAAATCAAAAGCCCACTTAGCAGTTTCCTGTGTTTGATTGACACGGAAATGTGGCAGAAGATTCGACTGTACACTGAAGCGGAAGCAGAGCGGAAAAGCGAAAAGTTCAAAGTGTCCGACGAGGAACTGAAGGCGTTTGTGGGTCTCGTTTACCTCAGAGGCATCATGGGAGGTACCAGTGTGAAAGTGGACGACTATTGGTCAGCTGATTTGGGGAATTCCATTTTCAAAGATACAATGTCTCGTCAGAAGTTCCGAGACATCATGCGTTACCTCCGCTTCGACGACAAGAACACACGGTCGGAACGCCTGCTGACAGACAGGTTTGCGATGATGTCGGAGATATTTGACAAGTTTGTGAAAAACAGCATAGCTTCTTACACGCCGGGAGAAAACATCACGATCGACGAACAACTTCTGCCAACCAAGGCTCAGTGTCGCTTCACGCAGTACATGGCCAAGAAGCAGGACAAATTTGGCATTAAATTCTGGGTGGCCGCAGATACGTCAACCAAATACATGTTGAACGCCCTGCCTTATCTTGGCAGAGGTGACAGTGGTGCGGATGGGCCGCGCTTTTCGGACAGTGTTCTGATGCACCTAGTTGAACCTTTCTTGGGAAAAGGAAGAAATGTAACAACTCATAATTTCTTCCCTTCGTTGGCGCTGGCCAACAGTCTTTTTGCGTACAAAACCACCGTTGTCGGAACAGCAAAGAAAAGCGTCAAAGGGATGCCCCGGTGTGCGCAGGCGCAGGGCGAAAGGTTTTCTACCAAGGTGTTAAAGGCTGGGAAGGTGTCGCTCACGGTCTATCAGGCCAAAGCCAAGGCAAACATGTGCATCCTCAGCACCATGCATCAGACTGTTTTAACTGACGATAGTGCCAAAAAACTTCCCAACACTGTTTCCTACTACAAAAGCACCAAGGCTGGTGTGAATGCACTAGACCAAATGGCACGACAGTATTCAGTAAGAGGAGGCAGCCATCGTTGGCCGGTAGCCGTGTTCTACAACATCTTGGATCTGGCTGCAGTTAATGCCCACATCCTGTACACGCAGAGCATGAACGTGAGGATCAGCAGGAGGAAGTTCATCCTGAGGCTGGTGAAGGAGCTGTGTGCTCCTCAGAAGAGTTCCAAGGTCGAGGAAGCTCGGAAGAGACTTCTACCTGAATCTACCTTCCAGCCTTTGAAAAGGAGACGGTGTCAAGTCAACCGATGTTCGGGGAACAAAACGTTTGATATCTGCCAAGCGTGCAAGCGGCTTGTTTGTGGAAAATGCTCTAAGAATTCACCAAAATTGTGTTTGGAGTGTTGACGGAATGGTGTGTCAAGCTGTGCTTGGACTGTCGACACAGTGGTGTGTAAAGCTGTGTTTGGAGTGTCGACACAGTGGTGTGTCAAGCTGTGCTTGGACTGTTGACACAGTGGTGTGTGAATCTTAAGCGTGGTGCATTGTTGTGTTGGGTTTTTGAGTTGTCAGTCATGAAATCAGAGAAATCACTACTGATCTGGAAGGGTTCTAGGATATCACTCATCTACACAGACATCCTCCCACTATGCTTTTCTGTTTTCTGCTGGTAGATCACTGATATTTCCAAATGCACGTTTTACAACATTGATCACTGGTGTACAGACTTGCGCATGTATGTTTGCTGGGTGGGTGGATTCAATGACGATGTAAATACTTTTAATTCTGACTCTTGTTTTAACTTACAAATGTCAATGTATTGACAGATCTCTTGCTGTTAAAACTATTGTAAATCGCACTGTTAAAGTTTAACATTAAACATTCCTCACTTATTAACATTTTGGGTCTTCCAACCTATTATTTCTGCAAATTAAATTAAGATGGCTTGCGAAAGCGGGATACTGCTATGTAGCAACGCTAACTTGTCTAGCTATGCACGTTTTTTGTACATTCAACCAGTTAAACATCCACTACAAGCTATCCAAAATGTGTTTTTAATGAATGAAACAAGCAAAGCTTGCTACTTAACAGATAGAGTATTATGTCTAGTAACGTCAACGTGTAGGCAATGTATTGGCTTGGCTAGCTAGCTAGCTGGTATAGCCTACTAACTGCGCTACCATCAGCTCTTAACTTCACTGTCTACGAGCCTGGAAAATGGATCAAATAAGCATAGTTTTCGCACAGCTAGCTAGTTCCATAACTACTCGTGTGATTCACACGCGTCGTTATAAATACCATAGTTAATAATGTATCGATTATAGCCCTATCCTATCGTACGGAAATGAGCTCTGGGGACTGAGACAACAGCACATTCCAGGTTTTAGTTAACGCGTCTGAGTTACAGACTCCGCCTGTTCAGTTCAGTCTCTTGGCAAGTTGAATCTTTGATAGCTTGATAATTCGATTCAAAGCCTCATGTACAAGTACCATAACCACAACACTATACTATACTATAACACACATCTTGTGTACAAGACCAGGCCTCATGTACAAGACCATGCAGCACCAGAACCAGGCAGTGACTCTTAGTTGAACATCAGAGTTTTCTGGAATCTTTGGAATCCAAGAGAACACGTGTAAACGAGCCTGTCTCGTGGGATAGTCTATTTCAACAATGCAGCAAGAGAGAGATGTTTGATAATCTTTGATCTTCCCAAGATAGTCATTGTCTGTATGAATGAAACCAACACAGGCAGGCCATTGGCTTCTTTGCATTTGCAAGAAATCAAGGAGGAAACTTTGGACGTTGTACACCAACAGTTAATCTACTCCAGATTGGTACGCTATAAAGTAAACTGACCCTGGCTTTACAAAACATAAACACATGAATTACAGTAGAACACACAAAATCTAATCTAAAAGATGCCAACACACATCTTTCAAGGGTAATGTCATAGCTACTAGAAAGTACAGCCTGTTATCACTCCTGAGGAGTAAGTGTATTCAACCACTACATCGCTTACATTTGTAAATTCTTTGTCACTTTCTTACACAGAAAGGTTTATAGCCCAATACAGTCTGGTGGCTGTTACAATTATAATCATATCTGTAGCCTAATATTTGTTATTTATAGTAGTAATATTAGATAACTGTAGGATGAGACATGTTTGTTAATTACCCATGAGCCTTTGGGGATGTGGAAACGATGATTCCACTGTATCACAGCACCCTAACAGAAAACGAATACAAAATACAAAATTATTTTCCAATGTTTCCAATTCTCACAGGGTGCCGTTATGTTTTCATTAGGTGTCCAGGGAGCAACAGTCAGAGAAAGTTTGTTCAATCTAGACAGATGTTTATTGCTGTCATACAAACAACATTGTACCGTCAGATCATTATTTGATTGCAACAGTCAAAGTCATAGCATTCAGGTGTTGTTGAAATAAACAGTCAAATAAAGATATTTTGAAACAAGACAATCTTAATTCTAACATTCCTGAAAGTGATTTTTTCTCTCCTACGTGTCTCTGTTTAACCTAGCAAACTGGACTTCTGACAGTTTGGTTACATTGTTGAGACCAGTGTAATGTTTTATGTGTGACTTTCCAATAGTCTATTTTTCACTGGAAGAGCTTAATTTGTTTGTGTTCTGTTCTGTAAAAGCATTTCTCCTTTAGGTTGCTCCTCCTCCAAACTCTGAGCTAAGGGACAGTCAGGAGCTGCAATAGACATTCGCTTGTCACTTGAGACATGGGACTATTTTGATTTATAACTTAAATTTAGGTTAGGATGTTGACACTGAAATGGTTTCTCTCCTGTGTGTATTCTCATATGTTTAACAAGATTACCTTTGTGAGAAAATTGTTTGTTACATTGTTGGCACTGGAAAGGTTTTTCTCCTGTATGTGTTCTCATGTGATCAACAAGGATACATTTGTAAGCATATTTCTTGTTGCACAGTACACACGGAAATGATTTCCTCCTGTGTGCGTTCTCATATGATCAACAAAATTACCTCTGTGAGTATACCGTTTGTGACATTTTTGACACTGATATGGTTTCTCTCCTGTATGTGTACGCAGGTGTTTAACAAGATTCCCTTTTTTAGAAAATTGTCTGTTACATTGTTGGCACTGATGTGGTTTCTCTCCTGTATGTGTTCTCATGTGATCAACAAGAATATGTTTAGCAGAAAATCGTTTATCACATTGTTCACACTGAAATGGTTTCTCTCCTGTATGTATTCTCATGTGTTTAGCAAGATTACCTTTGTGAGCAAATTGTTTATGACATTGTTGACACATATGTGGTTTCTCTCCTGTGTGTAATCTCATATGTTTGAGAAGATTACCTTTGTGAGCACATTGTTTGTGGCATTGTGGACACTGATAAGGTTTCTCTCCTGTATGTGTTCTTGTGTGTACAATAAGATTACCTTTTTTAGCAAATTGTTTGTTACACTGTTGACACTGATACGGTTTCTCTTCTGGGTGTGTTTTTATGCGATCCACTAAAATACTTTTGTAATCATATTGTTGAGACTGAAATAGTCTCGCTCCTGTGTGTGTTTTCATGTGTTTATCAAGGTTACCTTTCAAAGCACATCGTTTGTTACAATGTGGACACTGAAAAGGTTTCTCTCCTGTGTGTGTTCTCATATGATCAACAAGATTACCTTTGTGAGAAAATTTTTTGCTACATTGTTGGCACTGATGTGGTTTCTCCCCTGTGTGTGTTTTCAAGTGATCAACAAGAACACTTTTTTGAGCAAATCGTTTGTCACATTGTTGACAATGAAAAGGTTTCTCTCCTGTGTGTGTTCTCAAGTGTTTAAGAAGAGCACTTTGGTAAGCAAATTGTCTCTTACATTGTTGACACTGATGAGGTTTCTCTCCTGTGTGTGCTTTTTCAATGTGTTTAACAAGAGCACTTTTTAAAGAAAATCGTCTCTTACATTCTTGACATTGATGAGGTTTCTCTCCTGTGTAACATCTCTGTGGTCTATTGTCCCTTAGAAGAGAAGCCTCATCATTTTGGGTTCTGTTCTGCAGAAGCATCACTCCTTCATGTTCCTCTTCCTCCAAACTCGGTGCTGCAGGATAGTTTGGAGGTACAATAGAGAGGGGCTGAGAGTCACTGCCTGGTTCTGGTGCAGCATAGTTATGTTCTTCAGGCTCTGCTTTGAGTGGCTCCTCAGTTGAGTTGATGGGTAGAGAGTCTCCTTCTCTGTTCTCCACTTTAACAATCTGGTCAAGATGTGAACATTCAGAAAAGCCTTCCTGATCACAATCGCATTTAACACTGAGAAAAGTGAAGATGGAGTCTGTGATTTCAGACTTCAGTCCTTGGAGCTGCTCTTCCTCCTGACTGGTCCACAGTTCCTGTTCCTCTTTAATCTGTGGCAGCTCCGGGAGAGAGAGATGCTGCACTTCTGGGGAGGAAAGTGAAAACAAATGTACCTGCTTGTCATCATTCTGCAACCTAAAAAACCTGACAGCTAAAAACATACCAATAGAAATCAATCAATGTCTGTAGACATTAAGGTGCTCTTAGCAGGCTAGAGGTGTTACGGTGGACCTTCACCCCAAAAGGGGGGAATCTGCCTCAGGAAGACTCTGATTGGATCTAAACACTGTCATGAAGACGGTTTGTCCAGCTACCCATTCTTCCATGGCAATTATTCTAAACACAGTAGATGAAAACATGAATGAATACCAAACCTTGTCTGTGTAATGTGATATTGGGTTGAGTAACAACGTCCAACAGTCGTTGTAGCCGCTTCCTCTCCTCCTCAGAACGAGAGATTTCTTCTTGGTATTCAGCAAGTGTTATTTCAACTGCCCCGAAAATATCTGAAGCTGCCGTTGTTAATCTCTCACTAAGAAATGCTCTGATATGCAACATGGAGTCTGTGGTTTCAGACTTCAGTCCTTGGAGCTGCTCTTCCTCCTGACTGGTCCACAGCTCCTGTTCCTCTTTAATCTGTGGTGGCTCCGAGAGAAAGAGATGCTGCACTTCTAAGGGGAGAAGGAGACAAATTGACCGACTACATGAATTATTTATTCTGCAACTCAACATGTCTCTGTCTGCTGACAGTAGACCAGTGGTTGTGATCTTAGCAGGATGTGAGAGGGAGAGACACTGTTTAAACATCAAACCTGTTCGGTGTAGCTTGATCTTAGGCTGAGTAACAACATCCAACAGGCGTTGTAGCCGCTTCCTCTCCTCCTCAGAATGAGAGATTTCTTCTTTATACTCAGAAAACATCATTTCAAAGCCCTCAAAAATTTCCAAAGCCGCCATAGTTAGTCTCTCGCTTAAAAATTCTTTGATCATGTTTAATTTAGACATTTTAACGTTTAAACATTCTGTATTTTCAGACTTCAGTCCTTGGAGCTGCTCTTCCTCCTGACTGGTCCACATTTCCTGTTCCTCTTTCATCTGTGACAGCTTCAGGAGAGAGATGCTGCACACCTGTGGGACGAAAGAACAGAAAACATTTGAACGTGGCCTCGTGTGTGCCAACAGCTAGCATGCAGGCATACGCAGCTACATTTGAACGTGGCCTTGTGTGTGCTAGCATACAGCTAGCATGCAGGCGTATGCAGCTACATTTGAACGTGGCCTTGTGTGTGTGCTGACAGCTAGCATGCAGGCGTATGCAGGTACATTTGAACATGGCCTTGTGTGTGCTAGCATACAGCTAGCATGCAAGTGTACGCACCTACATTTGAACATGGCCTCGTGTGTGCTAGCATACAGCTAGCATGCAGGCGTACGCAACTACATTTGACAGATGGGTCTGCAGGTTCCACAGACACAAACATCACACAAACACTATGTTGGACTTAAATAACGATGATAGACATACCTAATGTTTAAGCATGTCTCCACTGTATATTTGGGACATTCTGCCATATTCTCCTACTGTGCACACTGTCCACACTATCAAAAAGACTTTTGCTCTGGAAAGTGTGGTTTGTAACCTTTGATTCAGATTAATATACGTACATTAATTCTTTTGCACTTCTGGTTAGAAGCTAACTGCATCTTCTTTGTTCTTGTACTCTGCACAATGACAAAGTTTAATCTAATCACTGCACAGAATTATTATTATTATGGAACTTGAATGTAATAAACCATTTCCTTGACTCTGACAAACGAAATACTGTCAGACTACACTTCATTTACCTGAAACTCTGCAGACGTCTCCTATGTGTACTGTTTGTTAAGTCTGTAACTTGACAAGAAAGCCCGAGTTGTACAAGTCAATTTCCCATTAGAGCAGAGGAAGTATCTGCCTCAAACCTCCGTGTGTATAAAATGTAAATCTACGAACGTAGAATTGAGATCCATAAAAGCCTTTAGTAAAAAGATCGACGAATGAAAACTTTATAAATGTCAGTTCAAAAGGTGCAGCCAACTATACAAAAAGGAATATTTACACATGGTTTTCATTTATTAGCTATAGAGTTACACGTATCCTATCGGCGACTGTCGTATTGGCTATTCGCAGATCCGTTTAATGTTTGTAAAGATTTTTGTGAGTTTTTAAAAGGGATTTTTTCGGTTTGTGCACTTTTTGATCTACCAATTCTACGTGCACACGTAATGTTACTCAATTCACACAAATAATATTGAGACAAATATATTTGATATCAAACCTGTTCGGTGTAGCTTGATCTCGTGCTGAACGACCGTCGTGTCCTCTCACCCGTGGAATCACTCTTTGTAGCTCAAAAAGCGTTTTTCAACTCCATCTCCATCTCCATCTCCAGCGTTATATTGTTAGTGTCTCACGGATACATTCTCAAAACGCTTTAAATAACTTGGATATTTTGGTATTTTCGATTGTAGAACTTTGCTCATCGGAGTTGAAGCCTTTAAGTTTCCTAACAAGCTAGTTTACTATCTTCTCTACTATTTAGTCCAAGAGGCTAGCGTTTCCGCTTCCGGTACGTAGTCTAACCCAAACCGGAATATCAAGATGTTCCGGTAATTATTGTTCCCCCACTATTTAGGTAACTTTATTGATACGGTGGACTTTATTTGCGCTTACCGTAACTGGACAACTATACAACTGTAATAGGCCATGAAGGATATAATCATTTACTTATGCTAGCAATGCAGTATACAATTATTTACTTATGCTAACCTTTAAGATTTGTAAGGCAGACGGGCAGTACTTGCTTCTTAGTAAGTACTGCCTGTCTTACTACTTCTCAGTAGTTGCATGTGTTACATTTCATGCAAGAAATGTAACACACTGTTGGAATCAAGAGGGAGTCGACAGTCCACGCATAGTCAACAGTATGATGTATTCCATGTATGATGTCTTATCTCAGGATGTGGGAAGTAGGGAACTTCTTCTTTGTGTGCAGAGTCATATAAAACAACACCTGGGAGAGAGAGGCAACAAAGGGGGTCCTCTCAACCACATAAGGAGATAAGACAGCCCTTGAACCATGGGCGGAAACCACCGAAGGCAGAGGAGCTCCTGTCCTTAATAATGCTTAATGTTAGCTATATTACCTCAGGTCTCTCAAGGAAAGGTGTCGTTCTTCGCTGTGCCGAGCGTAAGATGCACGTAGCTGTGTGCTGTTAGGGACCTTGGAGCGACCCGGATATCTGTATTAGAATTGTACTGTCAGCAAATAAACTTAATTGAACTTAACTATACTGAATCCTGGTGATCCATTTTACCACCCTTGATGCGTGAACACGTAACAGAGTAAAATCATAGGCAAACTTTTTTTTAAAGAATTTATTTTCAAAATGTATAAACCTTTGGTAGAGAATAATTGACATTAGTCTTCCACACCAAGAGGACAGGGGGAAGGGACTTCCTGAAAGGCTGAAAAAAGTGGTTCCGGCCTGTATATTAAAATCTATCCATTTAAATGGCAATGGAGTGAAGAAAGAGATGCATGTTACTGTGATCATTATTTAGAATGAAGATCATCAGTCTTCTTCAGACCTCTGTTGTTCAAACAGTCTAAACTTTATAAAAAATAAAATTTATTTTAAAAATAAATCTTAAAACGAATTTTTCAAAAGAAAATGCAAGCCTTCCAAAATCTTTCACTAAACATTTTGTTCGCCTTCCAAAAATAATGGTGTCGAAGGTGATGGGAGATAATCGCTATCTAAGGTCGAATGTGACACTTGCTTGGCACCAACACATACAAAGGACGAAGCTAATCATAAATATATTAATTGGATAGAAAATAAACACACTGTCATTTCTAAAATGGTCTTCTGACATGAAACGTTACTTCCTTCACACTATTGTTTATCTCCTGTGTGCTTTTTCATGTGACTAAAAAGAGATTTTTTGTGAAGAAATTGTGTATTGCATAGTTGACACTGAAAAGGTTTTTCTGATGTGTGTGTTCTCATGTGATCAACAAGATAACATTTCTTTGTAAATTGTTTGTCACATTGTTGACAATGAAAAGGTTTCTCTCCTGTGTGTATTCTTATGTGTTGCAGAAGAGCAGATTTGAAAGCAAATTGTTTTTTACATTCTTGACATTTATGAGGTTTCTCTCCTGTGTGCTTTTTCATGTGACTAACAAGAGATTTTTTGTGAAGAAATTGTGTAGTACATTGTTGACACTGAAAAGGTTTCTCTACTGTGTGTGTTATCATATGATCAAAAAGATAACATTTCCTTGTAAATTGTTTGTCACATTGTTGACAATGAAAATGTTTCTCTCCTGTGTGTGTTCTCATGTGTTTCAGAAGAGTAGATTTGAAAGCAAATTGTTTTTTACATTCTTGACATTGTTGAGGTTTCTCTCCTGTGTGACTTCCCTGTGGTTGATTGTTCCTTGAAACAGCTTCATTGTTACGTGTTTTGTTCTGTAAAAACATCACTCCTCCATGTTCTTCCAATCTCTGAGCACCAGAACAGTCTGGAGCTACAACAGAGAGGGGCTGAGAGTCACTGCCTGGTTCTGGTGCTGCATAGTCTTCTACATGAGGCTCTGTTTTGATTTGCTCCTCAGTTGAGCTGCTGGGTAGAGAGTCTCCTTCTATGTCTTCCACTTTAACAGCCTGGACAAGATGTGAACATACAGAGGAGCCCTCCTGATCAGAGTCATGTTCCACACCTAGAGAAGTGAAGATGGAGTCTTTGGTTTCAGACTTCAGTCCTTGAAGCTGCTCTTCCCCCTGACTGGTCCACAGCTGCTGTTTCTCTTTAGTCTGTGGGGGCTCTGGGAGAGAGAGATGCTGCACTTCTGGAGGAAGAAGAGACAAGAGTTAGTTTTGACCAGATTAATCATGTTACACTGTTACTTCTATACCTAATCAAACACAATGGAAAATGCATTGTAATTCAATGAGTCCTGACCACCTCATTCAAGTAACAATCTGTAATTACAGGAGTAGTCATGGAGAAGTCTGTATTTACCAGCCATTTCAAGAAGATCCCATTAGAAGATCACTGTAAATCTGAGTTAGTCAGAGTGATAATCTTCATCCTTTGATGAGCCAAGTCTATCCTGATGGTATCTCTTCCAGGAAGGGGAGGCCTCACAAAATGATGTCATATGCTACAGCCTTCAGAGTCACTAGATATCAGCTCATTCTAACACCCACCTGATCATGTGACACTGTCCTTGACGAAGCAATATTCTAGACACAGCTGCATTCTAGACACAGCCGCATTCTAGACACACCCGCATTCTAGACACACCCGCATTCTAGACACTGCAGCATTCTAAACACAGCAGCATTCTAAACACAGCAGCATTCTAAACACGGCAGCACTCTATCCTTTTGGCCGTTACAAAAATAACTTGAATTGTATGAAATGAATTGTATATACCCCCCCTCCTCCACCTGCACTTTATATACCCCACTTACTATAGTTATATTAACCCAATCTGTACAGCTGGAGTCCACTTATCTTATTTGTATTTTACAGTAGATTTTTATTACATTTTCATCTACCTTCATTGTGTTTCATATATGTTCTATGTTTGCACTTCCCTGCCACAGTAAATTCTGTGCTTGTATATCTTGCATGGCGAATAAAACCGATTCTGATTCCACACACAACAGCATTCTAGACACGGCAGCATTCTAGACACGGCAGCATTCTAGACACGGCAGCATTCTAGACACGGCAGCATTCTAGACACTGCAGCATTCTAGACACTGCAGCATTCTAGACACTGCAGCATTCTAGACACTGCAGCATTCTAGACACGCAACAGCATTCTAGACACGCCAGCATTCTAGACACGCCAGCATTCTAGACACGCCAGCATTCTAGACACGCCAGTATTCTAGACACTGCAGTGTATAACTTGAAGGTACGAATATCAAACCTGTTCGGTGTAACTTGATCTCAGGCTGAGTAACAACGTCCAACAGCCGTTTCAGACACTTCCTCTCCTCTTCAGAACGAGTTCTTTCTTCCTGGTACCCTTCAAACGATTTCTCAGCGGTGCAGTAAATCTTCAAAGCTGCCGATGACAGTATTTCACCAAAATGTTCTCTTATCTCATCTAATTGAGACATTTTTATGTGTACAAACTGGGACTCTTCAGTAAATCTAGGATCTGTGGTTTCAGACTGCAGTCTTTGGAGCTGCTCTTCCTCCTGACTGGTCCACGGCTCCTGTTCCTCTTTAATCTGTGGTGGCTCACGGACAGAGAGAAGCTTCAGTTCTGGAGGGAGGAGTAGAAGGCAACAGTTAGTCCGCCATGTCTGGCAGATATAAACCATGTCATTAAGTGTGAGGAACACTGGGTGATATTTGGCAGGGCTGTTTTACAGCCGTCCTCATTGGAGACTGTGGTGCTTTTTAAGGAAAGACAAAACATCCAACACAGATATCAATTAAGTCAAGTCAAGTTGTGCTTTATTGTCATTCCGCTACATGCGGGTGCATACAGTGGAACGAAATGTCGTGCCTCACAGAGCCACGGTGCTACATAAGTACAGACATTTAACAGTACAATCTAACAACAAACAATTTAAAATAAATATAACATTTCTCCTATACATAAACTAAACAGGATACAAACTATACAAACTGTACGAATACTTACCGAGGAGCAATTAGCAATTAAATAATGAATCATAGTAGATGACAGTGATCTAAGAACTCAGAACAGACCGGATGTTATTAAACAGAGTAGGTCCCTATAGATTGACTAATATTTACACGGGGTTCAACTCTATTCCCCCCTTCCTGGGCGTTGGATTCAACACGTTTGCAACCTCGTGGAGGGCTTCCATTACGTCTATAAAAGAGACGGGCGACACTTATGTAGCAAAAGCTACGTTAACATCAATAGATGATATAGCCTAATTAGTTGGAGGTTAGTTGAAACTAGCATGTTGCGAATATGTTAGGTTTTAACTGTCCTTACCTGTTCGGTGTATCTTGATCTCCGGTGGAATAACAATGTCCAACAACCGTTTGAGCCGCGCGCTCTCCTTCTTTGAATTATAGATTTCCTCTTGGAACTCGGCAAACGTTTTTTCTACGGCCTCGAAAATTTCTAAAGCAGCCGTTGTTAGTCTTTCCCGAATACAGTCTCTAAACAAAAGGAGTTTTGACATTTTCGCGGTGTAAAGGTGATAACCTGCACAAAGAATGTAGCAATTAGCTGTGTTCGACAAAAGGCTGCGACTGCATGAGACGACCGGGAAGAGTTTTCGTTTGCTGTCGGGGAGGAGTTCATGAATATGGCGGGCGATAAGCGACATGAAGAACTTGCGAACGGACACTCGCGCGATGTCTACTTCTGGATAAATAACTTAGGTCGCCGCACCGACTTGCGGATAAGTGCGTCAACGCCATACTTTTAAATACTAATTTTTAATTTATAGTTATAACGTTTTTTGCCCGTTCATAATTTGGAACTTGTAATACGGAGTAAAGAAAATGTCCGAAAGTTACTTCTCAATTTGAAATTCATGTCCGTATTATTAGTCGGTAATTCATTATTGTCAAAATTCAACATTTATTGTCCTTCAATCTCTTAGCAAAATGTAAACTAATTGATTGTCTAAAGGATGCGTTGTATCAGACAAGTTGTTCTCTACATGAGTAGCCCGACATTTAAAAACATTTTATAGTCGGTTGACTGATCGCGTTGTCCCCAGTCAAAGGAATAAAAACACGAGGACATCATAAACGTCCACAGGTCTAGCCAGACCAAATAGCCTAATGCGCTTTATTTAATGTCAGGACGTGGTCCAACTAGACAAACGTAAAAATGAACGCCAATTCCTTTAGATATTCTAGGTTATACTTGATGTTAGGACATATTCAAGTTACTACAGTGCCATCAGTTACTCACAGTCATCAAATATTTATACAAAAAAACACCAATCACATTAAAGTTGCCATTCTCCACACTGATTCTGGTTGTGGTCATTGTGTCCTTTCAATGGTGGTAGAGTACAGCGCAAAAATAACACCTGTCCAATTAATCGTGATGCTCAACGTACAACCATTTGCAGAAAAGTAGTTGGCTGAGAATCATGATAGATTTCCACAGTACAAAGTATTAAAACCAATACAATGAAGGTTTTGTATCAGATTGAAAAGGTAACAGTATCAAAAAGTCTCAAACTATACTCAACATTACCTATGACGAACTAAACTCTATTTCTGATGAAAAGTTTGGTTACATTGTTGACACTAGTGTTCTGTGTGGCTTCCCTGTAGTCTAATGTTCTTTGGAAGAACCTCATTATTTTGTGTTCTGTTCTAGAAAACTGTCTCTTGTCCACGTTCCTCCTCCACCAATCTCTGAGCAATGGGCCAGTCTGAAACTACAAGATTAGTTTGTCAAATGAGACTTACATCTAAATTAGATTAGCCATTTAGATTTACATCTGAAAGATGTTGATCTTAATCATGACCCTCATTTTAACACTGATATGGTTTCTCTCCTGTATGTATTCTCATGTGTTTAACAAGATTACCTTTGCGAGAACAGCGTTTGTTACATAGGTGACACTGAAACGGTTTTTCTCCTGTGTGTGTTCTCATGTGTTTATCAAGGTTACCTTTGAGAGCACATTGTTTGTTACATTGTTGACACTGAAAAGGTTTCTCTCCTGTATGTGTTTTCATGTGATCAACCAGATTACTTTTGTGAGCAAATTGTTTGTCACATTGTTGACAGTGATATGGTTTCTCTCCTGTATGCGTTCTCATGTGATCAACAAGAACACTTTTTCGAGCAAATCGTTTGTTACATTGTTGACAATGAAAAGGTCTCTCTCCCGAGTGTGTTCTCACGTGTTTAAGAAGGGCACTTTTGAAAGAAAATTGTTTTTTACATTCTTGACATTGATGAGGTTTCTCTCCTGTGTGACTTCCCTGTGGTCGATTGTTCATTGGAAGAGCTTCATTGTTATGTGTTCTGTTCTGTAAAAACATCGCTCCTCCATGTTCCTCCAATCTCTGAGCTGCAGGACAGTCTGGAGCCACAACAGAGAGGGGCTGAGAGTCACTGCCTGGTTCTGGTGCTGCATAGTCTTGTACATGAAGCTCTGCTTTGATTTGCTCCTCAGTTGAGTTGCTGGGTAGAGAGTCTCCTTCTCTGTTCTCCACTTTAACAATCTGGTCAAGATGTGAACATTCAGAGGAGCCCTCCTGATCAGAATCATGTTCCACACTGAGAAAAGTCAAGATGGAGTCTGTGGTTTCAGACTGCAGTCCTTGGAGCTGCTCTTCCTCCTGATTGGTCCACAGTTCCTGTTCCTCTTTAATCTGTGGGGGCTCAGGGAGAGAGAGATGCTGCACATCTGGAGGAAGAACACAAAAAAGTACCTGATGGTAATCATTCTGCAACCTAACATTCTTGACAGCTAAAACATACCAATAGAAATCTGTAGACATTAAGGTGCTCTTAGCAGGCTATAGGTGTTACGGTGAACCTCCACCCCAAATGGAGGGAATCTGCCTCAGGAAGACTCTGATTGGATCTAAACACTGTCATGAAGAAGGTTTGTCCAGCTACCCCATTCTTCCATGGCAATTATTCTAAACACAGTAGATGAAAACATGAATGAATATCAAACCTGTTCTGTGTGACGTCATATGAGTTTGAGGGAGAACGTTCAACAGCTGCTGTAGCCGTGCATTCTCCTCCTTGGAACGAGAGATTTCGTCTTGGCACTCAGTAAACATGACTTCAACAACCTCGAAAATCTCCAACGCTGCGACTGTTAGTCTCTCACTTAAAAAAGTTCTGATCATGTTTAATTTAGACATGTTGATGCTATTCAATGTCAAGCCTCTTTGGGAAATCGAAATAATCTGTAAAGAAGTGAAAATGGAGTCTGTGGTTTCAGACTGAAGTCATTGGAGCTGCTCTTCCTCCTGACTGGTCCACAGCTCCTGTTCCTCTTTATATGTGGCGGTTCAGGGAGAGAGAGATGCTGCACATCTGGAGGAAGAAGAGGAGACAACAGTTAGATATCAGCTAGATGCCTCATGACAACTGAGCTATATATCTAGTTAGATAGTAGTGACTACGCTGACTATGCTCAAGTTAAAGCAAAGAAGTGTGGGATTTGACTAAAGTACAAATAAGTGGCCGTTACTACTGTCTGTGTCACGCGGGTAACTGGAATTCACCTCATATGGTTACAGGAATATCCTTTTTGATGGCAACCATTTCTGACATTTCTCTCATATATGGGCATATTCGTTTACTTTTAGAAGGCTATATTTGCAGTTCCGTTTAATATGTGCAAATGTTTAAATGAGTTTTAATGATTTACACACGTATTGTTGCACACTAACAATATTGAGAGAAATCTATTCCGATATCAAACCTGTTCGGTGTAGCCTGATCTCGCGCTGAATAACTGTAGTGGTCGTATCCTCTCCTTCGTGTGATCAGACTTCTTTGTAGTCTACTCAACAAGCGTTTTTAAACCCCTCCGAAAATCACCAGCGCTATATTGCTCACGTCTCAAGGATACATTTAGGCATTTTCGAACTTTGCTCAACGGAGTTGACCCTTAATATTCTTCAATAGCTACTATGCAAGCTACTTCAATAGCTAGTTTTGCCGTTTCCGGTACGTAGGCCAATTCATGCCGGAAATAAACAACATCAAGACTTACCAGTGATTATTGTTCCCTTCGTATACGTAACTGCATTTATATCTCATTGTATTGAACCCAATACAACTTCTTGCCTTATTTATTGCGCATGTCCATACTCTCACCTCTATTTTTAAAAGTGAAAATAGAGTATAGACATTCCCTAATGTTATGTGTACATTGGATAAATCACCTAGCTGTTTATAGTTTCTGATCAAACTCCAGACCAAAGTAACAGCTATTAATAAACGAGGGCTCATAATCTTAAATAAAACTTTATTGGCATGTCTTCATCTTGGAGAACAGAACCACAGAACCTCAGTGCTAACAGTTCTAGAACTTCTTTCCAGTTCAACATACAAATCATAATGAAAAAATAAAGATTTTATTAAATCAAATATTAATCAAATGAACACACAACAACAAACTAAAATTTGACAATTACATTGCACATAGATATACGTTTTTTTTCCTTCTTTAACGATTAAAAAACAGAGGTTGTCCAGTAACATTAGTTACAAACAAATACACTAGCCCTTTACCATGGACAGAGAAGCAGTTTGAACTCAGGCTGGTAGATATTCACCTGCAGAAAGGACACCAGCATTGCTATCATGGTAAACAAACAGACAAGCAAGACAAATTATTAACCTTAACAAATCGAAAACTTAAAGATCGATATCTTCCATTCACAACGTTTGTCTTAGTCTGGCCTTTAATTTGGAGAGAACAAGTTTGAACAACACAGCTTAAGATGCACTGAGAGAAGCGCATGGAACAGATGGTAGGGTTAGAAGGCCACTGTTGTGAAGAACCGTTTTAAATACAAGTGTTTCAAGCCAACGAATACGATCTGATTGGCACAACAGTTAGTCAACAGGAAGTGACACAGGCAGCACCGCTACTGATTGGTTGACGAAAAGACATTTGTCCTTAACTCTGCCTCTAGCAACGCACCCTGCCCCATCGCCTTCTTGTTCGCACATTCACCTCATCAACAAAAGATGGGGAGGAAGAGCGACAGAGAGAGCGATTGTGAGCGAGGTAGAGAGACACAGAGTAAGTGTGAAAGAGAGAGTGTGTGACAGAGAGGTAGAAAGAGAGTAGCTCTACAGATGATCCACACAGCCGGTCAGAAGACAACCGAGGTCTCAGTTTGACCTGGCAAAACGTTGCTGCAGACTCTGTCATCGTCTTGCCAACTGCGTGTCAGATGGGGTGCGTGTCAGACAGCATGTGTGTGTGTGTGTGTGTGTGTGTGTGTCAGACAGCGTGTGTGTGTGTGTGTCAGATGGGGTGTGTGTGTGTGTGTGTCAGATGGGGTGTGTGTGTGTGTGTGCGCGGGAGAGTGGGTGTGTCAGATGGCATGTGTGTGTGTGTGTGTGTGTCAGATGGCATGTGTGTCTGAGAGTGAGTGTGTCAGATGGCGTGCGTGTTTGTGTGTGTGCGAGAGTGAGTGTGTCAGATGGCGTGCGTGTTTGTGCGTGAGTGTGTCAGATGGCGTGTGTGTGTGTGTCAGATGGCGTGTGTGTGTGTGTGCGTGTCAGATGGCGTGTGTGTCCGGGTGCAGAAACTGCTGAACCACCAGGTCTATGTTGATGATGACGTTGAAGTAGAGGCCCCAGTAGAACATGCAGTTGCAGATGAAGCGTGGCGTGGCAGGCCACAGCAAGGCAAAGGCCAGGCCCTGAGACAGCATCCTCCACAGGTGAGTCCACATATGTCTGGGAAGAGCCCTGTAGGAACACAGCGCTGCTCACACACTGGGGGAGGGGTCTATGCCTGTGAGTTAGTGTCTGTGTGTGTGTGTCTGTGTGTGTGTGTGTCTGTGTGTCTGTGTATCTTTGTCTGTAATTCTATGTGTGTGTTTACGCGTGTCTGTGTGTGTATGTCCATGTGTACGTGTATTTGTGTCTGTGTGTGTATGTCTATGTGTACATGCATTTGTGTGTGTATGTCCATGTGTGTGTGTGAGTGTGTGTACGTGTATTTGTGTCTGTGTGTGTATGTCCGTGTGTGTGTGTGTGTATGCCCATGTGTGTGTGTGTGTGTACCTGATCATGGCACGGTTCCACAGTCGGTACAGGGAGCATCCCTCCAGGACAGACAGCAACATGGCGTTCACGATGATAAAGCGAGACGTCCAGTAGTGCACCGACAGCCAATCCCACGCAAACTCAGCGATCAGCTGGTACGGAAGCAGGAAGTACTTCACCAGAAACTCCGTCCACTGGCTCCAGCTAGGTTGTACCTTTGAAGCAGGAAACCAGTAAGATCACGTAGGAACCCAAGTCACATGTCTGTACTTATGTAGCACCGTGGCTCTGTGAGGCACGACATTTCGTTCCCCTGTATGCCCCCGCATGTAGCGGAACGACAATAAAGCACAACTTGAACTTGATTTCCAAGTCATTAAAGTAGCAGTCGCTTTAAAACAGCGACTTGTCAATAGAGCACTTAGAAAGAACAGAACAAAAAGGAACTGAAGTGTTTAGTTCTAACAGTAATTCACTGTTCAGAATGAAAGAACGATCTGTGTTCACCTGACATCTCACAGTCACCTGCCAGGCACGGTGTCTACAGCTTACTGGTACCTGTTTGTCGTGGCTCTCCCCCATTGGCTGGCTGGTGTGTGAGAAGGCGGGGCAGCAGGTGTGCAGGAAGGGCAGGAAGGAATCCATGTAGTCAAACATGTAGAGGTAGAGGAGGGTGAGGCGGGGAGAGCTCTTCAGAGCGTATAGCAGGAACAAAGATTTACCTGCGTTCACTGCCTGAGTACACACGCACGCACGCACACACACACACACACACACGCACACACACACACACACACGCACACACACACACACACAGTTATTATTCTGTCGGTGTGGTGGTGTGTCTGTGTGGTGGTGTGTTGGTGTATTGGTCTGTTGGTGTGTCAGTGTGTCTGTGGTGGCCACAGACACACACGCGCATACACGCACACACGCACGCACACAAAGTTATTATTCTGTCTGTACCTATCCACCCTTGCGAGCCAGTGGACGAGGGACACCACAGGGGGGGAAACGAGGATCAGTTTGGAAGGGAGTGATGACCAGATCAGAGATAACAGGAGCTGACAGTGGGAGAAGCTCCGCTCCCTCACCTTGTACTCCCAGAGGTTCTGTGGAGGTTTTCCTCCCAGGGCTCTAACCCTCTCCAGCTCCAGAAGCAGGGCCCTCCTGTGGGCCTGGCTCTCTATGCTGTAGGGGGGCAGGGCCAGCTCCTCGTCAGCCAGCATCAGCAACAACCTGCACACAGACACCGATACATGACCACAGCACCACCACTACACTGATACATGACCACTACACCACCACATGACCACTACATGACCCATACATGACCACTACATGACCCCTACATGACCACAACACCGCTACAACACTGATACATGACCACTACACAGACACATGACCACTACATGACCCATACATGACCACTACATGACCACAGCACCACCACTACACCGATACATGACCACAGCACCACCACTACACTGATACATGACCACAGCACCACCACTACACCGATACATGACCACTACACCACCACATGACCACTACATGACCTATTCATGACCACAACACCGCTACAACACTGATACATGACCACTACACAGACACATGACCACTACATGACCCATACATGACCACTACATGACCACAGCACCACCACTACACTGATACATGACCACTACACCACTGCTACATGACCACTACATGACCTCATCACCACTACATCACGTGATTGGGATGTGTCTGACCTCCCGTTGACGTCAGCCTTCAGGAAGCGCTGTGTTGAGCTGAGCCAGGGTCCAGCTGCTGCATCCACTGCTCCACCTTCCTCAGGCTCCACCTGAGATCGCCTTCAGCAACAGCTCCTCCCCTCCCCACTGCTCCAGTTGGTAGCCAGCAACAGCACCTGGACGATACGGCACACACGACACACGTTTTGGGATATCTCT